>CM070646.1:15729692-15912986 GCA_036346575.1 Dendrocalamus sinicus
CTAAACTAATATGATAGTAAAATCAATCAGTATCAGAAATTTGTCGGCTAAATAACACTGTTACTGAAAGTTTTGGCGACAAGATTTCTATCACCAAATAAATTGGTAACATGCTGACAAAAAGATTTTGTCGCC
Organism: Dendrocalamus sinicus; assembly: GCA_036346575.1. NCBI lineage: Eukaryota > Viridiplantae > Streptophyta > Magnoliopsida > Poales > Poaceae > Dendrocalamus > Dendrocalamus sinicus. The sequence continues at coordinate 15,729,828 of CM070646.1, forward strand.
TGATGAATTAGAGACCGTTCTTATTGCCAAATCAATTGGCAGCAGAGTTGCATCCTCTATCTATCACCAGATAAATTACTGATATCGTATTATTCTTATAATTTTTAAAAGATATTTATTTTTGTCATATTAACAAGACATTAGGTTATTTTTTAAATAAATTATCCAGTACGTTGCCAACAATCCAAGCAATGAGACACGAGACAGACGATGTTGATAAGACAGATCACAAGAGACAGCCAGTGTCAATGACGACGGTGTGTATGGTGTCCAAAGTACGGAAACATAGGAGAAATGAGCATTTACGACAGTGTGTCATATGCGGTGGCTTTTCACCAAGTTTTCCATTTCCTAAGAGCATCCGCAACGGGTCGCTAACGCTATCTTTGCACCGAGAGAGAGTTTGAGTTACGCCTGGCGATCCTCGCTTCACGCATTTCCTGGCGAGAATGGGTCCCACGCATGGAAAAGTTAGTTTCAGATGGACGTGCCGCTCCGTGGATGGGCTGGGAGGATTAAAAAATAAGGTGGGATCAAAGAAAATTACTGTATATAGATCATCTGTTGAAGGAGTAATCTTTACTTTTTATCTATAGTCTAGGTGGACATGCCACATAGACATTATAGAGAGCAAATTTACTTTAGCCATTGCGGGTGCTCTAAACACACTAGGAGCACATCAAAGCACATAATTATACCGGATCTCAACCCGCCAAAACACCAACACCTTGCGTAGCCAAATAAAGAAGGTTTATTCATATATATGTCAGTGTAGAGTTCCTACATTCCAAATATGCTACTACAAAGCTTATTATTTAAAATATGCAACTCTAAAGTTGATGAAATTAGATATATAATACTCTAGACAAAAATATCGCGTCTACTTTATTCTCCTCGACCCTCCCAATTAATCCCCACCTCCTCCACCACCTCACATGGACACCCCACTTGTGCCACCACTCCATTGCTCGCTCCTTCCTCTGCGACCTCTCTTCACCACTCCTCTCTACACCTCGTTGTCACTAATGGCGATCTCTCACTGTCGTCTTCCTCTCTTCCCTCTACCGCTTAGGTTGTCATCCCTGCCGCCGAGCCAACTAGGTCACCGCCATCGCATCCATGGTGCAGGCACCGCCGCCGTTTGGGCTACCTTCTCGGGTGCAGTCCCATCGTTGACCTCCTCTCCTTGTCCGCCACTGCCGCCCGATTTTCTCTATGTCGTGGGCATCGTCATCGTTGTCAATCGTCATGGTCTCATACTCTCATACATGAGATGTGTCATCGTCACCGTTCTTCCTAGGGGTCACGCCTGCCCTAGTCCGTGCTCCTTAACCCCTTCACCTGCGTCAACTTCGTCGCCAATATCGGGATCATCGGAGGCCGTCGATTTGGTGTAGTGATGAGTCAACGGCCATGGATGAGGAAGGAGAGGAAGAAGGTAGAGGTATTAGGTCTTAAATTTTTATAATGACATATTTCAAAGATTTTATACTATGCAGTAGCATATTTCGAAGAAGGAACTTTACAGCATCATATGTTGAAAGTGAAAATTTTATAGTGGCATAAACAAATATTTCAGGAGAAAAGAAAAAAGAAAGCCAGAAGGCAATTAAAATTTAAACAACCACGCAGACACAACCATGAAAAAGGAGTCTAAAAAGAAGTTGGAAAAAAAAAGAAAAAGGAGAGGAGAGAAGAAAAAGGCACGCAAGCAGGCAGGCTGGGAGGCGGGTGGTGGTGGTGGGGGTGAGCGTCGTGGGCGGTGGCAGCACAAACAAGCAAACCTTCCCATCAACTCCTCCCCACCATCCCCCCTCCTCTTCCCAATTCCCAATCCCAACTCCGATTCCAATTCCCATTTCTATCCTCCTATACACGAGCATACGAGCTTCGAATCCTGTGGCTTGGCCTGCCGGCATGCGGCGGGGCGGCGCGGCGGCGGGGGTGGAAGTGGAAGGGGACGTGGAGGCGCGGTTCCGCGGGGTGCGGAAGCGGCCGTGGGGGCGCTACGCGGCGGAGATCCGCGACCCGGCGAAGAAGGCGCGGGTCTGGCTCGGCACCTTCGACTCCGCCGAGGACGCCGCCCGCGCCTACGACGCCGCCGCGCGCGCGCTGCGCGGCCCCAAGGCCAAGACCAACTTCCCCCACCCCCACCTCGCTCACCACCAACACCACCCGCCCGCCACATACCCGCCCCACCCCGCCGCCGTCCCGCCGTCGGTCGCCGTGGCGGCGGCGGCCAGGCCGGCCAGCAGCAGCCTCAGCTCCACCGTCGAGTCCTTCGGCGGTGCACGGCCGCGGCCCGTGCTCCCGCCGCGGCCCCTGCCGCCTCCGATCCCCGACGGCGACTGCCGCAGCGACTGCGGGTCCTCGGCCTCGGTGGTGGACGACGACTGCACGGACGCCGCCACCTCGCCGTCCTGCCGGCTCCCGCTCCCTTTCGACCTCAACCTGTCCCCGGGCTGCAGCGGCGGCGGCGTTGGATGTAACTACTACGATGACGACGAGGAGCTGAGGCTGACGGCGCTGCGTCTCTGAAGTTGGACCACCGGTGGTTAGAGAAAGAGGAAAAGGAGAAAAATATTTGGTTCTTCCCTTCTCTCGTGGCCGACACGAAACCCCCATCTATGTTGTTGTTGGTGTTGTTTACTTGACCTGATGATGATTAATATGGCCTGAGCTACGCATCTGCCTGCTTGTTGCCGGTGATGGTGATGATGATTGCAAGTCCCGCGGCAGCTCGCTGTGGTTGTGCTCTAATATAGTAACATTTTACTTGCTTCCTCTTGTGAGGAAACAGACAGCTACAGTAACTTATTTTGATCTTTAGCTACATGCCTACATGTGCTCATCTTGTTTTTAATCCTGTACTCTTTTTTGTATCATCTGTTTGGAATTGAGGAGGTTGCAAAATCTCCTATTCACGAGAATGATCAGAAGGCTTGTATTAAGAGGACACTTAAATGCTAGAAATATAGAGCTCAAAGATGTTGTGTTAAAGGAATGATGTGGATCTGCATTTCAACCTTACTACCACCTTCAACCTGAATATTTTCATCATTCCTCAAGTACCATTAGAAAACTTACTTTGCTATTGTTATCATAACGTGCTGTTAAGTGTTAATATGTGATGCATTTTGATCCACAATTTTGGTTCTTATAACTAGTTTCACATTGTTCTAGATGTCCATCATAGAATAAGAGAAGTCCACTTTTGCTGTTCAAGATGATTCCATGTTTGTGTGATTCAAAGTCAAATAAGCCAAGTTTAGAAGCTGATCTGTAATTGCTTAGAATGTAGAGAACTTCATTTATGAATAATGCATTAATTAGAATTTAGCCCAAAACCATTAGCATGGATAATTTGGAATCTGATAATTCATGAGCTGAAATCATCAGAATCAAGTCATGCCGAAAGTATAAGATTCTGCTTGGTGTAACCTGAGGTTCACTGCCTTGTAGTACCATATGGCATGTTGACACCAAGATGCTAGCAGGATTAATTCTTACAACCAGCAAAGTCATGCTAGTAGCATCAAGTGTGATGGCGATGGAATAACATGCAAATTAAAAGGTATTTGAATAATTGAATATACTGCTATTCTGTTGATAGTATTTTCTGTATGATATGTACTAACAAAATTTAGCAAACCTTATTGCACTGCTGGTTTTCAGGCTTGCCTACCAAACCTCACATTTCTTCTGCCACTTGTGCATGGAGGGATGGCGCAGCAATGGTAATTCTATTATGTATCTCTTCTTACTTTCATCTGAGGAAATATTGATCAACTAAGGGCTTTGTTGGTTATAAGAAAAGAGAAGAAAATACTATTACTGTAATGAAGTTAGTATTACATTGTGTTTGTTGTACGATAATATGTTTATATGTATGGAAAATTTTATTGCAAAAAGTTAAGTTTGATTGTGAAGTAGTAAGATGTCTTGAACTCTTTATGTACTTCTTCAGGATAAAATTTGAGTTTTATATGGAGGTTATGATATTATCTTGAATGTCATGTTCTTTTAGATAGTGCAGTATTCTGGTTTTTGGGTGCATCATAGCAAATTGGATTGTCTTTAAGTTGCTAAAGTTCTGATATGCAACGCATAAGTTTTGTTTGCCATGTAAACATTTTGTGAACTTCAATGGGTAGTAATAACATTTCCATCCAAGTTCAATATTTATGCAGGGATGCTACACCAATGCACTGTTTTTCCCCTCTCTTAGTAACCCTTTTAATGTTTCAATTAGGTGAAAATTGGATATTTGGGTATCCTCTAGAGAACATGCTCTGGGCTCTGGCAATTACTATGGTAGTATGTCTGATTATGTAGGCAAAAGTTTTTTGTTCTCGAGTCTGTAAATTCATATACTATTCTCCTTAAGCAGCAGTGGACCTTAGCATGATTCATTCAAGCATTTTTGCTCAGTTGCTAGTTATGTACTTTTAGTCTTTTATTGGTTATATACTTTGTATTTGAAGTTTCGTGTGCTTCTCATGTGGATTTGAATTCCTTATCGTGCTATAAGTTGGTGAATTCTATAACATCACTATCATATTTCTATGTAGGCATCATACATTTCTTGGTCCTAAAAATTGGACCTGCCCCATCTGTTTTTAAGTACCGCATTTGTGAACCGATGGTAAGAAAAGTAACTCAGATATCATGTGAGACGTCTTATAAATGCAACATTATGTAGCTATTATCTGGGAAGCTTTATATCATTTTAGGGTAATGGTAAAACTGAAACATGCACTTCTTTCTTACTTTCCTCATGTTTTGTTATAGCAAGCAACAAATACTGTAAACTAACCAACATGGGGATCTACCATTGGAGAAAGGTGATGGCGCAGCTTTGTGAATTACTGGAATGGTGCTGCGGACAAACTAGTGGAAAACTATTGCAATTGGGAGTGATTTTAGCCTGGACAGCAGGGAGTGGAACCAGCTATAATACATGTGGTCGGTTTGTGGGTGCTTCTTTTCTAGCTGTTAACGATTATACTAGGGCTATATATTCTTTGTTGTCATTTGTCAGCACATTACTAACCTGTTAATGGCCCTTCCCACTCTGGGATGAACAAAGTATTTGCTGGAGTTTTTGTGATATTGACTTGCCTGTTTTGTTTGCATATTAGTGCTTGTCTGTCCAGTCCTGTTACCCTTGACTGACTGGTTGGATTTAAGGGTATCAGTGGGCATGGCAATGTTCCCTGGCATGCTATTGAACACCGAAAGTGACAATGGTAGGAACAAGAACTATTCTTTACAGCCAGATTCAGGTTCGTTGAACCTAATGTGTGAGGACTGGCTAATACCTTGGGACAATCAGTTGTGTAACTTGCAGCATATTTTCCTAGAATCATCTTTCTCTCGGTAGGAGCATAGATGTGAGGATAAAATGGAAACTGGTTTGTCAAAAGCACTCATGCAATGAGGATTGATCCAATGAACTACGCAATATTCTTCTAGTACCACTGTACCAGTTAATATAGCATGTATGGTAGGTAATCTAAAACAAAATGTACATGTTACCATTGTTGGGCTGCAGAAGATTTTGTTCTCTTGAGATTAAATGTCTTGAGAGTCTTGACTCATTTCAGTCTTGTCAGTTTGGTACCACCTTTCTTTTGGTGACGCCTCTGGTTTTTTGCTCCTACAGTTGTTCTATCCAGGTGGGCTTACTTCAGTGATTATATGAGGGCGCGCTTAGTTGTATTCAGACGGTTATGGCATGGTTTCACATTTTCGCCCTTTGTAGAAATTGTTATGAACGCATTTGTTTCGTTGGCCTGTTATTGACTTGTTGTAGTATTACTGTTTTCTGCTGTGCTCATTTTTTTTACTCATGATATTCACTTATCACTCCACGAGTTTATTTCATTTCTATCTCTCCATTGACAGTGATTTTGCTCAGTGGCTCTGAATCATGCATAGATTGTTTTTGTCACATGCAAATATATTTGGTGCATCAGTTTTACATGCATACTCTTATCTCTCTTGTGGACATCTCTTTTTCCAATCTATTTCTCTTGGGCACTCAATGATTGTTGGTTTCACATGCATCTGTTTCTTTATCATTTTATGTACTATTATTGATGGCACTTGTTCCACCAGACCCGACCACTATCCACTTGTTTATCTGGTAATACAGCATTACAACCAGGCCGTGGGTTATGATTAAGCACTGTTAATACCTATTCTCTTGTGCTTGGCTTATTGTGTTGTGAATTATTGCAGTGCTTACGGAGTTATGGTCATGGTGATGATCATTTTCTTCTGGGTCTATGATGTTTGCCATAACTCTTTTTTCGGGGAAAACAAAATAGAGACATGGTGAGCTTTGAACTGGCCTTTGAAATGCGTCTTTGACTCTTTTCCAATGTTTGTTTCTGTTTTTCCTTTGTTGCTCGTGTTCAGTACTGCTGTGCATTTGTGTCATTCTGCTTATTGTTGTTTTGTAAGAAAAAAAGTGAGATGGCCATACCATGGTTGATGAATGGTGTCCCACCATGCCATTTCAGAAAATAATAGTTATTCCTGCTAGAAACCTAAAGTTATCTACCCACCCACCAAAGTTTCCGCAAATTTTGCATGCTCATCCGCTCACTTTCCATGATAATGTGGACGCTTGTGCAGAATTATCTGTATGACTGGTATCTCTTGACATTTCATTGTAGCATCTGCTGCCACACTGCTGCGATTAATTTATGATGAATTCGTGATTAGATTTATCTTCTTGACTAAACTATTGCTCTGCCCATTTGTTTCAGCTGCTCCCTCGCGCGATGATGTCTGCTAATCAACATGCAAGGGCAAGCGTCTCCCCATGTGCCTGATGCTGCGCCGGTGACTATACAATTATGTGCGCTATTCGGATGACAAGACGGCGATTATGGATTGCTCAGAGCTGGACATCTCGCTGGTGCAATAAAGCTTTATGGGGCCATTTCTAGTTTTTGCATCATCAAGTGGCCGGCGGTGCGTCCGCTTGCTTCTCTCAATCGTTCGTTCGTTCCCTTTCCAATTGCGATAACCATTAACGCATCAGCTGTTGATGAAATGTGATCCAGCTAATAGGGTTCTGTACTCTGTACTGGTAGTACCAGTTTGGTGTGCCGAAGAGAGGACGAATTGTTGCTTGCTTTTGAATACTACTCCACTCTACAAATGTACCCCTTGCTCCTCGTTCCTTTTTTTTTTTTTGGTGAGGGAGCAAATGTACGCCTTGCTAGTGTAGTACATTAGTACCACTACAATTCAATTACTTCTTGTAGTGGGTTTGGTAGGACTTATATGTTGGTTTTTTACTGTAACTATTTCAAATGAGGTGCCTTTTTAAAATAAAGTCTACAAATTAATTATAGTAGACAGTGTCCGGATTTCATCTATATTAAATAAAATTATATGTAAGTATCGCTCTGTACTCTTTCTTACAAACAGTCTGAGTTTAAAAATTTATAAACAACAGCCTAAAATACCATCCTTATTTTTTGTGCCCTAAGTTATTAGAGCGATATACTGAAAGCTATGCAATTCTTGCCCTCAATCCCATCTGTTGACATGACGTATATTTCTGTCTTGCTTAAAAAAAAAAGGTTGTATACCCGTGGCTGAGGTTTGTTCAGTTTAAACGAGCAATTCCATCTAACCGAACGGAGAGGCTTCGATGCTATCTACAACGTAACCCGTATGGATCAAAACTAAGAAGACAAGGGAATATGTCTACGCTTCCGATAAAAACGAGAGAATTGCTATTATAGGACGCGAAACAATGAGCTTCGTTATTATAGGACTCCAAACGTCGACTTCGCTAAAGACTTGAAACATTGACACTTTGTTATAGATGACATTTGATCTTTTAATCTCTTTCTCAACTAAAATCCATGATGTATTTTGTCAGCGATCATCTGGACCCGCTGCACAAGCAGCTTGCATGCCTCCTTGTTGCGGCGAACCTTGTCCACTGCCTGCATGATCATGACAACAATGAGGCAGAAGGGCAATACGGTCACATCATGGCAAAATATATGTATTTTAGTTGAGAAAAGAGATTAAAAAGACCAAATATCATCTATAACAAAGTGCCAATGTTTCAAGAGTTGTTTTAGCGAAGTCGACGTTTGGAGTCCTATAATAACGAAGTCCATTATTTCGCGTCATATAATAGCAATTCTCTCGATAAGATAAGAACAGAAGCTACTAATCATACAACGCACATCTCGAGTCTGTAACCTTGGATCACCGACCTAACAAAGAGACAATGGTCGTTTGAACGTGGCAACAAATCAATCATAATAAACTAGTTTATACTTATACGTTGCTGCCACAGGAAGCAGGTCAAACCGTCAAAGGGTGGCAATGGCAAGAACAGATAAGAAACGGCGAGGCGAGCAACCACCACTGTCCTCCTATCGTCGGTAGGTAGGACCATAGGAGGTTAAGGTTTGAGCTGTTCCTTGCTCTCTTTCATCTCCTTTCCAGTTTCCTTCCGCTGCATCTCTGTTCCCTACGCGTACATACATTACCTAGTACATAAAAGCACAGCACATTCCAACTGCCGCCTTGTTTCGTTTCGTTCTCCTTTAATTAGGAGGCTGTCAGTTCCAAGCTTCTGAATCTCCAATCATAAAACCGTTCCTGGGGGTTTCTCTGTCCTGTCCTGCCCTGCCCATCCGTCATTCCTGCCTGCCTCCTGCTGCTGCTGCTGCTGCTATCTCTCTCTTTCCTTCCTCTTGAGATCAATCAAGAGGAAAGGGAGAGAGAAGAGAGACAAGGAACAAGAAACAAGAAGCAGGCCCTCGCCATCCTCTGATCAACTCTTCACCAGGCAGGCAGCATACACATGGCTGTGAGTAACACATTTACATCTGCATCTGCTTCTTTCCTTTCTGACCTAATCTGATGCAATGCCTGAGAGCTAGCTTGTGGTTATCTAGTGCTGCATGTTACTGCCTGATCATGTGACGCTTTTCTTCTTTTTTTTTTTTTTGGTTCATTACAAATTTACAATGTGTGCCCATGATTGCTGCATTTGCATGCATGATCTCTCTCTCTCTCTCTCTCTCTAATTACTCTGTGGTTGTGTGTGGTATACATACAATTGCCCATTATCACATTAGGATCATGACCACTCCGACTCCCCATGTGCAAGCAGCAAGTTGGCAACATGCATGCGTTGGGCGACGGTTAGGCAGGAGTTAGGTTCACGGATCTGAATATGCAACGCTCTGAATCAAGTCGGAGGCGCCGCGCCGACCCGGAAACTGAAGGCGACGGACGGAGACCGGCGTTGCCGGATCCGTGCCCCGATTCACCGGTCTCACCCCGTCTCACCTAAAAGGACGATCATATGATAGCAAAGCCAGGCTGTGCGCTCTCCGATCTCTTATCTTGGCATGAGCAAAAGAATGCTTCGGAGAAATAAAAGCAACCTGAACTTTGCTTGCTATGGACGATTATTAGAGTAAGTATAATAAGAGGCTGTTAGTAGGCTGTATGCTGAGGTGGAGGAGAGAGGAGGAGGAGAGAGAAGAGAGGTGAGCTGTAAGTTTACAGCCAGCTAAAGCACAAGAACCAAGAAACTTTGTGAGAGAGAGGGGTGGGTTATACAGCTTTCAGCTGGCTGTAAACTACTATATGAATGTGCTGATAAGTGGGCTGTAAGAGCAAGTCCAATAATGGTCTTATAGCCATGCTAGTCAGCATTTTTGCTGATGTGGAGGAGAGAAGAGATGAGAGAGATGAGAGCTTGGCTCTCATGCAAGCAACAAGCTGGGCACGAGAGTCTATGCAGTGGTGAGCTCAGATAATAAATGTATGTGAGGAGGAATAGGAAAGAGAATGTGAGATATGGTACCACATAATAATAAAAAACCTTTTGTAGACAAATAGAAGATAAATTATTGTATAATTTAGCTCTTATAACTTGACTTATAACCAAATATTTGACTTTATTAGTGAATTTGCTCTAAGTGTTCATAAAATCAGCTGAAGGCTGTATTATTAGCCTTGCTCTTAGGCGTCAAGCGACTCCTCCTCCAGATGAAAACGACTTGCGATGGTGCACTTGTCATGGCTGATTGAAAGCATCTGGCAGGTGGAGCTTTGCGTAGGTTTGGTTAATTAACCTTTAAGTTCCAGCAAAAGCAATACGCCACATGATTATGTTTTCCAATAGGAGAATATATTTATGATAACATACACTTAGCTGTTGCTGAGCTGACATTTCTGTAGCATGACACGCATACATTAATTGATCTTTTTTTTGATAAGTACATTAATTGATCTTAGCTGGGAGCTTGCTACGTTTGACCTGAGGGTTTTATTTTGGGTTGGGACGGGTGGCTTTTGACTACGACTGATAGTTTTTAGCTATACTTTTTAACACGATAGAAGATAGCGAAGATGCCGACGCAGATGGACTATATGATTTAAAGATCAGAAAATCGTTTAAAGAATCCGTTTTAAAAGACAAAAGCAGAAGCTAAAAAGAACAGTACACTGGTCTTGGAGGTGCTCGGTTGTAACGTTTTCCTCTCTATTTAAGACTGTTAGTTACAACTTTTTACAATTCCAAAAAAAGAAATGTAGATTTTTAACTACCGACAAAATGCCTAGGTAAATAAAGATTAGATTAGATTAGATCGCGTAAATACTAGTTGTACATGGTGAAATTACATCGCGTTTATAATTACCAAATTTCTTTTTAACTGCATTAGTTCATTAAGATTCGTGTACGTGCGTACGTACAGGGACACACCGTGGTTCCCAAGTTCGGGTCGTGGGACGCCGAGGACATCGGGTACACCGTCTTCTTCGAGAAGGTGCGCGAGAACAAGGGCGCGCCCGTGCCGGCGGCGCCGGCGACGGCGCCCAAGGTGTTCGACGACTACGGCTTCGACCCCTACGAGCACTACGAGAACCTGAGCAGGAACGCGTCCTCGCGGCCGGCGAGCTCGCACGGCCACCGCGACGGGCACGCCCCGGCGCCGGCGCACCACCGACCGCAGCACCACCCCGCGCAAGCGCAGCGAGGCAACGGGTACCACCGGAGGAACGGGAGCAATGGCAGCAGCGCGGCGTCCGAGGCCAGCAGCCGCGGCAGCAAGTTCTCGCCGCCCAAGCCGTACCAGCCGCAGTACAGCAACAACTACCCGGCCCAACCTGGTGGCGGCCACGGCGCGAGCGCCGGCGCGTATCCCGCCCCGGGCCCGAGGCACCACCACGGCGCGCCGAGAGTGGCCGCCTCGCCGCCGCGCCACGTCCCCCCGAAGGTAAGCGACTGAGCTGAGCCGACGCGCGCGACCATCTTTCGCGACGTGAGCTCTGACGTGTTTGTGCTTTTGCATGCAGGCGCGTACCAAGGCGTCGGCGGCCGTGCCCAAATTCGGCGTGTGGGACGAGCATAACGCGGCCGCGGCGGCGCAGGGCTTCACGGTGCAGTTCGAGAAGGTGAAGCGGCACCGGGAGGTGGCGAGGACCGCAGTACCGGACGTGCCGCCGCAGCTGTCGCCGGAGCGGGTGGCACCGGCGCGGCGCCCCCAGAGGAAGAAGGCCAAGAAATCCTTCCTATCAAAGGTACGCGTACTTAAGACTTCAACTAAGCTGCCGCGTCCTCTACTCATAGATACATATGCTTCTGGAGATTGATACGATCTTTTAAATACAATTTTAATCATTACTCTTTATTATAATATAATTACAATATCTAATAAAATTATAATATTATAGAAATTATTTCATCAAATTTTATACCTATGATTTTTATGTATCCAATCTAAATATTTAAAATATATATATAGTTAAAGTTTTAAACATGTTAGATATTTATTTGTGATCAGAGGGATTACTAATTACACCTATTGCAGCAAAATTATTTGACGCTTCTTGGAGCTAATTTTTCTGCGTGCTTTGTGTTTGTTCAGATGTACAAGTGCCTGTTCCCAGTGGTCAGGGAGTGAAGCTGGAGCTGAATTATAATATTAATCCGACCTTAATTACTACGGAGTACTACTCGATCGTGTACGTATTTTTCGACAGGAACTGCATTTATATTTAATGTGTTCGTTCTTTGTCCATCATATACTCGCGGCATAAATCAATCACGGAGAGATTAAGTTGGCGTGTACGTATTTTACGCGCCTATCCTTGTGTATTACACCGTGTATAAATCTACGAGCTTGATTTGAGACCCGTTGAGACACACACCATCCATCTCCTATACGAATTGAACTGTTTTGAAATTCATGCGAGGCGTTCCAAACAAGCTCAAAAAGACGTTTTCCGAGAGGATCGCGAGTCAAAGGCCAAAAAACTTTGACTCAGGGCTAAGCTTGGACTCTTGGCCCGGCCCAAAATGTGGCTCCCATCTTGAGCCATGCGGCCCATCTATTCTACAGTTACTTAATTGCATCATTGTCCTAGTCTCTGAAAAAAGAGAGCCCATTCAAGCCTATCAACCAAACCCAGTTAGTTTGTGGTCTGGCTCCAACATGAGCCCTGTCCAACATGTTCCACAAGAAAAAAAAACACCTCATACAATATTACATAGCATTCAGAGGAGTCCTAGGTATACAGCACATCACCTTTCTCAAACCATTCCTACTGTTTTCCCCTAAAATAACTTTCTCAAATCACTCCTAAAATTTTTTAAATAGAATTCACCATCAAAAGATAGCAAATTACTGCTAGAGCAGGCTAGAATATGCAAGAATGCTAAATGAAGCTCATGCCAGTGTCGGAGCTTGACCGAGAATCAAGGGGTGCCCATCTACAGAGATGAAACAGTAAAATTAAAACATTTTTTTTGTCGAACGAGCATTACCTTTAAACTTACAAAACTATGGCTTAGAGAGGGCAAAAATAGTGCTTTTAGGCTAATGTATAGTATAAGCTACTAACTTAACTATGAGTTATGAGTTGAGTTATTTTCAATTTATGGTTTATAGTTTTTTTAACAAATAAATAGAACGATTTCTTTGTTGCGTTTTCAAAGTGACTTATTGAAATAGTCATTTCAAAATAGTTTATCGATTTATCCACGTTCAGAGGGGAAATTTAACTTTTTGCCACCCTTACGAATGCCACCTAATCAAATGTCATTCTCTTCGTTGCATTCAACTATTTGCCACCCTTAAGATGTGGTTGCCTAATTTTTTGCCACTTTTGAGCCCACGAGGCGCCAAATCGTGCCATGTCAGCGCCTCCGCCACGCCGCGGCGGCGCCGCCGCCTCCTCCCCGGCCGCGCGCGCGGCGCCGCGCCTCGCCTCGGCCGCGCCGCCGCCGCCGCTCGCTGGCGCCACGCGTCTCAGCCTCCGCTCGGCGGCGCGCCGCCACCCGCGCCTCGCCGGTTTCTTTAAATGAAGGCGAGGCGCGGCGGCAGCGCGCCGAGCGAGGCGAGCGCGCGCGCGCGCCGAGCGAGGCGAGACGCGGCGCGGGCGAGAGGGAGGCGCGGGCAGCGCGAGGCCGAGCCGAGGCGAGGCGCGGCGCCGGCGAAGCGGAGGCGCGCGCGCGCGCGCGAGCCGGAGGAGGTGCGGCGCCGCCGGCGTGGCGTGGAGGCGCTAACATGGCATGATTTGGCGCCTCGTGGGCTCAAAAGTGGTAAAAAATTAGGCAATCACATCTTAAGGGTGACAAATAGTTGAATGCAATGAAGAGGATGGTATTTGATTATGTGGCATTCGTAAGGGTGGCAAAAAGTTAAATTTCCTCGTTCAGAGAGGCCGCAGCGCAGTTGGCCGACATGAAGCTCCGCCCCTGGCTCATGCAAGTAAGCAACCAACCAACCAAGAGTTGCTGGGAGATATATGCAAGAAGATTGTTTGCAACACTTGCAGAGAAAAGCAAAAAGGCCAAAAAGAATCGATGAATAGTACTACTGCTCACTCAGCTTCACAGTAGGATTTTACGCATCTGCTTAATTGCCTTTCCAGATCGGGCTGCCCAAAGCAGCCACAGGTGTTCTCTTGTTTTTCGCTGCTTAGGTTCATGCCTACTTGCATGTAAGAAATGACGTATTTGGTGAGGTAATATGAACCGTGCCTGTGGGACCGGTATCTACCTGAAAAATATAAAGCCCTACTTTCCTCGAAACCGGCAAAAGTGACAGGATTTATCATGATCAGTTTGCTGAAAACAACATTCTGCGCCATTATGAAGAAAAAGGATGAAAACCACGTTTTCACCCGCTTAGATATTTTTCTACGAGCAATACTTCCTCCAATCTCACACCGTGTATACACCGTGTATTTTACTTTCTCACCGTGATTTGAGAAAGTTGGCGTGTACGTATTTTACGCGCCTATTCTTGTGTATTACACCGTGTATAAATCTACGAGCTTGATTTGAGACCCGTTGACACACACACGATCCATCTCCTTTGCGAATTTGCCCCCATCGGTCGAGCTTATGTCTCGTTTGGAACACAGAAATTTTCTGGTTTTCTATACGAATTGAACTGTTTTGAAATTCATGCGAGGCGTTCCAAACAGGCTCTTACAAGTCAAAAGGACTTTTTCCGAGAGGATCGCGAGTTAAAAGCCAAAAACTTTTGACTCAGGGCTAGGCTTGGACTCATGGGCCGGCCCAAAATTTGGCTCCCATCTTGAGCCATGCGGGCCCATCTATTTCAACAGTTTCTTAATTTCATCATTATCCTAGTCTCTGAAAAAAGAGAGCCCATTCAAGCCTATCAATCAGACCCAGTTAGCTTGTGCTCTGGGCTCTGGCTCCAACATGAGCCCTGTCTAGGGCTATGCAAAAAAAACCGAACCGAAAAAACTGGTCTGAAAAAATCGAATCGAACTGGTCAACTCGGTTTGACCGGTTTTCGATTTTTATATTTTAGGTTTATTTTGTGTTCAGTTTTTTCGGGAAAAATCGATTAAAAACCGAAAAAACCGAAAACCGAACTGTTCGCGTGCAGCAGGTGCGCTCGGCCTTTTTGGCGCCACCGAGCTTTGGCGCCAAAGGCTAGCCCGCTCGGATTTTTGCGTTAGCCCACAGAGCGGGTCTTTTTTGGGCTAGCGCTCGGATTCCCCACAGAGCTTGCGAGGCTGCTAGCTAGCTACTTTGTAGTTTGTACATGAAACATTGAAACGAACGTACTACAAACTTTGTACAGAGCGATTAGAAGTGAAGCTTCAACATTTCTATTGATACAATCAAATTTGAACAGTAAGCATTAAGTGGTGGGAATGACTTGATTTCTCTATATTATTTTGAGGGTAGATTCCAGATTAGATTGGATGACATGCGCGTTCATTCGGGGTAGTAGATCAGTTTGGTCTGCAGTCTTTGTTGTACTATTTTTATGGATAGTGTAGATGCATAATTTGAGAATTTTATCTACTAGACAGTTGTAGACAATTCGATAGCTTTCAGTAGGATTTTTATTCATGTCATTAGCTAGCACAGAGACTGCACAGTCGTAATTTTACCAAGTTTTAGCAGAGGGCTCTAGCAAGCTCTAGTCACTATATTGTTTGCAATTTGCGTTAACTTTGGTAAATATGGTATTTACCGATACCGTACCGAAATAAATTGGGATTTACCGATACCGAACCGTATTTTTAAAAATACCGTATACTACCGAACTAACAATACCGTATTTACCGTATATACCGTATTTACCGAACCGATTTTACCAAATTAACCGAATGCACAGCCCTAGCCCTGTCCAACATGTTCCATAAGAAAAGAAAAAAACACCTCATACAATATTACATAGCATTCAGAGGAGTCCTAGGTATACAGCACATCGCCTTTCTCAAACCATTCCTACTGTTTTCCCCTAAAATAACTTTCTCAAATCACTCCTAAAATTTTTTAAATAGAATTCACCATTAAAAGATAGCAAATTACTGCTAGAGCAGGCTAGAATATGCAAGAATGCTAATTTGGTTGCCTGCATGAGCTGATGCAGCCGCATGAGCGTGGCCAGGCTGAGTAGAGAATGTCCTCAGCCGCGTTTCTTCTCAGCCTGGCTCCAGTTGATTTTTTGCATCTGCTCATGCAGGCTCTCACCCCGATGCAGGCAACCAAACACCATCTCCCTGCATGCGCTGGTGCGAGCCACCCCGATGCATGCAACTAAACAACCCCTAAATGAAACTCATGCCAGTGGCGGAGCTTGACCGAGAATCAAGAGGTGCCCATCTACAGAGATGACACAGTAAAATTGAAACATTTTTTTCGAACGAGCATTACCTTTAAACTTACAAAACTATGGCTTAGAGAGGGCAAAAATATGCTTTTAGGCTAATGTATAGTATAAGCTACTAACTTAACTATGAGTTGAGTTCTTTTTAATTTATAGTTTTTCTTAAACAAACAAATAGAACGATTTCTTTGTTGCGTTTTTAAAATGACTTACCAAATAGTCATTTCAAAATAGTTTATAGATTTAAAGCTCCGCCCCTGGCTCATGCAAGTAAGCAACCAACCAACCAAGACTTGCTGGGAGATATATGCAAGAAGATTGTTTGCAACACTCGCAGAGAAAAGCAAAAAGGCCAAAAAGAATCGATGAATAGTACTACTGCTCACTCACAGCCTCACAGTAGGATTTTACGTATCTGCTTAATTGCCTTTTCAGATCGGGCTGCCCAAAGCAGCCAGCCACGAGTGTGCTCTTGTTTTTCGCTGCTTAAGTTCATGCCTACTTGCATGTAAGAAATGACGTATTTGGTGAGGTAATATGAACCGTGCCTGTGGGACCAGTATCTACCTGAAAAATATAAAGCCCTACTTTCCTTGAAACCGGCAAAAAGTGACAGGATTTATCATGATCAGTTTGTTGAAAACAACATTCTGCGCCATTATGAAGAAAAAGGATGAAAACCACGTTTTCACCCGCTTAGATATTTTTCTACGAGCAATACTTCCTCCAATAACTTACAGAGACAGATCCAGAAATTTTAAAATAGATATTCAAAGTTAAAAAAATAATATTCAATAGAAAGTATAAAGATCCATAATATCAAAAATTAAAGTACAATTATTCATACTAGAGACAACATATCAAATAATATAAAGAAATTATAAATTAATTAAAAAATTTACAAATTAACTCGACTATTCTTCATGCATTAGAAGCGAGATATATAATGTCATCATCCTTAACTTACATAAAAAAATTCTCGCTCAAGGAATGCAACCATGCAATCATTTAAGTATTTCCCACCCATTTTATTTCTTAACTTATTCTTTACATAATTCCTTAAAGAAAACACTATCTTAACATTAGCCATAATCATAAGTAAGAGATGGAGGATATGGATTTCAATTCATAAATAATTCATTTGCTGCTAAGAACTTTATTTCACAGATTTACAGTAAAGTGCTCAGATAAAGATATGATATAAAGGATGAAGCTCACATCTCTGAAATACTTGGCATATAAATATAGGCTACTTAGACTTAAAACGTGGAGAATTGCTCATTGATCCTAGGATGCTATATACGTATGACGATGCAAGTTTGTAATCAACATTGCCTTACAATAGATCAACACAGCTTACTTCATACCACAATCATTGGATAATCTCTGCTTACTCCATAAAGAAATCAGTTAATCTGACCACAGGTGAGAGAATAAAAAAAGAAGAAAACCTATCAAGAAGTTAGATAATCTCTGCATGTATAATGTACAGAGCAGGAATTGACCGGGGAGTTAGGAGTCAACTTCACAAGCTGAAGGTAGAAAGCCTATTTCTAATATTAATATTGCTTAAGTAACTTTCATTAGTCGCGTCATTGGACAAGCACATATACCATGCAGAAATGAACGAATAGATACCATGCAGAAATGAACGAATAGAATGCCGGTGAAAACTGGTCTGATGGTGCAGAAGGTGGTGGTTGGTCGACAGCAGCTTTAAGGTGGTGATCGGTTCGGCTGAAAAGCTCATGGCTTATGGCTGAAAACACTGTAGCTGACAGAGGCTTATTTAGCATAATTAAATTTAAAAAAATTTAAAAATATAAAAAATATGTTAGCCCATTACGTATAATACAAACAAATACGGGAAAAAAAGAACCGGCAAAAAAGCTTAACAAAAAGCCAAAAGTTCAGAAAAAGACGAAACTTATGAATAGTGAAAAATAAGTCAGAAGCCAGAAGCCGAAGCCGAGTTGATCAGGGATATCAATGAATATGGATTCCGATAATTCAATTCATAAAGCATAAACATTAATTTAAAAATAACCGAGTCAATTCCACTAATCAACAACATCTAAACAAGATCTAAGCACCAAAATAAAGAACAAACATATGCCAAATTCACCACATCCAACCAGTCATCCACGGATCCATCATCCACCTGGCTCGAAAGTATAAAACTACAAACCCTAGGGGCATATAAGCAGAGCAGATCTGATTCCAGAGCATAGGGGTTGCCGGGTCAGAGAGAACGAACTTGCACTAGTGCCGTAGGCTCGTAGTGTGGAGGTGCCCGCTCGGCCGACGATCGTTTTAACCTCCAGCGCTCCTACGTAGCCTCCAAAAGACTAGAACCAGAGCATCCACCGCCACCAGGCGCCAGCCGAGTGCCAAGAGATGTAGAGACAGTCCGACGAGACAAGACGCTAGATGTAGAGGAGAGACTAAGTGAGACACGGTCTCACAACTCACATGACATCACGACACACGGAGATACGACAGTGGGCCTGGCCAGTGTTGATGGGAGGGGGAAATGGGCCAAAAGGATCCGACATCAATTTAGGCTAACTGGGTATGAATAAAACGAATTTGGACAAATTACTGATATACATATGTATTATACCTTGTATACAATGGATTTTTTGCCTAAAATTTTATGTATTCAGCTAAATACCCATAAATTATGGTGGATCCACCCTTATCACACACATAAGTGACATCCACCCTTATCACACACATAAGTGACACTATAGAACGTGTGCACAAAAAAAGTTTTGACCTGCAACATCTCTGTGAATGTCTAGGTTAGCCGTATAAATTTGTCGGGAAAAAAGACTAGCCATATGAAAATTTGTGAGCAAAATTGTCTTACAAATATTTATTTATGTCATAATTTTGTTTGATTTTACACATGAAGCTGCATTTTTAAAGACCGTGCGAGTGTTCGGAATAACATTTTTTTTGCGACCAAACCCTGATCAACTCGGCTTCGGCTTCGGCTTCTGGCTTATTTTTCATTATTCATAAGTTTCGTCTTTTTTTTTTGAACTTTTGGCTTTTTGTTGAGCTTTTTTGTCGGTTCTTTTTTCCCGTATTTGTTTGTATTATACGTAATGGGCTAACATATTTTTTATTTTTAAATTTTTTTAAATTTAATTATGCTAAATAAGCATCTGTCAGCTACAGTGATTTTTTCAGCCAGCTACAGTGTTTTCAGCCATAAGCCACGAGCTTTTCAGCCGAACCGATCACCACCAAGGTATTACTCATCTGGTCGAGACCTCGCTTGTTGGAAACACTGGAATTTTACATGAAATAATTCAATTCTCAAAGGAATATAAGAAAATTCATACAAGGATGTGTTATGTGTCAACATTTGATACTTGACGAGAACTAAGTCTTGGTTGGGTGACTAGTGGAGGTGGTTGTACCCCTAGTCCACCAGAGTTCAAACTCCAGTTTTAGATCTACGTGTCTCATTTAGGAGGATTTTCTTTCAGTGGGAGGCGACGTACCCGTCGCAAGCGCGCTGGTGATGACTTCGTCATTTCTTCATCAAGCTCCGCTCGTTCAGTCTTCCGTAGACGTCGTGTGCGTGAGTACGTACGTGTGTATGAACTCTATGTGTTGTATTGTGCGTGTTTACAAAAAAAAAAATCGATACTTGATCAATTGTTCCAAACCGATAAATGTAGCGCATCAAAGCATGTGAAGAGCTGATGTATTTTTCGTAGAATCTATCTAGGAATTACTCTGTTTCTTGTTAAGTTCCCTGTTAAAATCTTGCACTTCAAACTTCCCCTACATTCTTCCTCTAACCGAATACTTAACCTATGAATATCCTTACCAAAGAAAAAAAAAGTTATAGCAGCAAGTTGATTGGTTGAAAGGCAATCGCTGGACTCTACTTTCATGATCGATCAGCTAGCTTCATCACGAGACATCCTTGAAGCCCCACTTTTATCGATCTTTCCCGCTTCATCCATCACCGCAACAGCGACAATTAAACTTCCCGAACAATCCTCCCCAAAAAGCTAGCATCTTGTCCATGCATCCATCGCCATGATCACCAGCTCATGACCAGAGCAGAGAGCAGAAACAACAGCAGATAATCAAGAACCACAGATTTAAATCTCCTTGCCACCCAGTTGCCGCCGTGCCTGCATATAGTTAGTAGCTAGACTCGTAGCCTTCAAGAAACCCATGGCGCGAAGCATGCATACAATGGCGCGTCGGCATTAAGCGTGTCCCGCCGCCGCCATGGCGAATGGCATCGTCACCTTTCCTTGTTCGGATCGGATAGCTAAGCCGACATGAACACGGACCCACGCCGAGCGTATGTGCATACATATATGGTATACCCCTGAAGCCTGAGGCCGTGCGTGCATCATTTCTTGGTCGCTCCACCCATCGATGGTTTCTTGCTTCCGGGCGCGGCGGCTGGCCGGGAGCAAGAGCCAGCATCCCGCGCCGCCGCCGCTGCTCCCGTACGGGTCGTCGTACGTGGGGGGGCCTTCGTCGTCGTCGTACTCGGAAATGGAGGTGATGGAGAAGAAGCGGTGGGACAGCCTCGAGTCGTGGTCGATGCTGCTGGACGCGGGGGTAGGGGACCAGGCGAGCTCATCGTCGGCGGAGGGCGCCGCGGGGCGGCGGGAGGAGTGGATGGCCGACCTGTCGCAGCTGTTCATCGGGAACAAATTCGCGTCGGGGTCCAACAGCCGGATCTACCGCGGCATCTACAGGCAGCGCGCGGTGGCTGTGAAGATGGTGCGCATCCCGGAGAGAGACGACGAACGGCGGCGCGTGCTGGAGGAGCAGTTCAACTCGGAGGTGGCCTTCCTGTCGCGGCTCTACCACCCCAACATCGTGCAGTTCATCGCCGCGTGCAAGAAGCCTCCCGTGTACTGCATCATCACCGAGTACATGTCGCAGGGCACGCTGCGCATGTACCTGCACAAGAAGGATCCCTACTCGCTCTCGCCGGAGACCATCCTCCGCCTCGCGCTTGACATCTCCCGCGGCATGGAGTACCTCCATGCGCAGGGCGTCATCCACCGCGACCTCAAGTCGCACAACCTGCTGCTCAACGACGACATGCGCGTCAAGGTCGCCGACTTCGGTACGTCCTGCCTCGAGGCCCACTGCGGCGGCGCCGGCGAGGGCAAGGACGGCACTAACATGGGCACGTACCGGTGGATGGCGCCCGAGATGATCCGCGACAAGTCCTACACCCGCAAGGTGGACGTGTACAGCTTCGGCGTCGTGCTGTGGGAGCTCACCACTTGCCTCGTGCCGTTCCAGGGCATGACCCCCGTCCAGGCCGCCTACGCCGTCTGCGATAGGAACGCCAGGCCGCCGCTGTCGCCGGCTTGCCCGCCGGTGGTCAACAGCCTGATCAAGATGTGCTGGTCCGCCAACCCCGCGAGGCGGCCCGAGTTCAGCTACATCGTGTCCATGCTGGAGAACTACGACTACTGCCTCCGGGAAGGCCTTCCGCTGCTGCCGCCGCGGTCGTCGGTGATCTCCTTCCTCAGCATCTTCAAGCTCAGCTCATGCATGAGCACCACCCTTCCCTCCATACCCGTCCACATGTAGTATCGATCGATCGATCGATCAGGACTTGTCGAGTTCAAGCTTGAGTTAATTATAACCATCCATGCATGTCTACACAATCTAATCTTGTCGTTCCAATTAACTTGTACTTAGTTTTCTTAGAACTATTAATTTGTAATTGGTAGATTAATTACCTGTCCAGTTATGAGATCGATCATATCGATCAATTAATCCATCAGAAACCAGAACGCGTTTGGATCTTCTTTTTTCCTGACGACTCAGCATTAACAAACTCCACAAATCAATGGATCAATTGGTGTGTTACTAGCTAGCTACTACATTACAGGAGCCCATTTCGAACTTGCCCGTCGCGCAGCACCCCTCCTCCACGTTCTCCAGCCCTGCCACGTATCCATGCACCAACCCATAAATAAGTACTTTGTCGCGGGGTCTATATGGAACGCAGCAATTTCATGGTAATTCTGCAGGAATCAAAACAAATCTTGCAAGAACCCTGTAATTTGGAACACACAAGTTTTCATGATATATGTGAGAATTGTACTGTTTTCTATGAAATTATTGTGTTCCAACCGGGCCTACTACAACTCCCATGGCTCAAACCTCAAACACCATGTTCCAATGTTGGATGACTCACTCCAGAAGAAAAGGAATAGGACGACTCACCGAACTTGGACTGGCTGGTGATGAGGCTGACCATGTTGTCGTAGACGGGGATGCAGGCAAGCTTGATGCTCGGGAACTCGGCGCGGAGGCCGCGCACCATGGCCTGGACCTTTGAACGTTGTTGTCCCTGGCCACCTGGTTGTACTCCTCCACGCAGGCGCCGCCGTTGAGAGCGTTGTGTTGGAAGTCTCTCAAAATTTCTTACTCTTTTTATATTTTTATCTCTCTCAAAAGACAAATACAAACTCACTCTTACATATATTTTCTCTCTCTCTCTCTCTCTCTCTCTCTTAAGAGACAAACACACGCCCACAGGAGACAAATGACTTACTGTAAATGGCTCGTTGATTCCATTCGATTGAAATGCTTAACTAGATACAATCTAGCCACACATACAGACCATTCACCTACTACAGTTACATGATTCAGACTCTGACAGTGACTAACTATGATCTGGTTTTACTGACCTCACCTTCCCACAATTCGCACACACTGCGCATTAGCCGAAAGACTCGGTCTCACTGAGATTGTCGGACCCAGATTTTATCAATCCGAAATCATCTGTGATTCCAGTGCACTATTCTCTGGACCAGTAGATAGTGCTCACAGGTACATTGCTGAATCACTTCATTCACAACAAATATTATACCATTACAATACCAGAATTCAAATAGACCGCGTTGGGTCAAGTTTACAATAGGGTCGTCAGACCAAATGTTTACATTACATAAAGTGTGGAAGCGAAAGCAAAGGCAAACGTGGTAAGGCACAATCTGCCAAAGATAAGTGATTGAGACAAGTTAGGTGCCACTAATATTAGCCAGAGA
Source organism: Dendrocalamus sinicus (assembly GCA_036346575.1). NCBI lineage: Eukaryota > Viridiplantae > Streptophyta > Magnoliopsida > Poales > Poaceae > Dendrocalamus > Dendrocalamus sinicus. The sequence goes on from CM070646.1 coordinate 15,753,058, forward strand.
CCTGACTAATATTGGAACCACCTACAAGTTAGTCTGGTTGGCTAGACTGAGATGAGAGACAAGACTACTGAAGGCTACTTTAGTTTCCACCGCCTTCATCGCCCTGGCCCTCGTAATAGATATAGTGACCTTGGTTCACAGACTCTGAAGGGGGGTTAAGAGCGAGGGTGAGCACAAACAACCGTGCTCTGCGAGCCAACACATAGAATGCATATAATTATAGATGCAAGGCTAAACAATGATGGCGCGGGTTCTTTTATTTGATTAAAGTGAAATTTGCAATAACCATAATAAAATTTATATGACTTAGCATTTTACAAACATGCTTTAAAGAGTTTGAAATTGTACAGTACTTATAGCGATCTAGGTTCCATCCACCGATTACATGGTTCCATCCAACTATACTAAATTTTAATCATTAAGTTACTTTCACCTCATTATCAATGCTGGAGTACATTTCTCCAGAAAAATTCTAAAGTCAGGTTTACATCTGTCTGACAGTTTTCTTTCCACACACAAAGGTTTTTAAATAGAACTAACTCGAGTAAGTTCCCATATCTGCCCTTCGTGGGCACGGCCGTCCGAGCAGTTTACACTCTGCAGATATATATATATCTTTACCCACAAGAGACAATCAAACTGATGGCCTGCGCGATTCTTGGTCACGTAGATCAAGAGATTATCACGAGGCTTCTACAATACCTCGCCTCGATGCCATTTCACCCTTATGGAGAACCACAAGAGGTAGCCCCCATAAATTAGTGTGGGAAGTCATACCCTAGCATCATAGTGGAGTGGGACCGCAGCCTTTTCCCACCGCTAGATAAATGGGTACACATCACCTTTACACGGTGTCCTATTCACGCCGGACTTTTCAGTCCACACATGCACAACTTCAATCCCCACCTGTGGATTGACCCTGAGGCGCGGTAAATTATTCAGCCAAGCCTATAGTTTGCCAGCTTGTGGTAGTACTATTTTACTTGAGGAGGTCATCACAGGATTAACTCCTTAATTTGTCTGGGCGGTTCATACCACAAATCACAAATTCTCATGTTACCTCCACACCAACCACTACTACAAAAAGCCTAATACTAGACGTTACATCACAGACGGTTAGCCAAAATCATCAGTATCAAATATAATTACAGACAGTTTTAGTTTAGAGACCATCTGTGTTGCTGCCAGCGCTAAAAACCATCTGTAAAAATGAAATATCACATACAGTTCGTGGTTAAAACTGTCTGTAAAGTACCACAGACGATTATTAACAAGAACTGTCTGTGATATTATCAAATATCATAGACGGTTCTTACTTTGAACCGTCTGTGATAATTCACAGACGGTTTGTATTAAAAATCGTCTGTGATAATTTCACTATATTAATTGCGCACAGACCTGTCGACCTCTATATTAAATTTTAGATCTACGTTGCTGCTTTGAGCTAGAGGTGATGCTTTGAGGCTATTCAGTGAAAAGAGACCATTTATCAAGAGTAATTGTAGATCCACTAAGTTATTAGCTACCTATTGTTAGTAATTTATTTCTAATTGCATTATAATATAGATCTAACTTTTGGTGAAAAGAGAATTGAAGATGGTTTAGAACTAGCTAGTTTGATGTAGAGAGAAGATTATTTACATCTAGCATGGTTTTTGGTTTAGTCAATGCATAGTATATTTCTACTTAATTCAATGTAACTAATTATTCTTGCTACATATTGCTACTTAATTTAGATTGTGCATATATAGTATACTAATTAATTAAGTTAATATGTAATACTAAATTGTTACATGCGTAACATAGGACCGAAGCTGGATGTACGCTAGGAACCGTGTAAGTAAAGAGTACATTAATGGCATTTTTGCTTTTACAAGAGTTGCAATGAGGATATGTTGAATAAGGGTGTAATATATGTATTGTCTATGTATTGATTGCGAGAATCTAATGATGTTTAAGAACCAAGTGCAAATTGAAGTGTACTTGATTCGAAGGGGTTTCAAAAAGGGATATGCACGTTGGACCAGTCATGGTGAAGAGTAGATTACATAGGAAGGTAGTAATAACGATATCGCTGATGAAATCAATGATATGCCACCGGATGATGTCGATTGTGGTTCTGATACGGATAGGCTACATGATGACATTCTGGATCAGATGCTTCATGATGTAGAAGGGTACTGTGATGAGAGAGAGTATGTTAAATTCTAGGGCTAGATGGAGGACTCGGAGAAACTTTTTTTTATGTTCTGCGAGTCAAAGTATACGAAGTTGTCAGCCATGCTTGAACTGCTGAAATTGAAGGCAAGCAACGGTTGGCCTAACAGCACCGTGAAGGTGGTTTAGGTCTTTCAGTGGACATGCTTATGGAAGGAAACGAGTTACCTAAAACCACTTACAAAGCCAAGAAGGTTCTTTGTCCGTTGGGAATAGAAGTAGAAGGAATACATGCATATCCAAATGACTGTATCCTCTACCGTAATGAGTATGCAAATATGCGTGTATGTCCGGTGTGCAATGCATCCCGATACAAGTGTAAGAATCAATCAGATGATGGCAAGAGAATAGAGGTGAAGAAATGATCTCTTGCTAAGGTGGCATGGTATGTTCTTGTAATTCCCTATTTGAAGCGATTTTATGTGAACCCAAGGAGGCAAAATTGTTGCGTTGGCACTTGGAGGAGTGTAAGAAGGATGGAATGCTAGGACACCTGGGTGATTCCACCTAGTGGAGAAACATCGACAGGAGATTTAAGACTTTGGTGCAGTACCAAGGAATATAAGGTTTGAATTGAGTTCAGATGGAATGAATCCTTTCGGTAACATGAGCAGCCGACATAGCACTTGACCTGTGACTCCCTGCATCTACAACCTTCCTACTTGGTTGTGTATGAAGCGAAAGTATATTTTGCTGTCGACAAGGGCTGAAGCAACCTGGTAAAGATATTGATGTGTACCTAGCACCGTTGGTGGAAAATCTAAAAACACCGTGGATCGAAGGGGTACATGTATGAGATGCGTACAAATGAGAGAACTTCATTTTATGCTTCTTGTTGTTCTACACCATAGATGATTATCCTGCTCTTGCAAACCTGTCAGGCCAGAGTACAAAAGGGGCCAAAACCCGTACTCACTATTTAGATGATACCAAGAGTGTGTGGCTGAAGCACTCACGTAAAATCGTATACATGCATAACCATAGGTTCCTTCGGAGGCTCACATATACCACAGGATGAAGAAACAATTTGACAGAGAGAAGGAGGATAGTTTAGCTCCAAGGCATTTAAGTGGAAAAGAGGTCTATGATATGGTTAAGAATTTAGATTTTGTGCTCGAAAAGAAACGTAAATCGACGACCCATGAGAAGAACGTCTGGAAGAAGAGATCAATATTTTGGGATTTATTTTATTGGGAGCACCTAGAAGTTCGTCATTACATCGACATCATACACATAGGGAAGAATGCATGTGACAGCTTGATTGGTCTCTTACTGAACATTCGTGATAAAACAAAGGATGGTGTCAATACACGGCTTGACTTGGTTGATATGGATATTAGGCCTAAGTTAGCACCGACAAAGGCCGATAAAGAGCAAACTTACCTTCCCCCTGCTTGTTGCACTCTGTCTAAGACCGAGGGAACTGAACTGTGCCAATGCTTGTATGGTGTGAAAGTTCCATCTGGTTACTTCACAAACATGAAGAAACTTGTTTCGATAGAAGATTTGAAGTTAGTTGACATGAAGTCTCATGATTGTTATGTGCTGATGATACAGATGCTCCCTATTACAATTAGAAGTATTTTATTGATCAAGGTTCGAGAGACAGTCATGAGGCTGTGTTATTTCTTTAACACAATTGCTCAGAAGGTCATCGACCCCAAAGGACTAGATACTCTGCAGGACAAGGTGGTGACAACTCTATGCTATCTTGAGATGTGTTTCCCTTTATCGTTTTTTGATATCATGGTCCATCTCACTGTTCACATTATGTGCGAGATAAAAATATGTGGGCCCATGTTCCTACGTAGCATGTACCCATTCAAGAGGTTCATGGGAATTCTCAAGTCCTATGTAAGGAATCGATTTTGGCCTGAGGGCATCATCATCGAAAGTTATGCAACCAAAGAGGTCATTGAGTTATATCTCAATTACATGGCTCAGGTCGAATCGATAGGTATGCCTTGATCTCACAATGAGGGGAGGCTCAAGAGTATCAGGACCATCAGAAGGAAAGAAAACACTCTAGATATGGATGTGTGCGCTCAAACCCATTTCACAGTCTTGCAACACATGACTGTAGTGTCCCCGTGTATTGACCAGCATAAGGACGTGCTTCAACAACAGAATCCGGAGCGGCTAAATATTTGGATTATGAGACAACACAATAGTCGGTTCAACCAATGGTTGAAGGAATGACTCGCTAGGAGCTCATCAAGTAATATGCTGACATGGTTGGCAAAAGCACTAACATTTATAGTTGTGACATGGCAAGGATATGATATAAATGGGTACATATTCTATACGCAGGCTTAGGATGTAAAGTGCACTAACCAAAGCAGCGATGTCTATATAGATGCATTTAGTACCAATGGGCTGAAGAACTCCTACTATGGGTTCATAGAGAAGATTTGGGAGCTCGACTACGTGCTTTTCAAGATCTTGTTATTTCGGTGCCGTTAGGTCCATCTCCCACAGGTGAAGGTAGATAAGTACGGTGTCATTAATGTTGACCTCAAATGTGTCGGATATAAAGGTGAACCATTCATACTCACTAACCAAGTTGTTCAAGTTTTGTATGTAATCGACCCGGCAAATAAAAAGCACAACGTAGTTCTTCATGGAAAAAGGAGAATTGTCAGAGTTGAGAATGTAGTGGATAAGGTAGAATACAATCAATTTGATAAGTTGCCTTCTTTCGGAAATGGCATAAGGGTCGGGAAAGAACACCATGATGAAACTAGCTACATGCGTGTCAATCATTATGAAGAGTTAATTTTTAAAGAAAATAAGCAAGTGGAATGATGAATGACATGTTTATTTGTCATATGTTCTGTATTTGCATTTATATGTGTATGAGAATGTGCGATGTATATGTGAATTTGCATTTATGTACATTAGAATGTGTGATATATGTGAATTTGCATTTATATATGTGAGAATGTGATATATATATATATATATATATATATATATATATATATATATATATATATATATATATATATATATATATATATATATATATATATATATATATATATATATATATATATATATATATATATATATATATATATATATATATATATATATATATATATGAATTTGCATTTATGTATATAAAAAATGAGTCATATAAATGTGAATTTAGATTTATGTAAATGAGAGTGTGTGATGATCATCACAGACGGTTTTAAATTAAAACTGTCTGTGATGTTTCTGATCATAGTCGATTCTAAATTAAAACCATCTGTGATATGTTATTATTACAGACGATTTTTATTTAGAACCATCTATGATTAAAAATATCATAGACAATTCTTAAATTGAACCGCCTGTGATTGCTGTCCTATATATTGCGCTCTAGGGTTTGTCCCCACTGTACTAATGCTACACCCCAGTCTTCCCCGAGCCCATTGCTGCCTCTCCTGACTCTAGCGACCCACCTCCCCCGCGCCCAATGCCCTCCTCCCCTAAGAATTCCACCTCCCTCGAGCTCATCGCCGCCTCCCCTCGAGCCCGGCTGCCCTCCTCCCCCATGCCCAGCACTCTCCTCCCCCCAAGCATGCCACTTCCCCCGAGCACTCTGCCTCCCTTGAGCACACTGCCTCCCCCAAGCACTCCTCCTCCCCCAGGCTGCACGGTGAGTTTTAGTTTATATTCTTCATTTCTCTGTGAGATCTGATTGTGCATTAGCTAGCCGTCCTAGTCTCTGTTTATTATCTCTGAAATCTGATTATCGACTGGCACTGAGAAAACTATTGCATGATAGATTGTGGATTTTTGATTGCTCAATGAGGAAATTTGTCAAGATTAAAATCTCAGTGACAATCTAGGATTATTCTGCTAGTTTGAATTCACATTTGCTAGTTGTATACTTCTGTGCAGTGTAGTCGGTAGCTTTATCAATAGCTAGTCCTTAGTCTTCTACTCAGTATTGCTTACTACTATCCTTTGGCTTGTTCGAATATAAGTTGGTTCTGCATTAGCTCATATTTGTTACTTGTTTCTGATTTCTACCAAAGTATGTTGATTCTGCATGCTCTTGACATTGATACTACACTGAGGTAATATTCAATTAGATAATCTAGCAGAATTTTTGAGGAAATGTCATTGTGATCATTGAAATATTGACAAGAGTGGAAGAAGGCTAAGTTTAGAACTTGTGCAACTCCTCACCTGAGAGTAAAAACACACTTTATTAATCTATGCATTATGCAGATTTTCAATGCCTACTTTTATGTACTATTCAATATATTGCCTTATATATGTATATTCATGTAGCATTAAAATGGAGTTCATATAGGTGAAATTTCAATGAAATTTCTTGAGCTCTAGCACTATGAGATATTGCATAGTGACCTGTGGGTTCAGATTGAAATCTCAATGATGAGAATGGTCAATCATATACTAAAACTGAATTGTTCAAACATGAGCTCTAATGTATTGCTTTTTGCTATTTTGACATTCAATCTTATAGTCATTACTTTCTTTGTTAGCTAATTAGGCTTATTGTTGAACTTGTTTCCATGATTTGTTATACTAAAAATTTATCAAGTTTGTTGGCTAAACTAGAGTACTGTCTGGTGATCACTTATGTATTGATTTCCTATTGGCCGAAAGTATGAGCTTTATGCTGAATTTAATAGCCCACATGTTCTATATATGTTTTGAGCATAATATATTGTTTAAATGACATGGATGATTTACATACCTATATGTTGATTTGGTCATCCAATTTCGCCAAGAATTGGCTCAAGAATTGCTCACTTCCCTTTCACAAAACCGAATTGAACTCGGTCGATTCCTCCCTATTTCCCCTTGCTCACCCAAGATAGGGCATTTGTTGCCCCTCTACCGCGTGGCGCCACTCCATCCCCCTCCTCACCGGTCGTCTCCTAGTCGGGCAAGGCCGTCGGTGCCTCCACCCCCGCAAGCTGCCTCCCTGTCCTCCTCCCCCCGCAAGCCGCCTGTCGCCCCTCCACCATGTGGTGACACATCTGTCCCCTCCCTGCCGCCTGAGAATGCTGGCTCCTCCCCATCAGCCACCTCCCTCTCCTCCTCCTCGGTGGCCTCCACCCCCGCAAGCCATAAGCTGCCTCCTCCCCCCACCAGTCGCCAGTCACCTCCATCACCTCCTCCTCGCTTGGGAATGCTTGCTTATCCACTTCGGCCAACTTCGTGTCCTCCTCATCGCCCGAGACTGTCGGCTCCTGCAACCCCCTGCAAGCCGCCTTCTCCAGCAAGAACACCGTTCATGTGGTACAAAGCAAGGATGGAACCGGACCCACCACCTTCTATTGGGTAAGATTATTTTAGTCCTTCCATTGTTAGTCATTGCATTACGTTTGGGCAATGGCCAAACCACGAGCGAGTATGAAAAGGGCACCCTAACACAATTACATTTATTATTGTATCTGATTAGAATTGATTCAGAAAACATGTTTGAAGTATGTGTACGAGCTGCACAGTACGTCGCGAGGCTTGACGACGGAACACAACACAACTTTGGTAGTATGGATGTGGACTTGAAAATTAATCTGATAGGGTTTACACTAGACAAATTTGTGGAACTGATGCGTGAGAGAATCTATGGGGCTCTGGACAGGAACTACATGTATTTTGCAATGATAAGTGCACCAGGGAGATCGATAGAATTCATCACATATTGGATTTGTTTAGGGCATTTCATGATCACTGGACAAAGAAACATGTGTTTTTGTTGTGCGAAATTGTAGACAATGCTCATACACAATCTAGTGTCACATTTGATGTTGTTAGTCAATGTGTTGGTCATGTGGAGTCCAATTGTATTGGTGTTGCTATAGGAGGTATTAGAGGATCACAAGTTGATGAAACTTGTGCATCACAACCAGTGGTGGATCCTATCATGGGATTGCTGAAGTTAGAGACATATTAAACAACAATTTGAGACATATGGTTTTTGGAAGCCAAAGGCCATCGCTATTTGAAATGGCGCCTAAATCTTAGCCAATGCAACATCACCGTTTCATTTACCTGTGTATCATGTTTTACTTCCTTTTTCAAGTTTGCGTCACATTTTTGCAAATGTTAAGCATATAATTATCAAATGTTTCAAGCTAATGAGTGGCATGTTTTTTGGTTTCAGCTTATGGTTTCTAGTTATGGTTTATAGCTTTTGGGCTATTCGTGAGAGAGTACGGAGTAACAGAAACTTGTGTGCGATTTTAACTGATATAAATGAAATCGCTACAGTATATATTACAATCAACTTATAGACCCTATTTTGAGAAGATACTACATTTAAAAGCTAATTATTATAAAAAAACCAAAAGACAGTTTTTAGAAGCCGAAAAGATGAGGGCTATGCAACCCATGCATACTCCCACTGGAAAGTGAAAACTATGCAGGTGTCTACATGTTATAGATTACAAACTGCAGGCCCTATCTTGATACATCACCTATTATATTGCAAGTTTCTACAGGGAAGCTTCTATCTATATATTTATTTCCTGGTATTTTCAACAGAAGATTGTTAGTTGATCCAAGCATATCAATTCAAGGATTAGTCGATTAGATATGCTGTCTTTCCGTTGTATTTAGGGTTGCTAATGGGTCAAAACCTGGTCTAAATCGAAATAAAATTGAGAAAGATCTAATCCAAGTCTGACCATGTAAATTATATAAGTCTAAGCCTGATCCAGATCCAAAAGCAGATCTGAATCTTAGCTTGGATCAAATACCTCTACCTTCTTACCTTTTTAGTTATTAGGATCAGCTCTCATCTACCTAAAAAAATATGAGGCCCAAGGCCTGATTCAATCTAGTCCAAGTTTGATTTAATAAAAAGGGTCTAAATTTGATATAATCTATTTACAAATTTGGCCTAATCTGGTCCAAAAGTCTAAACAGATCCAAGTCCATTAGCAGCCCTAGTTGTATTAGTATGCATATTCTTGGATTAGCTCCTTAACATCCGGTCCCGTTGTAACCGTGGAGACGGAGCACGGCCACACACATGGCGCAACGGCCGCAACCAACCTACCTGGCTAAATCCGGCGCTCCATTGCCGCGTTTTAAAGCGCCACCACCTCGATCTCCCCTCGTCCTCCTGCCTCGCCGAACTCAGCAAGGAAAAAACGTACGTACGTGCCACCTCTACACCACACGTATAATTATGGTCATGGCGTCCACGCGCGTATGGCTGCTCGCCGCGGTGCTCGCGTGCATGCTGCTCGTCAGGTCAGCCGACGCTGACGGCGCGGCCGGCCCGTCCGGCGGCGCTGGCATCTTAGGGTGCAATCCTTTGACCGACAAGACGTGCCGGCCGGGGGACCCCAGCGCGCCGGAGAACCAGGAGGAGGGGGGACTCGGCGTGAGGATGCCGTCCTTGCCGGGCAGCGGCGGTGCCATCGGCGGCGGCAACGCAGACGACGACGACGAGCTGCCTTCGTTCGACACCCACCTCACCATTCTTGGCCACTGAAGGAAACGACGGACGGAGCCTAACTAAGTGCATGGTTGGTTGTATCTTGTTCTTGGCGATCTGAATTGGCCGTGTTCTTGCATTTGCATTGCTTGTTGTTGCGGAAAAAAGAAGAAGAAATGAGAGTGTCATGATGAAGTGTTGCGATTCCTGTTAATATATCGTCATTGTTCAGGAACCGAGGCTCTAAATTCTAATCGATTTGACGTGATTTTATTAATAGATTATAGATAAAATACATAGGTATCACATAGGTACCCAAATTTTGTATCAAAGATTACGGATGAGCAACGCGCTTGTCCAGTTAATCTGCTGAAGGCTCATGCTAACCCACCAGTCCCGTAGCCCAAAGGGACCCCTCGTGTTATTGTGTATAAAGAAATCATGAAGTATCCGTAATGGACTACCCGTTTCAGCCCGAGACACGGCCCATATCACGTGCGGCAGCCCAGCCCACCCATTCCGACAAGATGCAAGCGAAGCGCCCAAGCTGCGCGCGCGCTCCCTCGGCCGCACGACTCGAGCGCGCGTCCGCTTCGACCAAAAACTCTCGGATTTGGGGCGCCTGGCGCCTGGCCACTCCTTCCGTGCGCGCTTCCATAAAAATCGCCGCCCTGTCCGCGGTTGCACACGCTAGACCAGACCTTCGCAATTCGCAAATAGGGTGGCACAGCCCGGCCCCAATTCGGCAGGAGCCCATTAGGCATCCCATTTAACCTGTTTAGGGTTGGCAAAAAAGTTCGAGGCTCGTGAGCTAGCTCAGCTCGTTGAAGGCTTGGCTCGGCTCGTGGCACAAACGAGCTGAGCCGAGCCAGGGTTTTAGCTCGGTCCGTTAACGAGCCGAGCCAAGCCGGCTCGCAAGCCGCTCGCTAGGCTCAGTAGGCTCGGTCGACCCAGCTCGGCATCGTCTCTGGCCCATCACGTGTGAACGGCTCAGTATGGTAGTAGTAGTAGTATGCATGTATGCATGCCAATTTTCGCACCTCTTTTGTCACTGAGGGGTATTATTAAAGTACACGTTATTCTATTCTTTGTTAATTTCACATATGGAAAGGAAACCATAGAACTTATCATTCAGAAAAACAAATTTGAAACATAAAAAGAAAGGTTAAAGATACTCAAAAGTCAAAACGAGCCTAACGAGCTGAGCTCGAGCTTTTTAGAAAAGTTAATTTGCATATTCCACCTAACGAGCCGAGCTCGAGCTTTTCAGAAAAGTCAATTTGCATATTCCACCTAACGAGCCGAGCTCGAGTTTTTCAGAAAAGTCAACTTGCATATTCTACCTAACGAGCTGAGCCGAGCTTCTCTTTTAGCTCGTTAGTTTAACGAGCCGAGTCGAGCCTCCTCCCTAACGAGCTTTCACGAGCCGAGCCGAGCCGGCTCGATATCCACCCCTAAACCTGTTGACTTGAACGAGCTGTGCGGTGCCAGCCCATGGGCCAAGGCAGTGATCCAGACATGGCCCAACAGGGTTTGTACCGTGCCGGGTTGGCACGCGCTTGCCAGAAGGCCCAGCCAGCCCAAACAAATTTTTAAAAATGTAATAATTCAGAAAAGTTGTAAATTTTGAAAAGGCACGATAGATTATAGAAATTATAGAAAATACACAACAAATTATAAAAATTACAGAAAAAACATAATAAATTATAAAAACATGTAATAATGAGCTTTATTACTGTTTAAATGGTTGTCTCATTAAAAATTTTGCTAAATAAAAACTCAACTTGAGAAAACATTAGTAAAAAAAGAGTACATCCTATAGCTCAACATTATAGGTTAAAAAATCAAAAAGAAGTACAATGTATACATAGATGCCCTAAAAAGTGTCGGTGTCTTGACTGCCTTTGCCACCGTCTAGACAGAGATTGTTGAACGCGTGTTCCAATTCCGTATCCACCACGCAGTGTTGAGTTCGTGCACCAGTTTGTTCGCAGTCTTTCACTGTAAGAAGTACTTCCACAATCTCATTCGTAAGACTTATTCTTCTCTTCTCCAATATTCTTTTAGAAAGACTGAAAGTAGACTTGAAATAAATCATAGAGAAAGGAACAGTGAATACATCACGTACTAATATGGATAGCACCAGATATGTTAGCTTGTGCTCGTGCTACCAGTCTAAAATGTTGAAGCCCTCTGTGTGGTGAGGCACAGGATCGCTATGCAGAAAGACTGATAGTTCCCAGTGGGCACTGGTATGGATTGCTCCAGCACTTGATGATGTAGAGCTTGATCTTTCGAAAGATTCTGATGCATTAAAAATTTTGTCCCACATATTTATCTTCTTTCCTATGATAGGTGTTGGTGGAGGTTATTGCAAGTGAACTCACTAAAACTTATATTCGTACTTTTGATAAACTTCAAATATATGACGCTGAAATGGGACACCAAGCCTCCCTGCCTTTAGATTGCTTTTAGATACATGCAAGTGCAATGGTATATAATATCAGGATGGAAAGTCTCAATCATAGATCATGGAAAGTCTTAATATATATATATATATATATATATATATATATATATATATATATATATATATATATATATATATATATATATATATATATATATATATATATATATATATATATATATATATATATATATATATATATATATATATATATATATATATATATATATATATATATATATATATATATATATATATATATATATATATATATATATATATATATATTACATAAGGCACCATGGTGCCTAGGCACCAACATCCGATACACGTGTATGATTGATAATTTTTTGAGTTTGGGTATGAAAATGTTTTATACCCTTGATATATTTATGGTAAGTAAGTTTTGAACTCAGTTCAAATTAGTTTGAACTACTTTTGAGTTCAATGCAACTACTGATGAGTATATACCATAAAAATAGTTCAAACTAATTAAAGAAGTTGAATTTAAATTTTTCGAGTTTGACATCTCAAATATACTTTTATGGGTATATGAAGATACCCACATCAAACGTTACGAATCTTGAAGTAAATCAACTGGTATTGATATAGGCACCATGGTGCATGAAACACTTGTCCTATATATATATATATATATATATATATACACCTTGGTGCCTAGGCACCCACATCCGATACACGTGTATGATTGATAATTTTTTTTGAGTTTGGGTATGAAAATGTTTTATACCCTTGATATATTTATGGTAAGTAAGTTTTGAACTCAGTTCAAACTAGTTTGAACTACTTTTGAGTTCAATACGACTACAGTGAGTATATACCATAAAAATAGTTCAAACTAATTAAACTGAAGTTGAATTTAATTTTTTCGGAGTTTGACATCTCAAATATACTTTTTTATGGGTATATGAAGATACCCACATCAAACGTTGCAAATCTCAAAGCAAATCAACGGGTATTGATATAGGTGCCTAGGCACCTGGGTGCATAAAACACTCGTCATATATATATATATATATATATATATATATATATATATATATATATATATATATATATATATATATATATATATATATATATCATAAAATGCTCGTAAAAGAAATTAGGACAAAAGGCTGCAACAAGTTTGCAAAGGTAGTACACGATACTCTCCGCCTGAAAGCCAGCACTTTGCAGGCAGCATGGGGACCTTATGAAAAGAAGGAACCTGTAGTGTCGCGGCTTGTAGCGCATGCAAAGTGTAGGCAGGCACATGGAATAATTCCGTATCTTCGTGGATAGGGAAAGCTATACCCCTTTTTTAGGTCAGGAAGACGGGTAGGAATACTACTCGATAGTCTCCGTGCGTGCATGTGAGCATGAGCAAGCAAACAGGGGGTGGCAACTCCGATCCGGCGTAAAAAAGCGAGAGCAGATGAGTGAATTTGCAGTTTGACGTGCGCGGCGGTAAAAAAGAGAGCAGAACATGGGTGTCCCGTTGTCCTCCTCGCTGGTGTACGTTTCTACTCTCTCTCTCTCGCCGTTGAAGGGAGGGACAAAACGCAGACCTCCATCTAGGATCTGATGAAGGCCGGGTCAACTGGTAAGGCTAAGGTGACGGGTATGTTCTCTGTTACTTGGATTTATGACTGTAGCTATGATCTTTAGGTTATTCGTGAAAGAGTACATAGTAACAGAAATTTACGTATGATTTTGACCGATATAAATGAAGTCACTACAGTGTGTATTATAATCATCTTATAGATCATATTTTAAAAAGATATTTCATTTGAAAACTAGTTACTATAGAAAAAACAAAAATAGCTTTTAAAAACTAAAAAGAAGAGGTCTAACAACACTCCTAGTCTTACAACGTTGTATATTTGTTTGAAACAAAACAAAACATTTCTTTGAGAGAAAAAAACAAAGTTGCACTACACAAATCACTATAAATAGGGAGCTATACCGGCATATTTTGTACACATGCAATCAGATATTAATAAAGAAAGACCAGGAGTTCTCTCTACCTCTCTGTGTGTTTTCAATCTATTATTCTGTCTTTTGTGATTGATTCGTTTCGTTCTAAGTAGAGGAATCGATCGGACTGGTCGCCAGCGACGGTTTCTCAACACAAACAACTTCTAGCACCTTCTGGCTTCTATCTTCATAAGCTAAAACGCGTTACCTTTTAACATAATTTTTTCTTTTTTCTTTTATTTATTTTTTGCATTATCCATATAGATATAACGGTGTTTTCATTTTCTTATTTTCTATTCATTTTCTTTAATCGAATATATCAGAAAAAACTAATAACCGCTACAGTATTATTTTAGCTAAAAGCCACAATACTTTTAAACGAGGCCTTATTGGTGTCTTGCAACGAGCTTTCACCATGTTGAGCTCTGCAGCTTAGGGGCCCGTGCATCTCCTTCTCGAGTAGATTTACCTATCTGTGTTTGATTGTTAGTTTTCAAAATGTGTAGGGCAATGCTCTCAAGTGTAGATCAAGGAAGAAGAGAAAGGAAGCTTGATGAGGATTAAATAATTCATTAAACATGGCTTTAATACTTAATTAAGGCCTAAGATCAATGTGGTCATAAACTACCAAAAACTATATCACTCGAGTATCCCTGATCGGAGGATCACTGTTCATTCACCTGATCAGCCCCCACTCGGAGGTCTTATGAACTGATACGTGGGCCTGCCTCCAGGCAACTCCTCACGCGCGGTAGGATAAAGCACATGCTTAATCTTCCTCCTAACCGCACGATGACTCGGCCCTACATCTCTGATGACAACCGCCTTGCGATTGTCCCCAAGATTCTCTCCCACTTACAATAACTGAAGAACAATTATTGTTAGGTTTCTCTCACTGACAAAAACCGTTTGCTCGATCGGACGTGAGGAATCGACAAGGTGCCTGCTCACATGGACAACTGACACCTCTTTGACACTATTTAAGTCTCACAAGAGATGAAAGATATAAGAGACAGATAGATTCTAGATAATCAAGGGGGATCTCCCAACCAGAAAGTAGATTGCAGAGGCAAGCAGTAGACACTTTTCATTTTCCTTTCAATTGGCCTTTTCAACCTTAAGTGAACAAAAACTTCTTCTCTACTCTTGCTAAAGAGTAATCCCCGACTTGTATTCCAATCGAAGAAATTCAAGTTATGAATGCACTTAAAGCTCGGGTCTAACTAACGAGGATTAAATTATCTATTAAATATGACTTTAATACTTAATTAAGGTCTCAGACCAATATGGTCGTAAAATACCAAAGACTACATTATCCGAGTATCCCTGGTCGGAAGGTCACTATTCATTCACCCGACCAGCCACCACTCGGAGGTTTTACGAACTGATACGTGGGCAAGCCTCCAATCAACTCCTCCCGCATGGTAGGACAAAGCACATGCTTAATCTTCCTCCTAACCACACGATGACTCAGCCCTATGTCTTTGACGATGACTACCTTGCGGTTGTCTTCATGATTCTCTCCTACTGACAATAACCGAAGAATACTTATTGTTAGGTTTCTGTCGCTGACATCAACCATTCGCTCGACCAGACATGAGGAATCGATAGAATGCTTGCTCACATGGACAATCAACATCCCTTCGACGCTATTTAAGTCTGACGAGATATGAAAGATACAAGAGATAGATTCTAGAGAATTAAGGGAAATCTCTCGACCAAAAAGCATATTATAGAGGTAAGAAGTAGCGATCCTAAAGTTATTAGCATATCCATTGTAATATCTCATCAAGAGTATCTTGTAACCGATTCATAGCAATAAAGATAGTCCCCGCTCGTTTCAGCTTCAGCTTTTGGCTTATTTTTCACTATTTATAAAATTTGTCTTTGTCTGAACTTTTAGCCTTTTTGAGATTTTTTGCCAGTTCTTTTTTTCCCGTATTCGTTTGTGTTGTCCGTGATGAGCTAGCATATTTTTTCTATTTTTAAATTTTTTTAAATTTAATTACACCAAATAAGCTATCTTCAGCTACAGTGCAATTTCAACCATAAGCCACAGCTTTTCAGTCCAACCGAGCGGAGCCTAAATCCTTCTGAGAGACTTAACTTTTTTTTCTACAATTCGTCGGTAAAACTGTAAAGAATTGACCAACACAAAAATTAAACTTTTCTTACATGAGCTAAATAGATAGTCTACTATCTACAGAACATAGATCATCCAAAACTAAATCTCCACTGGTCCTAATTTTTTTCCTTTTTTTATCAAAGATTGCTAGGTGATCAAATGCACAAACTATCCCCGAAAGGAACTGACAGTCTGACACACACAGAGCTAGAGTTCCGGTGGGTCCCACACCAGCTCGCCCTCACCGGTCGCCAGCTTCCTGGGACAAACATTCCCTTCCTCAGTTCTCCTTACAGGCCATTTCCAGGGGCGGATCCAAAGAGAGGGGAGTGAGGGCCAGGCCGCCACTCAATTCGCAGGAACTCAGGTATATAGCCCAAGATTTAATGCTAGTGCCCCCACTCAGCCCAACTAAAAGGTCCTCACTCATGCTAAAATTATGAATGAGAACAATTCAGCATACTATGTGTATTGTTGTGCCCCCTCTCAGATTTTGTCCTGGATCCGCCCCTGACCATTTCAGATGCAAAAGGCAAGGAGTATGCAAGGGAAAACATTAGCAACGATGATGATGGTGAATAGAATAAGAGGAGACATGTTCCTTTTAGCTTTTAAAAACTATTTTTTAGTTTTTTATATTAACTAATTTTCAAACGAAATATATTTTTAAGATGATATCTATAAGTGGATTATAGTATATACTATAATAATTTTATTTATATTAGTTAAAATCACATATAAATTTCTGTTAATACATAATATATCACAAATAGACTAGAAGACAGCCGAGGACAAAAAAAAAAGTCCTAAACGGGAGAGATCGAAGCAGCAGCAGCCACGCGAGGCCTTTGTCCCCGGCGGCGGTGTCATGGCAGAACCACTTTAACGCCGCTGTCCCCGCTTTCTGGTTGGGTGATCGATCATTGTACAGCAAACCCTCTCCGCGCGTGCCTAAATTCGTGCACAGCAAACATAAGTACTTAGGTGAACGCCTTTTCTATTCAGTAGTGATTTTATGCTTTTTACTTCTATAGATATATATAAATCTTAAAGCATCAACTAAAAGGTAAGTAGTCTCAATCCACTCTTAAAGATGCTTTAATATTTATGTAATTTACTATTTAAAAGAATATGGAATACCTCCCATCTATTTTATTCACAATACATCAATAACATGAATATGTAGTCATTCTGCTCTAATGTCAGGCCCGTTTAGAACATGAAGGTGCTCAAAATGGCTTTTTTTGAATGGCTTATGGCTGAAATTACACTGTAACTGATGGTGGCTTATTTGGCATAATTAAATTTAAAAAAATTAAAATAGAAAAAACAGATTAGCCCATCATGGACAGTACAAACGAACACGAAAAAAGCAAAAAAAAAGAGCAAAAAACTAGAAAAAGACGAAATTGTTGAATAGTGAAAATAAGCCAGAAGCCTAAGTCATTTTGAGCGGGGCTGAAAATTTCACAGGAAATATCTTAGCTTTCGTAGGAATAAGGAAAAATTATTGTATTCTAAATGAAGAATCATTGGTTCAAAATACGTCCGACGAAGAAAATAGAGGGAGAAATTCATAGGCAGAGATACAGGGCCTATTCTTTATCTCAAAAGCTGGTAGCTTTTGGCTTTTACTACAGTACCTAACTTTCAAACAGAGTATTTTCTCAAGACGGGGTATACAAGTTAAACGATCTACACGTTAAAAGCCCAATATCTGTACAGCTAAAATTGCAAGTGAATATCTGTCTCTTTGTAATCTGTACCATAAACAGCTAAAATTCAAAATTTTTAGCCAAAAATTATAAATCACAGCTGAAAAGAACAAACCCACAGCTGGACTACATAGAGATGCACATATATATTTTTAAGTTAGCCATAAGAAATTGGGGTCGGGCATGGGTTTGTACGTACCTCCGAGGCTTCTTTCTAGGCGCCACATATTCGGCAACCCTGCTCCCGATGGTACGTGCGGCGGGTGGTCTTCGATCGGAGCGGAAAAGATATTCTCCGCTCCTCTAATTCCTAACCGAACCGCATCGGTGGCCGGTCGCTCCCTATTCTATTCGATCGTGTGTTATATGCGTTTGACCGCGTAGCGCGTTCTAGCTAGGTGCGTGTCATGCGTATGCGTACATGGGTTTACGACTGCAATTGGTTTCAAATTATCTGCATGTACAGTGCACTATGCACAATTAATGGAGTGTAGGTGTCATCTGCTTGTGATTTGTATTTATATAATTAAAATCTACACCTGATATGGTGCAGAGAAGAATTGATCTGAGTAACTGAGCTCTATCGAATTGTTTGCCTATAATAATTCTATTGTAAAGTATGGGTAGCTCGACAAATTGTGATGGTTTACTTTTTTTTTCTAAGCTTGGAGGGTTACGAGACAAGCATGACTCACTTTCTACTAAAATTGGAGAGAGAGATCCCTCATGGTTCTCCTCACTACCTTCTCTCCTAATGCGTGCTCCCCCTCCTTATCCTATATTATGCCCCCTCTCTCCTCTCCCTCTTCCTGCCCTAAAAGAAAGCCATTGCATTGTGCGCGCTGTGTACATGGCCTGCATGCATGCTGCTTAATGCTAAACATGTAAGCATATATATCGATCTTAGCTTATTATAGTAGCAAGGGTTTGACAGCCCGGTAGACGGGAGTGCTTGCTTGCGCCAACATTGTGGGATCAACACACAAGCCCTATAGTGCTACATGACTCCTCCTGCAGGCCCCCAATACACAACCATGGCTAGCACCGGCAAAAGCTGCTTTACCTCGCCCACTCACTATTTGCTTCAATCCTATCATGATAAGAAGCTTTCCGAGCAGATCTCGTCCATCGATCTGATTGTCTTGCATATGGCTAGCAACGCGACGGCACGATTTGAAGATCGATCACTAGTCGATCCATTCATGTCTCGATTACCTTGGGATCTAGCTAGCTTCCTAGGTGCCATGTTTGATGATCGATCTTATAAGAGAGAGCTTGTGATGAGAGAGAGAGGAGAGGAAGAAGAAGCCTAGCTAGCTGTTTGCAGCGGTTGGCCGGACTACGGACGTGATGAATTGCATGGTGGATGGAGCGAGCGATATTGGTGAGGTTCAATCCGATGATGGGGTTTTACGCTGTCGTAAATCCAGTACTATCTGATTGAGCCGCGCCAATATCACTTCCTTCCACCATATATAAACGCACACAGCTCTACTTAATTGCAAGGTTAGATCACTCTTTAATTTCTTGTTATACCTCCTTGTTCTTCCCTAATATAGATCGGTTCTACTCAGTAGCTACATACTGTTCTTCTTGTTGCCTTAGCCAAGGTACAGATCAGCAGTTAAGGGGACAAACTTTATCCTATTTGCAAGTACTGCAATCAGTAGTTAGAAAAGTGGCATGAAAAGCGATCGGCACATAATTTTGGTCTTTGGTCTCATGGCCATGCACATGATATATGTTTTATGCTAGTTTGTTTTTTGTTAACTGACAGTTTACATAGTGAGATGATCTTGGTGTAAATGACAAATCATACTGATCAAATCCCTCACAAAAAAAATATTGATCATAGCTATGACAAGTAGATCGATTACATATATGCATAGGATTACTAGATGCAATTTTGTTTGCTTTATTCTTCATTTAGTACTTGTTTTCTTCTTGTAATTTGTCAAACTCAAATTAAAGATTTAATACTTGATTTCTTTCCAAAAGAAGAAGAAGAAGAAGCTGTAGTACTTGATGCCACTAACAGAATCAGCTGCAAACCAATGGCGGCTGGCTGTTGAGACCGAGAGAACTCTTATCGGGTTGCAATGGTGGGGGGTGGGCATCCACCCATCTAAGTTTTGAGTGAAACTTCTACCCAGGGGCGGATCCAGCGGTGGGGGGGGCTCCAGCCCCCTACCGCTACCGGACCCTTGGAGCCCCCCCTAAATTTTTAGCCATGGATATGTGGTGTAGGAGGGGCTAAGGTTGAGCTAAAGGTAGAAGATGACCTCCCTCGCGAGTTGGGCCAACAATTCATCTGGCGGCCCATTGGAGCTTCCAGCCAAGCCAAAGCCCAACTACCCAAGGCGGCAAGGCCCAACAAATAGAAACCCTAGCTTCAGTGACCACAGAGGCACATACCACCCCAAATCCCCAATTCCCATCGGGCTTGACTCACCTCCCGGCTCCCGTCTCCCGATCTCGCCGGCGGGGGAAGAAATCGCGAGCACCGGCGGCGGCGGGCGGCTGCGCGGCCTGCTGGCGGGCGCGGCGCCGGCGGCGCGCTGCAGCGGCGGTGCACGGCGGCCAGCCGGCCAGCGCGTGCTGCGCGCAGAGGCAGCCGCACCGCCGCAGCGGCGCAGCGCGCCGCGCCGTGGCGCCGGCGGACGGCGCGCGCGCACGGGCGGGGCGGGACGGCCGGGCGCCGAGCGCGGCGCAGCGGCAGGACGCGCCGGCGGGACGGCGCCGCCGAGGCTAGCCGTGAAGCCAAGGCGTGAACCGTGGAAGACCAAGCCAGAGGGCATAGGCGACAGAGCGAGTGGCTCTTAAATCCTTATGTGACGTTGATTGAATGATTAGGTGAACTACTAAACTTTGGAACTTAAATCTTTATTTATCTGTGATTGAATGATTGAATTGAATATTTGAATATGTGATTGGCATGTCAGATTTCAGAATGTCGAAAAGAAATTTGTGCAATTATTTTTCAAGTTCTAGTGGTTTAACTCCACATACTAATGAGAGCACAAGTCAACCAAAGAAACCTAGAGCAGAGTTTAGTCAATCGGATATAATTGGGGACCCTGGAAACCGCCAAAAAATTGATGATTATCAACCTGAAATTAGAGACCAAGTAAAGAGAGCATATGCTTTGAGTGGTCCAACCCAACCTCGTAATTTTCTATTTCCTCGTAAATGGATGAGTGGTGAATGGAGATCATTTCAAAAGACTTGGTTTGATGAATTTGATTGGCTAGAGTATAGTGAGTCCAAGGATGCAACTTATTGCTTATATTGCTATCTCTTCTTTAATTCGGCAAAGCCTGAAAAAATTGGGAGTTCTGTCTTTGCACATCAAGGTTATGTGAATTGGAAGAAAGCTAAAGATACTTTTAATAACCACAGTGTTTGCAAGACTCATGTAGAGGCTAGGCTAAAGTATGATGATTTTATGAACCAAAGGACAAATGAGGGTAGAAAATTAGTTGAAGTAAGCAAGGAGGAAGAAAAACGATATGAGATTCGTTTGACATCTTCTTTAGATGTTGCAAGACAGATTTGCGTAGTAAAATGGGCGATGAATGGCTCAATGACTTGATGATATGCTATAATGAGAAGGAGATATTTAGAAACATTGATAATGAAAAGATCAAAAAGCGGTTTCAAGAGATGAAAAAATGCCGTATATTATTGCCTAAAAAATTAGTGGTACGCTCTATTCTCTTCTAAATTAATAATTTGGAGGTCCATATTTGTTTAACTAATCAATTATGTCTATTTGTGTAGATTGCTTCTCCGGATGAATAATGGGTGTCACCGTCATGCGTCGTCTATTAGTTTCGTAATTTGGCCTTTTGGTATGGATAAACTGCATCCTTTATTTTTCATGATGTATTTTGTGATTGTCATCGTTCATTGATGTTTTCATATAAGACTACTTCAAACTATTATATTTGTCTTTTGTGGGCGGTCATAGTAGAGTTATGTCGCTGTAGCGCTTTTGTTCAGCCCCTCCTAAAATTTTTTCCTGGATCCGCCACTGCTTCTACCTTAAATTTAAAGTATGAGGAAATAATAAGTCTTATCCGGCCATCACATCTCAAAAAATAGTTGGTTTAGTTAATTTTATGCATGCTTTGCACAATATTAATTGTTCTTGATCTGTAAACGGTCGATGCCAGTGTCCTACATCCATATTCACTAGCCGAATGTTCGTGCTTTGCTACGGATTTAAAAAAATTTAGAACATATTTATATGCATATTCTAAAAAATTTTACCACCCATTAGTTTCAGAACATATAGTTGATAAAATTTTAAAATCCATAGCAACACACGGGCATTCAGCTAATACTATTTTATTCTTTTCTATTCTTATTACAGAAGGGCAATCCTTAAAAAGAGAGAGAGGTTCTTATCGGAAAGATTCTAGAAGCACATATAAACCCAGTATTTGCTAAGTTATCTGATTATTTTCGTTCGTCATTAATACGTTAAAATCTGTGCAGACCATTCCTTTCCATAGGCCAGAGAAAGTCCAGATGTTTCGTTGGCTTCTGACAAAAAAGATTGACGACGATAACCGCCCATCAGAACCACCAAGATGCCTCCGGCCAACACCATCGCTCTCTGTACCCTCTCTCTGAAGAAGTTACACAGTTGCTCTCCTTACGATACCACCGATTCAATTTCTACAAACTACATGTTCTATTTATTTACATATCTTAAATAGACCTCTCATACATACGGTTACACCAACTACTGCACATACTCTGACTACTGGTTACGACCACAGGCTATGACCACTAGCTTTGACCACTGGCTATGACCACAGTGTTCGACCACTGGTTATGACCACTGTCTTCGACCATAGGCTACGACCACAAGTTACGACCACATGCTACGACCACGACTACGACCACTGGCTATGACCACCGTCTTCGACCATAATGTTCGACTATGGGCTACGACCACTGGTTACGACCACAGTGTTGGACCACTGGCTATGGCCACCGTCTTTAACCACAGACCAAGACCACGACCACGGGCTTCGACCACAGGCTATGACAACGAGCTACGACCACTAGCTATGACAATGGGCTACGACCACTAGCTATGACCACAGGCTATGACCACGAGCTACGACCACTGGCTATGACCACAGTGTTCAACCACTAGCTACCACCACAGGCTACGACCACGAGGTTTGACCACTGGCTATAACCACGGTGTTCAACCACTGGCTACGATCACGAGCTACGACCACGAGCTACGACCAAAGTGTTCAACTACTGGCTAAGACCACCATCTTTGACCACTGGCTACGACTACCTTCTTTGACCACAGGCTACGACCACGGGCTATGACTACTGGCTACGACCGCAGTGTTCAACCACTATCTACAACCACCATCTACGACCACTGGCTACGACCACAGGCTATGACCACTGGCTACGACCATTGTTTTTGACCACTAGCTACAACCATAGTCTTCAACCACTCGCTACGACCATAGTCTTTGACTACTGGCTACGATCACAGTCTTTGACCACTGGCTACGACAACCGTCTTCGACCATTGGCTATGATCACAACACCTCGACTACATCTCTGACCACACAGGTCTTCTAGCATCGAGGTCGATTGTAGCTACGACAATCAATCGTTGCCCACTGTAGCTATGACCACTGTGGCTACGACCACTGGCTTCGACCACGGGCTACGACCATGGGCTACGACCACTAACTATAACCACAGTGTTCGACCACTTGCTATGACCACCGTCTTTAACCAGTGGCTACGGGCTATGACCACAGGTTACGACCACTGGCAATGACCACAGCACCTCAACTGCATCTCCAACCACAATTTGATGGGTTGATTATGAAATTCACCCTGCCAAGAAAGAGGAAGAACTCACCCTGCTTTAGTGTGTTTTCATCCCAAAATTTTACAAATGGCCATGCATGTCAACAAAATCTAGATGGGTTGCAAGCTTATGAGACGAGGATTCCAGAAAGTATATATGCAAGGATAGATTTTAACTTTTTAAGGCGTTGATTTGGGGAAACCTTGAGGGCAACGGCTTTGCGGGAAACAACATCAGGGAAGACAGATCCGGATGCAGGAGTCCTCATGGAAAGCAAATCCGACGCTGGAGACCTCATGGATGATGGAACCATGGGCATCGACATCTGGGACATAAATCCCACGCTAATGGTGTTGTGGATGATGGATCTGTTGATGGCGATCTTGCAGACAATGGATCCTATGCTCGCCAGCCTGGGGATGCTGCCTCTGGTGCAAATAGCTCGTAACACACTCGGAGAGACCCTGTACTTCCGCGGCGGCAACTTATGACAGAGAGAAGGTGGCATCGCAGGGCAGGCCATGGTGCGCTTCCTGCGGTGACACGACGTCGTCATGGAAGCATCACTTGGTGGGGAGGTAGTCGCTTCCTCGACCTTGCACTCCTCTGTGGGTTTGGGACTTGGGGAAAATTGTGTTGTCGTGGTGTGCATCTCATAGAGAGAGAGGGAGAGGGGAGTCGAGACGAAGAGGGGAGGGGTTTCTGGTTTGGCGTTGTGCACTTGCGGGTGATGAGAGGAAGTAGTGGGGAGCAGTTGGGAAGGAAACCACGTTGTGGCGATGCATGTGTGAGAGAGTCGAGACAGAGAGGGACTCATGAGATCGAACGGCTACGAAGGGTTGTGGGAGAACGGACGATTGCGAAGAGTTCAGGGAGAACGCACCGATGACCACTAAATTATGCTTTTAAGGAGTAGAGATATGTAAAAGTTTAGTGTTTATGTAATCTTCGAAGCATCATAGCTAATAGTGAAAGGAAGAGCGATTGTAAATTAGGCTCTCAATTTGCTGAAAAAGCACGAATTTATTTTTTTATAAGAGCATCGATGTAGTTCCCATGAAAATTTGTACTGTATTTCTTTGTTAGCTACTCCCTTTCGTTAATCAAAATTTTTTCTTTCTTTTTTTGAGAGGAACTTATCAAAGGCATGCTTTCCTCTCTTTAACAAGAACAGTACTAATATGAAAGTAAATAAAGAGGTAAATAGTATCTATCTACTATTCACCATGCTTTAAAAATTATACAAATCACTGTTGAGGAAAGTATAGAAACACCTTCCATGAAGAAAAATAAAAGGGAATTGCTACTATTCATACATACGGAGCCAGAAAATAGATCGGACGTTTTCCATCACCTTTTAGCTCTTTCCTCATTCTCCAGATCCATCCATCCACCCATCTATGTCTCGCTCTCCTCCTCCTTGGGCGGCCATTTCTCTAATCCTACTCGTGCTCCTCCACCTCCTGCCTCCCACCACGGTCGTGCGCCCTAGATCCCCTCCCTGTATGGCCGTGCGCCGCCAATCGCTCCGCTATGCGGATCCGCAAATGCGCCTCCCACCTCCTTGCTCTGCATACTCCTCCGCACAGCCCGCCCTGGCACCTCGATTCGAGCTCTCCACCAGCCTACCCCGCCACCGACCTCGAATCCCGCACGGGGGCACCGGCTTCGCGGCCACGACTACCACCTTAGAGTCTGCCACCTTCTCCTCCCGATGCCGGATCCACACCGGCGCATGCCACCTTCCCGTCGCCCGTTGCCACCACGCCTGAGGCTCACTGTTGCCTGCCATGGAGGTAGGTGTTTGTTTGTGTAATATTTTGATTTATATATGCAACAATTAATAACAACAAGTGCAACATCTAGTTTTTGTTGAAACATTTGTTGCATATGGTGGTTAATTTGTTGCACACACTATATTCGAATGTTGCAGAGGAACACTCGTCATTCTTTGTTGTTTTTTGTTGCATACATGGCGAGAAAATGTTGCATATATGGTGTAGAATTGTTGCGAGCAAGCGTACAGAGCTAACGCTCAGATTGAACGTCCGGACGCTAGCAAATCTTTACTATTTAATAAGTTGAGTTGGTGGTTGGTGCATTCTCCTTCCTCACTTCTCAACCGTCCAATTTTAATACTGAAATCTTGACCATCTATCTAACATCCCTCTCTCTCTCATATCTAACTACCGCTCCTCTCCACTTCCACCAATAGTTACCACCTCCTATTCTACCCGGCCTCTCTCGCCTCCCTCCCCTCCTGCTCCGCTTGCTTCTACTCCCTCTTCGCTTCACCTCCCACACCGCCGCCTCCCTCGCCGCGCCCGCCGCTTCCCGGCCAAAGATTCGCCCACGACACGCGGTGCAGGAATGGGATGCACAACAAGGACGACGGTGCGGGGTGGGGGAGGAAGGATGAGGCGAGGAGATGGGGCAGGGAGGGGAGGTACGGGGAGAGGTGGACGCCGACGGCGAGGGAGACGAAGAGCGCGCCAGAGAAGAAGAGCACCTTGTTGCGGCTGAGGTGCCAACCCGCGAGCCACATGGGGACGAACAGCACCACGCAGGCCGCGAGCACGCCCGCCTACGCCGCGGCGGACACCATCGATCGGCCAGCCTCGCGCGCGAGCAAGGGCCCACCAGATCTGGGCCTCGCTAGGGGGGACGAGATCGCAGGAGGACCCGGGGGCGTTGGCACC
Organism: Dendrocalamus sinicus; assembly: GCA_036346575.1. Taxonomy (NCBI): domain Eukaryota; kingdom Viridiplantae; phylum Streptophyta; class Magnoliopsida; order Poales; family Poaceae; genus Dendrocalamus; species Dendrocalamus sinicus. The sequence goes on from CM070646.1 coordinate 15,779,538, forward strand.
AGGCTGGCTTGGCCCCGGTTTTCGTTTGTAAAAAATAGTGAGATGGGAGAATAGTTATTCAGATTAGTGAAGTAATCGTTTCATTAATGGCGTGTGTTTTTCTTCTGCTTTATTAAGTGAGAACAAAAATGATGACAGGTCAATTCCAATGCTACTTTCTCTGCACCGTAATACTAGTTGAATGCCCGTGCGTTGATATGGATTTTAAAATTTTATCATACTACATGTTCTAAAACTAACAGGTGGTAAAATTTGTTGGAACGTGTATACAAATATGTTCTAATTTTTTTAATCCGTAGTAACGTACGGGCATTCAGCTAGTGCCAAAATAAAAAGAAGCTATTGGACTAGTGCATTAGTAGGCCAGAAAAAAAGGCCCATACAGTGCCTGTCTGGCTGTCTCCAAAGTGTTCCGGCAGGAGCACACATCGGAATTGGGCCAGATGGCCATCAACAGCAGCAACGGCCTAAACCGTTGCTTCTCCGGGCCAACTCGCGCAGGGCCGCTGCGCAACGGCACGATCCATTCCCCTCGCCTCCAACGGCTACCGTTCGCTACTCCCAACGCACGGCGCACCGCCGCACGCAGGCGCAGCCACTCGACGGACAAACCGCCTCGAAGGAACCTCGAGAGTCGCGAACGAACCAACAAACCACCCCCCCCCCCCCCCCCACGCTGTCCTGGCACCCATCCTGGGAGCATTCCTTGGTCTCTTCTTGCATACAAACCGAGAGAATCCTGCCACCCCCGCGATCGGTTCTTGGAGCAGTTCTTGGTTGATCCGAGAATTTTTGGGGGGTTGTGGGTTTGGGTTGCCAATTCGAGCCGAGGAATCTCGCGAGGGTTCTGGAAAGAGTGGTTTGGTTTGTGCGCGTCGTCGCCAACGAGTTCTTGGTTTCTTGGGTTCCCTTCCCTCGATGCTGTGCGATGCCGGCCAGCATCCGCTCGGCGTCCCCCGGCGCCGGCGACATTGACCTCGCCCTCGAGGATATCGCCCGCGCCGACGCGGACTGCATCGGCGCTCTCACCTGCGGCCGCACCAGCTTCTCCTACCACCGCCTCCCGGAGCCGCGCCTCCGCCTCGCTATCCGCAAGCTCGACGCCTCCTACTTCGGTATCGCCAAATCCCATTGCCTTTGCCCCCCTGAATTGCTTGGTTGGTTGCCTCTGATTACTGATGCGACGTGGGATTGCGAATTTGTGACAATGCGTGCGTTCTTGATGCTTTGTTCAGATGTGCAAATCGCGAGGTCGGCCGCGGTGTGGGAGCTCAAGGCGGCCATCGAGGGCGTGTTCATCGCTCTCTACGCTGACACGGAGAAGGCTATCTCTTGGTATGGCACATATACACTGATCTTGTTTAGGATGCGACGATGGGATGTGGAATTTACAAGCAGTTTGCTTTTGTGTTGCATTGTGATGCCCCAGTCTGAAGACTATTAATAATTGGATAGATATTTTGTTATGACATGTAATGGGCTTGTGAATTCAATTTAGAGTGAGATTTCTTGTCAGTGTTGGGTTAAATGCAACTTTGATATTGGGAACTTAACATTTAAGGTTGTTGCTTTGCTTGTTGTAGGCAGCACGTGTGGAGTCACTTCTGCTTATGCTTCAAGGACGAGAAACTGACGGATGATAAGGCAACATTGCGTGCGTTTGGTATAAGAGATGGTGATGAGGTATATGCAACTTCCTGATCTGCAATTGGTTCTTGGATGCATCTTTAGGGTGCCTTTGGTTGGGCTTTTGGAAGCTGCTTTTGCTTCCAAAAAGCCAAAAGCCAACCAAAGGGGTGGAAACCAGAAGCTGCTACTTTTGGGTAGTACAGTTTTGAAAGCACCTTGGACCCTGCTTTTGGCTTTTGGCTTTTGGCTTTCTGAAATGGTGAAAATAGAGAGCTGTTTCACAGTTGTTTCAAGGAAAATAGAGATAGGAGGTATGTTTTATACTTGTTTGAACCAAACAGCTTACAGCTTTTCCACACCCAAAACCTACAAAGAGCTTTTCCACACCCACACCACAAAGAGCTTTTTTTGAAGCCACAGCTCAACCAAACACACCCTTAGTACCGACTAGTTCTGCTGTCCCATGAGATCAGTGGGAATATTAGTTAGATATCTTGCTGATGAAATTGTGGCATGTTTATGCACTGTTGATTGTTCATACACAAGATATGGCCCTAATGAAGCATTTACACAAACAATCATTGCATATTTGACTAGGCTTTCTTGCCAACCGTACAATCTCCTGCATGAGCACAACAGCAACTCATTACAGTTCCCTTGGTTTGGTTTAACTTCTAATAATGCCGATTGCCCGAATGCAATCCTTCTGCATCAGATGCTCGTTATGAATGTTCAGTACTACTAGAGTTCGACACTACCCTATGCTCCTTTTAATTTCTTCTTTTTCTTGGATTTCAAAGGAAATTTAGGCTCACCATGGTCTTGCTTTTGTGTGCTTGCAATATCGAGAATGCACCCAATAAAAACAGACAACCATTCTTTGACAAGTGCTGACTCAGTTTGCTTTGATAACTAAATGTAGGCATGCATTTCTAGTACTATTCATTTGTTGAGCTTAGGGCATTTGTAGTTGAGTTTAGTGCTATAGTAAGTTTGAAAATTTAATACTTCACATTGTAATGTGCCACTTCTCAATTTCATTGCTGTGCCTCTGAAATGCCTTTACTTATATTCCCCCCTATCATGCAGCTTCATTTTGCCCAGCATCTTTCTGTTGACTACAGCCCATGCAAGAGTCTTTCCAAAAATCACAAGGCAGCATCTCACAGAAGGTATCTAATATTGTAATGTCCCTAGGAGGCCTTTTGTCTACTTGATCCACATCTTCCATTTTGTAGAAGCACGAAAAGTTGTATGCTCACAATTTGATAACATTGCAAATAATTTCTTATTGTAGGTCAAGGACTTCATTGGATAATTTCAGTGTCAGTTCAAGGACTTTGTTAGACGATCTCATCGAAGATGAGAGTGAGAAGAAGTTTACTGATACTAGGCGTTCTACTAGCGTTTTGGAAGAAAGTCCCTGTGTTTATCAGTACAGTGAGGAGTGCATGGAAGAAGGTCGCAAGAAGGGAAGTTTCTTTCGTGGTTGGTTCTCCTATTCTAGATTGAGAAGCAACAGGAAGACACACTCAGAGGACGTCTTGCAATCCTCTTGTGAAAAGAAAGGTACTCGACCGAAGCTGGGGAAATGGCTGTCTTCTAAAAAATCGAAGGTGCAGAATCCATCTGACATGTGTCAAATTAATTTGCTGAAATGAAGTTCTGAAATGTATTCTTTTTCGGTCTATGTGCACGCTTCTTCCTACGACACACTGAAAAGCAGCAGATGACAAGTGACTCCTTGCATAACTTAGAATATGCTTTAGCCTAGGTGATCTCAAAGTTTAATGTATTATGTGTGCTCTGACTTGACAAAATTTCACGTAACATTTTGTGTTCTTCTGAGTAACGTGTGGAACGAGCAGGCTTGGAACGCTCTGCAAGTATGATCAGTAAACCAGTCAAAAATGCTATTATACAGTATTGAGTTGAAATCTTACTGTTGTTACAACTCATACATCCTTTTACATGTAACTGAAAAACCAAGACAATTGGTAAAAATTCTCAAATAGTAAACATGAAAAAAAATATTGACAAAACTTGTCACCATATGACGAGCTATGCATCCATTCCAATCCCTATAGGAAAAAACAAATCAGACAGCAGCAGGAGAAGGAAGAAGAGTAACAGCTAACAGAGAAGAACACTTGATGATACTCTGAAAGCTCGCGATCCAGAGGTCGGTTCACTACAGAGCTACTAGTGACCAGCACCTCGCGGGCTCGGCCCGGCCCTGGCGACGACGAACACCGGCAAGTTTGACGCCGAGAATCCACCGGCGCCACCATGATCATGCAAAGGCCTGGAGCACTCCACCTTCAGAGCATAGGCGCAAAGAAGCAAGAACACCACTACAACAGCCACACGAACAGACTGACGAAACGACTGAAAGCCCATCCTGTTCCTACCGCCTCCGCGACGACGACGAAGACGGTTTACGCCTTTGCGAATGTCGAGAAGAATGTTCAGAAGGAGATCAACCTTGCAGGTGTTTTTGTCAGAGCGGTCTTGAATTGGCTTGGAAGGAGGAGGAGGATGCATGATGCTTAAATGGTGATGGAGCTAGCAGGAAGGAGACGTGTGCGGCAAGGACTTTGAATGTGCGCGCGCATATGGAGGGAAAGAGGAGGGATGAGAGTTGACAAATGGAGGTGAGGTGAGGAGGAAAGTAATTAGGTTTGATCTCGTTAGGCTGTAGCCACCTTTAGATTCTGAACCAAATCTTGCTTTTCTCCCTTCTGGGTTGCGTCCACTTTGAACTCTCTCTTTGTGGTTCTTAAATTAATTTATTTGTTCACTCTATATTGCAATTGGTAATTGTTGTTAATCGAGGTGAACCTGTGCTAGAATAAACCAGTATATCTGATTAAGGATGATTGACTGTCTGACAGTTTTAAAACTGTGCAAGTGTGGTGTTATCTCTGTCTATCTGAAATTTAGGTTCTCTCTGTCAAGGCTCACTGGCTCAGCATCAAACCATTAGTAGGTACTAGAATAAGCATATAGTGATTTCCAGTGCTGCTTATAGGGGAAATTGATGGTAGGAGAAAATGGTGTGCCAATCTTTTATATCCTATTTTTCTTATATATTAGTACATAGCAAAGAAATAAATTCAGAAGTGTTTGTTTCCTAGTGCAAAGTAAATTTGGAGTACCACCTACTCAAAGTACATTCGTGTTTGTTTCTTTGCCGGGTAGCAAAGCATGCACTAAATGCGTCGGTAATTCCAAGCATAAGCACTTTTCGAACACTGTGTGTTATTTGAATGGAATTCAGGTCCGTTCATACTGTAGAGTTCAGAATCTTTTACCAAAAGCGTCCTTGGTTGGTACTATCTCCATTTGGTCATATCTTTATTGTCCAGCCCCCTTATCCTTGTTAATCGTCATGCAGGCTTTTAGAGAAATCTCATCTCTTATTCCTTGCTTGAGATGACGAAATATCCTTTGGATCTCACATTAGCTACTTGTGATTCTTTGTTCTGTTTTAGAAGTACCAGCCCAAACATTCTGATGTTTCAACTCACTTCTCTCTCCGCTTCTAGCTCTCCTCTACTCCTCTCCTCTCTCTCTCTCTCTCTCTCTCTCTCTCTCCCAATTTATATTTAACATGACAAATAAAGAATTTTCATGGAGAAGACACGCAACACATACTGAAGAGTGTCAATCGTGTGCCATGCGCCCATGCCATCCGGCAGCGGCCGCGCGCCGACCGGGCGCATGCACGCGCCGCTTTGCCGGACTCCGCACCGTGCGCACGCGTTGAATGCAGCTGCGCTTCACACACGTTGTATGCCGCCGTGTGGGACACACGCGGCCGGACACCCAGGTGTGAGGTGGCGTGTCGTGTGCGCGGAAACGCCTACGAACGCCGTGAGGAAGTACACGGCTGCAGGGGCCCCGTGAGTTGGTCCAGATTGCGAAAGTACACTGTAGAGGATTTCTATAGGATCTATTATCGGAAAATATATGGCGAGTCTAGACGTGCTACTGTCTTATGATGTTTTCGCACGGGGCAACTAGCACATGTGATCGAGAAACGCAATGCTTTGTTGTGTGTTAGTGGATGGAGAAAAAACGGGGCACGGATTAAGACACGGGGAATCCACATGAGGTGGGACCAGATTTTGTTACATCACGTGGATGATCGTGAGTTTAGTGATGATGAATAATTAATTTTTAGATTACTTTGGAATTTGCGTTTGTGAAAGTTTCGATCGATCGCAGATTCGCAGTCAAAGGTTTTGAATCCGATTGATTTCTGTCGGTTCTGAGTGGCTCCGACTGCTTTTGGTTGCTCCAAAATGTTTCGATCTACTTCGAGTGGTTTTGATCTACTTCAAGTGATTTTGGTCAACTCCGAGTAGTTACACACCAGTCTAAGTAGCTTTCATCAAAGTCCGAAGGTTCTTGCTCATTTCGAAGATAGTCAGAGGTCCAATTAGCTGGTCTCAGGGGCGGAGCCAGGAATTGGATATTGGGGGGCAACATGGACAACAAGTAGAGTAGAATCAATGAACCATGCCGGATTTACCGATCCAATAGTCACATATCAGACTATCAAAGTAATATATTTTGCAAATTACAATGCAAAGAAAATTACATCTCTATTAACTTAAACTTAGCTCTACGACTACCAGCAAGATCATAGACCTTAATAATATCATCATTACTAATCTTTGCGGCCAATTCCTTTTCAATATAAATTACCAAACAATCTCGTAGAAATCTAAAATTGTATAGGCAAAGATACTGTGAGTCAGGAGAGGATCGGATCAGGATCCAGCATATTGAGGATATACAGATATGCAGAAGCAAATATTAGTATATCACCACGCCCCAAAGAAGCAATAATTGTAGGGACTACTGAGATAAAAAAATTCAAAATTATCAACAACATCGCGTCTGCTATTCAGAATATATTTCCAGACAAACAAATTTGTAGTGAGATAACATTACATTTAATGTGTCAACTATTCGAGGGTAAAATGCAACACAACTGCAGCCGAATTATGTAGTTATGCACTAAATCAAGAAGTCGACAAACAAAAAGGTTGCAACTTGCAAGCAGGAAATGTACACCTTGCTCTACAATCAAGTAAGACTTCACCCGTATAATCAATGTTTCAGCTGACACATTCCTTTGTCTAGAATTGGAATGCCAATGCCGAATGCCTCATCGTATAGAGATCAGATTACCTGACGCCTGACGGGGACGGCCGGACAGACGGACGGCGTCGGTGGAGCCGTGGAGTATCCGAGTTTGCACTTTGCACTTTGCCGGGCGCGGGCGGACGCGGACTCCCCACTCCCGGTTGGCGTCGCTCCGCCTCCTTCTCCTAAAATGTGAAGCGTCGCTGTCACTGACTGTTGCCTGCTGGGCTAATTGGGCTGCATCCAGTGGGGGGCCGGGCTGCATCGTTGGATCGTTGGGGGTGCCAGCCCCGCCCCTCTCTTTGCCACTGGCTGGTCTGAACGGCTTTGTGTTGGGAGGTCCGATCGACTGGTGCGATCGGGAGGCGTCACGAACACGACAATACGATCGCAGCTGAACGTTCACGGCACTACGACCACAGCTGAACATCCATGATGCTACGACCATAGCTAAACAACTATGGCAAAACGACTAATTTCGATCACGTCCGACTTCAACCACGTTTGAACTACCACGGCATTTCGACTACGTCTGGCTTCGACCACGGCAGAATGACTACGACAGACTTCGACCACGATAGAATGACCACTGATGGTAATCGGAGCTACAATACTTTTCTATGGTTGTAGCTACATTACTTTTTCATGGTCGTAGCTATAGTACTTGATAGTCGTAGATTTTATAGGTCGACAGTTGAAGGCTTCACGGTTGATGGTCGTTGACTTTGCAGTCGATAGTCGTAGACTTTGTGGTCAATAGTCATAGACTTTGCGATTGATGGTCGTAGACTTTGCAATCAATAGTCGTAGAATTTGCGGTCGATGAAGTGGTTGTAGAAGAGCTTACAACAAAGGGGTGGTCGTAGGAGAGCTTACGACAAAGGAGTAATCGTAGAAGATCTTACGACTACTTTGTGAAATTTCTACCTTATAAATAAGGGGTATATTCAAATAGCATAATGATGTAAGAATATTATTGAAGGACCATGTGAGAAAGTCCGGGATAATGTTGTGATGAACCATTGCAATATTTTTGGAGTGGTCAAGTGTTTTTTCAAATATCGCTTTCTGCTTGGGTTGTTTGCTTCGACCGTAGAAGGTAGTCGAATGTGTGGACTATGATCAGTAGTCGGTAATCCGATCGGCCTTGCGATAGGTAGTTTGAACGGGCCTGTGTTGGGTGGTCCGAACAACCTTGTGTTGGACAATTCGATTGGCAGATCGATCATGGCAGAACGACCATGGATGCTCACAGCTTCAGTACTTAGTCGATGCTCGGTAATCGGTAGTCGTAGACTTCACGATATTAGTCGTAGGTTTTGCGATCGATAGTTATAGACTTTGCAATCGATAGTTATAGACTTTGCGATCAGCAGTCGTAGACTTTGCGATCGATAGTTATAGACTTTGCAATCGATAGTCGTAGGCTTCGCGATTGATAGTCATAAGCTTTGCAATTGGTAATCGTAGACGTTGCGATCAGGAGTCGTAGGCTTTGCGACAGGTTATCGAAGGCCTCACGGTCCGTACTCGTAGGCTTCGAGTGCTTCAATTCTTGTATCATTCGAAGTACCTCGAGTACTTGTGTGTGACCGGTTGGGATCAGTGGTCGGATTACCCAAGGGCTAGTAGTCGGACCAGTTGTGGGTCAACTAGATAGTGGGTTTTTGACTAGGTCTGATCTTTGATGTTGTTGAGTTGAGTTTGATTGATCTAGATTGTTGCATGTGTGCACAGGGGTTACTGTTTGGTCCTAAGCTTAGGATCAGTGACATGATTGCATACATTTTGCATGGTGATGACCTTGTGTATTGTGCGGTACTACGTGATGGTTTACTTGTTTGTATTGGTTGCAGGACTTCGGAGCTTGGTTGTGATGAGACGTTGGAGGACTATGACTAGGCACAGAGTGGTGCTGAGGTCCAAAACGGTCAAGGGGACGTCGAAGATGACCAAGGCTATGCGGAGTGGTTGCAAGCCAGGACGACGAGGAACCAGAGCAGGAGCTACCGGTGGTGAACATGACGGCCAACGACAAGGTGGACCGGGACTAGGCTCAGGGAGGAATCAAGATCCTATGCTGTCAAGAAAGCCGAATGCCGTCATGCGCAAAAACAAGCATGTGGTGTGCCAAGTGACTTGGGTCATTTGCAAGCGAGGACGACTCGTTGGGATCTAGATACGTGAGAGGCATGGCGGCAAGTCATTGAGGCCACATGAAAGATGGCGAAGTATGTGCGATACTTCGTGCCAAAGGAAGCGGGAAGCTTTGTGAAAAACGGTATAGGGACATTTTGGTAAATTACCTAATATCGGAAAAGTGGCGGTGTGTGTGAAATCGCAGCTTTACCCTAAGTGGTTTAGGTCTTGTGATTGATGAAAATATAAAGTGGATTAAGTGTTGATTTACTAATGGGTTAATGCATTCAAATGTATTAGCAACAGAGGCACAGTAGGCGACGGATATGCTGTCTAAATTATCCGTTTATCTATTATTATATCTATTACATATTAAAAGCTCATGATAAGTGATTTACAGGTGCTAAGGAGAAAATGCTAGAAATTCTCAACAAAAACATTTTTCCCTTGATTTAATTAACACTAATTGAAGTCGGATCGTACCAGCCATTAGATTTTATTAGAAAAAGAGAAATATGCTATAAATTCTCACAAAAAAAAAGCAAAACGTATCACCCTTTGATGATGATTGAATAAATTCCTAAATATGATTTTAATATATAATTAAGGTTAAGGGACCCTATGGTTGTAAACCTCCAGAGGTTGCTCCCTAATTACTCTAGTCGGAGAGATACTGTGTGTTACTTAACTAGATGGCTGCTTGGTAAAGTCTATGAACTAGTCCTTAGGCTTGATTCCCAAATATTCTTTCCGTGCGATGGGTGAAATGCCTGCTTTATCCACTCCAAATAGCACAATGCTCCAACCTTTAGTCCCCGACAACAACTGTCCTACGATTGTTGCCCATGTTCGTCTCCTGTTGACAACAGCCAACGATTAGGCATTCTCTCTCTGACAATAACCATCTCTCTGAACAGACGCGTTGCCTCTATAAGGTGTCTTCCCCGGGAGATAACTGGTGTCTCTCTGTTGGTATTTAAGGCTGTACAACGACGACAATCAGATAACGGATTCGATCTCATTCAAATCGATGTAGTTAGGGCTAGTTTCCTGCCTTATTGAAGATACCACTGTAACCAATTTATAAGCAATAAAGAGCATCATGTTCCCTCCTAAGGATTTTAGCCTTTTTTTTCATATTATTTTGTAAGATTGGCAACTCGATCGTTGATACCTTTGATTTGGTGGACACTAATTAAAATACACTAAACAACCATCAGATATTATTACTTAAAAATATGTTACTTTGTAATTTTCAAATAGAAGATAATCTTTAATTTGTGTATGAAACCTGTGAAAGTACGTAAAGAAAAAATAAGAAAAAAAAAGTCTTGCTCGATGTACAATGCACGATGCCAGAGGAAACAGAAGCAAAACAATAAAAAAAACAATGCACGATGCCAGAGGAAAGACCGACAACTTTACACGGTGCGCAGAGTTCAAAAACAAGCCGAAAAACCACGCAGCATGTCAAGAAAAAAAGAAAAGGGAGAGGGGCACAGTTCTAAACATGTGCGCTGTTGTAGAGATGGTCTTCATCTATATCTATTTGGTTTGCTAGATCAAAAGACTTATTAGGGTAATAAAAAGACACCTATATCTTTAGCATAGTAAGCCACTGTAGAGGGTATTATTGTAATCAGACCTTATGGTCATGTATATATACAACTTTGAGAAAGGAGAGAGAGACAGCTTATTTTTTACACGCACTTTACTAGTCTCTCTATTTACTGTTTAGTCTGTAGCCATAATATACACACACATATGGGAAATAAAAATTCACAGACTACGAAATGAGTTAGATATCCTCAAGTTCGCAATATCTTAATCTCCTGTTCATCTACTACATATTAACATATCTCAAATGTTACAATATCTTAACCTTATTCATCTGCTATATAGTATGTATTTGCACATATTTTTTAAGCACAACAGAGGTGTCAACACTCCGTATGCACACATATGGGCCTGTTTTTTTTTTGCTACGACTTATGACTTTTAGCTGCGGCTTGTAACTTTTGGGCTGTTCGTGCGAGAGATTACAGAGTAACAGAAACTCATGGGCGATTTTTGCCAATATAAATGAAGTCAGTACAGTATGTACTATAATTAACTAGTAGACCCTTATTTGAAAGTATACTCTATTTAAAATCTAGTTACTGTAGAAAAGCCGAAAAGCAGCTTTTAGAAGCTGAAAAGAACAGAGCCATAAGCGTCTGTGTCCGACCACACACGCGATGGATTGCACAGCTTTAGATAAATCTAAGATGTGGTACATATTTTTCTACTAAACACATATGTATATATATGCTTTGATTAAATAAGGCATATAGTGTCCATCCTAAGGGCACTTTCAATGGTTCTACATAAGCCGTGTCTATAATATTAATTAGCATGCTATGTAAGATTATTGCTGAGTGGATAGGAAATTAATGAAGAAAGAGAAGGAAACATTATCTCATGCAAGATATTGCTTGAGTACGCAATTCAATACGAAGATATTAGCTAAGACATCTATTGGGAAAGGAAATGATGTCTACCACATTACAAATTATGCCACTGCATTAAACAGTGCATTGGGGAGGGAATTGAAAATAAATATTAAATTATAGTATTGATTAATGACATATATTGTGCATTGGACGGATGATGTCTAGTCTGATGTCTATATAAGATGGCAATCTATAGATATTGATATGTAGTGTCACAATTAGAAATGCCTAAGGTAGAACCTGTTAAGTGGGTTCGTAAAAAACACACTTGCTCCCACCACTAGGCAACTGGAAGTTATGTTCGCACTTCTACTCTAATTATCATGATGGGCCCAAATTATTGATGCAAATTAATATGCTATATTGGATAGCAAACACGATATATTGGGATTAGATCGAAATAGGTATGTAGTTTGCCGAACAATAACATGAGGGCATCGATCAGGCATGAAATCTAATTATAGCCATGATAACCCACAAAAAAAACTCTAGAAATTTTGTTATTAACCTACTGTATAAGAAAAGCTAATGGCATTTGTATTACAGCTACTAAGAAATAAGATAAATATTCTAAATATTCTAAAAAAGAATAACATCTATCTTTTAATTTGATGCACCTTTATTATGATTAATAAGCATAGCTACCGGATCTTTTTAATTTAGAGTTGCGTGGCTGACCGCGTGCTCAATTGGTGGAGGTCATCGGTGGATGCCTTGCCTACCCAGCTTCGAGCTATGGCACCATACGATTTTTTCAAGGGCACTATTCACATAAACAGTAATTTATGTGAATAGTACCCTCTGAGGGCACTCCTAATACAGAAACTAATTCCAATGGATAGTTTCTACAAATAAAATTTTCATCTAATCATCTATCTTCTCTCTCCTATCATCTACCTATCATAGCTCTTTCTATCTTGGTTCCCGTGTAGACATGGTTTCTTGTATAAGAAACCATTTTCTTATCTCTCCTCCTTAACTCCAATGACACATCAGCATTTTGCCTACTTGGCACCTTATTTAATACCATAGAAACCACCCATTGGGACTGCCCTAAGTACACGCGCGTATGTAGATACATTCAGTAGTTGAAGTGTGTGCCTATGCTCCCAGAGATTCTCGGTCTCCGTCTCTAATCTCAAACGTGTGTCCACATAGATATATGTAGATGTTTGTGGTATTGAGTGTGTACGTGCATTAGTACGCTCTTATTCTACTAATTTTCTTTAGTCTGTATGACATGTGGACTCATCTTAAAGAATAACTATAGATTATGCGTAGGCCATGGAGACACAGCGGATTCTTCCTGTACGCAAACTCTAGGTTTTTTCAACTAAAACATGGATTGTTCTTATCAGCACAAATCTTTCAACCAACAACACCAGGGTTTTTCATTTCCTAAATAACGAGCCTATCCGTTTAGAACACACAAATTTCGCAGTTTGATTCCCGTAGAAATTGAAAAAAAAACTTTTGCATTTCAAACGGGGCCTAACGCATAATTCTCCATGTTTCTGAAATTCGTTCTATCACACTATACCATTCTACTCGCGCCACCATCGATCTCCACCGTGCCCCAAATCCACCACAACAGCAGCAGCCTGAGTGCATGCGACAAGCCCAACAAACGATGTTTGACCGATTTGCTAGAGGGAGATTTAATGATTTGCCTTTTTTTTTGTCACTTGATAAAATACTTCGTGATATCTTACTGACATATGAAATCAAGATTTACATGTCAATGAGATATCACTTACCATTTCAATAAAAGATAAGGTAAATCATCAATTCATCCACCGAGGGTCGATCTCCTTCTCTTTGTTTGTTCCTTTCTTCCCTCTTCATTCTACTTATTTTTCTCTTTTTGGCTCCAGATGAATATGCACAGCTATCGAGAAGCGTTGATATGGATAGGAATTACTGTTGATGGGAATGTCTAGGGCATGTGTTGTAAAAAAATGGAGGGCGTGAAGTGGACATATTTCATTTGAAAACTGAAGCAGACATCATTTGTGTTTCCTGGCTACACGGTTAGCACGGTGGCCAGTCATATAATCATTAAGGACCCATTTGAAACACAGTAATTTCATAGGATATTTTGTAGGTATTTTTATGCGAAATTGTTCAATTCCTATAGAAAACATGGGAAAATCCGGTGTTCTAAATAGGACCTAACACTACATGTAAATTTTATAAAATATTTTCTGCCAAACGCTTCATCCAAACTATAATGATGACGTCCGCGCAAGGGTGGGGACACTTGCTAGTTGTTCTAAAACCCCATGTTTCATTTTGTTGATGTTTCATTCCCCACGAATTTTTTCATCAGGTTGATATTTTATTCCACACGAAATTTCTATATTCCAAGCAGATACTAACAGAAACCGAAGTAACATTGCTGGCTCGTAGTTTCCACGTGTATTCTTTTAAATAGTGATTAATTTGCAAGACACTGCCATGGTTTGTAGAATAATTGCTCTACTTAACTGGAATGTTGACACAACTGGTACTGTAACCATTTTTTTGAAAAATTTTGCTCTCAGATATTCATTTTTACAAATCTAACTTCTTACCTAAGCTCGATAGCTACAACAGGACACGTGTCGCCTACTGCATTACAATAGCTTTACATATCCTACTGAGCCACTGGAGCTCAGCAGCACCTACCGAGCAATCACAACTCGGTGGGTCAAAGATTTCTCAAGCAACAATGGCTCGGCAGGACGTTGCTGAAGAGCAGCAAAGCGGCAGGTAGTTAGTGTTAATTAATTATGGTTACTACTAATTAATTAATATGTTTTTATGATTAGCACTAATGAAAGTACTATAGCAGCCAACGATATCATACCGAGTTCAAAGAGGCTAGATTTATAAAAACAGACGTTTAGAGCTAAATTTGAAAGAAAAAAAGCTACAAACGTGTCAACAGTTCACTTTACCGATGTATATGGAAAAGTGTCTGCTTTGTCGCTGGAAAAGGCGATTGATTAATTTTGCATGGTTGCAGTGGTGCTGGTCAGGAAGCGAGGAAGGTGCAGGTGTTGACCTTTTTGGCATGCCGTGTCAAAAAATTCCTCTGGCGCGCATAGCATTTGACCATGCATCCTTGCCGGCCCGGGCGCGGCAACTTTTGCCTGTTCGGCTACGTGGCTGACCGCCGCCGGTGTGTTGCGTAAGCGCTCCGCTCATCATCTCTTCTCTATCTCTATCTCTATCTCTACCCCTAAAATACACCAGTTCAGTTCTTTCCTACGCCCACCCCAAATTATGCCCCCAACAGTCATGAGTTTTCTTGCATCCACACCAATTCGTGTCCCCAGGAAAACCAACCAGTAAACTCAACGATCAAGAATCAATTCTCACCTTTCTCTCTCCTTACCCACTCATATCCAACGATCCAAATCCAAAGCGTCGCGATCCCCACCTCCCCCGCGCGACTTTTCCTTTCCTTTCCTCACCTACCTGACCGGCCTCCCTATCCCCTTTTTCTTCTCTTGGCCGAATGGCCCTCCTCCTTTCTCCCCAAATCTCTCTCTCTCATACTCTAATCGGCCGAAGGGCCTTCCCCTCACACACCAGGCGGCGCGGCGGCTCTTGCCGGCCTCCTTCCCCCTGCCGCCGGCGGACGGGCCGCCGCTAGCCTCTCCTCCACAGCCCCCTGCCTTCCCTCTCTTCCTCTCTTGCGCACGGGACCGCAGCCGTAGGCGCTCCTCCGGCGTCGCCGGCCCGCAACCCTCTGTCGGCGGCTCCACCGCCGTCCCGCCTCCGCCTCCTTCTCTTCTCCCTGCCCCCTCTCTCGCGTGCCAACACCACGGAGCCCGGGGAGGTGCGGCGGTGCGTGGATGCACCGGCCCGTGGGCTCACCGCCGGCCGTCCCTCGCTCGCCTCCAAGCGCGGTGGTGGGAGCTGGGCACCGCCACCGGGGGGCGGACGCCGCCGGCTTCTCCGCCTCGTTTCCCTCTCTCTCGCAGCAATCGAACAAAGCCGCCACCCTCCCTGTGATGCGGCGCGCTTCCTCTCTTCTCTCTTGCGACGGGACCGCAGCCGTGGCGCTCCTCGGTGTCGCGCGGCCCGCAACCTCCGCCGGCGGCTCCACCGCCGCCCCGCCCCGCCTCCTTCTCTTCTCCTCGCTCTCTCGCGTGCGGCCACACCACCGGAGCCCTGGAGGTGCGGCGGTGCGTGGATGCACCGCCTTGGGCTCACTGCCGGCCGCCCTCGCCTCGCGCGCGGCGGTGGAGCTGGCACCGCCACCGGCGGCGGGATGCCGCTGGCTTCTCCGCCTCCCGTTTTCTCCTCGCGCGCAGCCAACAGCCGCCACCTCCCGGTGATGCGGCGGCGCACGAGTGCGCCGACCGCCGGGCCCCCGCCGGCTGCTCCTCCCCGGCCTACCACTCCTCTTCCCCTACGGCGCCGCCCTAGGCCTGGGCCTCCTTGGCTCACCGGCTGCGGCTCATAGCCGGCCATCGCCATGCCCCCCTTTCAACTCCCCCTTCCTACCCTATGTGCTTGCTTGCAAGGCTTGGTGTGCTGCGTTTCATCGAGTGAAGGCTTACCTTGCACTTACCTTGTCTTGGGCAAGTGATGTGGTTTATGCTTGGGTCTTGGGGCTTTCGGCTTGGCAATGAAGGGATTTGGAGGGAGTGCTATTACTGGCTTTGTCCTCTTTGCTATGTTCTTACCTTGGTTGTGGCTCACGGTTGGGAAAGAATGGTGAAATGAGGCTTGGTCTCACGGTTGGGGAAAATAAAATGGCTTTGCCATGAGGTGCTGGCTTTATATGGGGGCTGCCCCTTGCCTTTATGAATTGATCGCAGCGCCCTCCTGTTCCCCTCTCATATAACTGACTGTTCAGGGGCATTTTGGTCCACGGCTGTTGGTTTGGTTTTTACTGCAGAGGTAAGTCGGTAAAAGGTAAGGTAGAAATTGCCGGATGATGAACACCCGAAACGCGAGACGGTGCCGACTGTCCCTAGGCGGTCCGGGAACCTCTGAGAGCGCTAAATATACGGCTCTCTAGACGGTGCCGACCATCCTGGGATGGTCTGGGAACCTCTGTGCGCGATACTAAATCGACATGGTAAAAGTCGATGGGTCTGACGGCAAAAACCTCTAATGTTTTCCTTTCGCAAATTTGGGGTATTACAAAATTATTGCCTTATTGTTCTGCATATCTGAGCGTTTTTTTCTGATCGATAGGATGGTACATACAAAACAAGGAGAGTTGATAAGTATGTCAAGGAATTGGGTATCGATCCATGTAAGCCATTGTTCGACAAATTCCTGAAAAAAGAGTTTGTGAAATACTGTTAATGTTAGTGTTATCTGTAATGATGAGTGGATCAACTGATACATGGGTACTCACAGGTATTGGAGCGATTTGAGCATGGAAAATTGATCAGATATTGCTCCTTGCAAATCACTGTGGGACAAGTCTCTGAAAATATTGTAGGCTTGTTGATAGTAGAAGAAAAAATGGTTTACTAGAAGATGTAAAGAAATAACTTAAGTCACTCTAATCCTACCCACTTACAAAGATATAATTCTTGATGTGAATCCATCACCTATACATTTCAAGCCACTCCATGTATAGTTTTCTGGTAAACATGGGTCACCCATCCAGTTCTTGTTCACTCCATACTTAATTTTAATAGCCATCATGGCATCAACTAAGCTCCACAGAAATAAAATAGAAGAAAATAATATATTAGCAAATAAATTGATCACAAAATGATTTAGTTGGTACCCGTATTCATGTATCATGCATTATATGATAACTTGGGTGATGTTGCATGCGTCCTTTTATTTGCATATATACCTTCGGCAATTTGAAATTTCGACTTCAAAGATTCTATATCGATACAATACAAGCTAAAGAGGGAATGAGGATGCGCTGATGATAAAGTATTTAGCAAGAATGACAATGCAACATCAATACCACGTGGTCGTAAAATCATCGTTCCTCCGCCGTGGTCGTAGGCGCTCTCGATCCGCTTCGCTGGGATTTTGCCGTGGTCGTGAGGACTTCCGACCACGCCTCACCACGTTACAACCGCATCCG
Organism: Dendrocalamus sinicus; assembly: GCA_036346575.1. Classification (NCBI taxonomy): domain Eukaryota; kingdom Viridiplantae; phylum Streptophyta; class Magnoliopsida; order Poales; family Poaceae; genus Dendrocalamus; species Dendrocalamus sinicus. Next base: position 15,797,013 of record CM070646.1, read on the forward strand.
ACCGCTACTCGAGCACTTCCAACCGCATACAACCGCAAACGACCACGTCCGGGGCTTGTCCGACCGCGTTCGACCTCAACTGACCACATCCAGTCGCTCCTGAAGAGCTACGACCACAACCGACCGAGCTCTGACTCATTACGACCACAACCGACCGAGCCCGAGGCGATCTGACCACGTTCAACCACCTCACAACGTGGTCGAAGATCGCCGACAACCCACGTGGTTGAAGTCGGTTCGCCGACTTCCGACCACCACGGCCGAAGCCTTCAGCGCCAACGTGGTCGTAAACCACAGCGCCAACTTCTAATCCCTTCAGCTCTCGACAACGTGGTCGTAAGGCGACGACTCCACAACGTGGTCGTAAACCACAACGCCGACTTCCGACCGCAGCGGTCGTGGCCGACTTATGACTTCCGACCACGGCCAAGGTGGTCGAGTCGATTCGACCACCACCAACGTGGTCGTAGCTGCATTTGACCACGGCCGAGTGGTCGAAACGACACCACGTGGTCGTAAACGGTCCCGATGCCCTTCGACCACGCCGAGTGGTCGTAAACCTCTCGATGACCTTCGACCACGCCCAATGTGGTCGTAAACACCGTGGCCTTCGACCGCGCCAAAGTGGTCATAAACGCCACAATGTGGTCGTAAACTACTCTGAGAGCTTTCGACCATGGCCAACGTGGTTGTAAACGACCTGGTTGGCTTCCGACCAGTGACTACGTGGTCGTAAATGACTCTGGGGATGTACTGAGGACCAAATTCTTGGTAGAGATGTTGAAGTACAAGGACAACGAACATAAAAACAACATTCCTGAAGATATACAAGAACTTATTAGGCGTGTGAGGATTTAGGTGGCTTCAAAAGATGTAATAGCTGTGATGTTATTTATTGGCAATGTTGCTCTTTAAGCATAATTGCTATGGACTCAACAATATGATAACTCATCATGAATCTCTTTTGGCATGAGTCTTAATCTATCTCACTATTTACTTTATTTTTAAGAAACATAGTCTTAATAAGTGTGACTTGAGGTAGTCTTCTGCTGCTGAGCAACTAGAGGTAGTCTTCACTGCAAGGTTGTCTTAGCCGTCATTGAGTCAACAGATAATTTTTTATAAAATCGTCAACATATTTGAGGTAGTCTTCACTGCAAGGTTGTCATTTGGTTATTTTCATATGCATCTCTCAAATACTGTCGTAGCGTTAGCACAGACACTCTACTAGCGGTTTAGAAAGCGACCTGAACCTGCGCTGCCGAAAGATACTTCTGTTGGGCTCGGCCTTCCTCACAGATCTCAAAGCAACCCCTTCCTCAAAACTGCCTCCTCCGACGATTCCTAGTAACGCGCCGCAAATGGAGATGGTGAGCAGGGGTCGCAATTTCGGCCTAAAATTCCCGAATATCGTTGAATTTTGATTTTCTTGGCCCATCCCGAGAAAAAGGCCGAAACGGGCAAAAAATATTGGTCTAATTTGGATTATGTCGGCCCAACAAGGTACTACACGGTAATGCAATGCTCTGTTTCCCAGTGGTCCTCCGCTGCTTAGCCCCGAGACATCGACTCCTTCCTAGATTCCACAAACCAGTGGCGTTTCCCATTTTCCCCTTCATGATTTTCTTGAGCTGCGGCTAGGGTTTCACAAGAAAACGAAAGCGGCGGCGGGAATGGAGGCAGAGGCGGCTGCAGCGGCAAGGGAGGGGGCGGAGGTGGCGCCGGCAAGGGAGAGGGTAGAGGCGGCGCCAGTAAGGCTGTGGGTGATAGCACGCCTACAGGTGGAGGTATAAGTTGATACGTTGTGCACAAAGGAAAGCAGGAGCAAGCAGGAGGGAGGATGATGGCAGGAGGGATTCAAACTTATTTCAAAATCCTAAACTTATTTGAATTTTTTGGATTCAAACTGTCTGTTTGAATTTTTCAACTGAAAATCTCTGAAAAAATTACAAAATTTTCAAAATTTCCAAAAATCGGAATTCTCAAGCGGGTCCGATTTTTTTTCCTTTTCCTAGAATGTAATCCCTGATGGTGAGTTGGACGCCTGGTTCGGGCTCTCCGGCGACACCCTCGGCCACCTCTGCACCTACCATCCTGTCCACCGACGCTGATGACACCGACGGCGGCGGGCAGCCCCGGCCTGGTAGCTCGGCAAGGAGAGCCTGTTCGGCGAGGAGTCATTTGATGGAAGCACACGTGCTAATATCACAACACCAAGCTTTGCAAATAATATGTTTAACGTAGATTCTTCGACCATGTATGTTCCATTGATCTAATAAGAATTTGCAGATCTTTTACTTGGAGCTAGTCAAGGTGCTGAGCTGCTGTCCACCTCTCGAAGATCAGATTTTGATGAAGTAGTGAATCCTGCAACATTCACGGAGTAGGCATTTTTCTACATTCGGATGGAACCAAGAAAGATAGCTATTTTTCGTTTGTGCTGTTATCTTGACTTACAATCAGACGACCAATGCATATTTTACAGTACTTTTTTCATTCTTCACGATTTAACTCCAATAATATCCGAAAAGTTGTATTCATCTTATTGGAAGCATTTTATGACTGTTCTTTGAGTTTCGGTGGTCTCTTCAATTCAACCTGTTGTGAAATTGTCGGGACCCAGATTTGCATCCCGAAACTCTCTATGTATAACAGCACTAGACCCTAATCAGTAGCTAGTATACACAGTAACATCATTGAATATCAAGTATATAGCGCGCAAATAGCAAAGATAATACATAGTATTAAACAATACATAAGTAGACCTTATGGATTTTGACTTACAGAACGGTCGATTAGGTCAAAAAATTTAAAGATCAACAGCGAAAATGGAAATAAAATCGAGGTAAGATCCATAGACAATCAACTGGGGTTCGTGGCATAGTTTATGATAAATGGGACCAACTAGGATTTTATTTTATTTGCTAAAGAAATTACTAGTGTACGACACGTGGAGCCAAGGTCCACATGTAGTTGGACCATGAAAATAGTATATTTAACTTTTACTCCTCTAAGCATTTATACTCATCTTTCAATTAACCTCTTGCTTAACTGCTAAGTAATCTACGTGTTAACTACTCCCTCTATCTAAGCTTATAAGGGCAGTCCCAATGGGCATTAATGGTAGTTTCTATCTTCATTAAATGAGAAGCCACCTAAGCAAAAATGCTGACATGGTAGGTCAATAAATGAGGAAAGAGGGAGAAATAAGAGGAAACCGTTTCTTCATCAGGAAACGACGTCGGCTCTTGAACCGAGAGAGGAAGAAACTGCAAATTCGCCATTGGGAGGAAACCAGTAGTTTCGATAGATGGGGCTCGCGATGGTGCTCCTTGTCGCAAGACGCTGCGACGCTGCGCGCTTCCTCGCCGCCGCCATGCACGCTCGCCTCGCACCGCCGAGTGCTCGCCGCGACATCTGCGCGCTCGCCGCCCGCCCGCCGCGCCGCCGCCTGTGGCGCTCGCCGTCGCCGTGCCGCTGCGCGCCCTTGCCTCGCCGGCGTTACCTGGTGCTCGCTGCCGCCCGCGCCGCTCGCCGCTTCAGCCGCGCTGCCGCCAGTGGCGCCGCCGTCCTACCCGCCGCCGCCGCCGCCGCGCGCGCTGCCGCCGTGCCGCCGCTGTCGCCTTAGCCGCGCCGCCGCCGCTTGCCGCGCCGCCGTCCCTTTGCTCGCGTCGCCGTGGCGCCGCCGCTGCCGCTGCCGCGCGCTGTCGCCGCCAGCCGCGCGCTGCGCGCCGTGGCGCCGCGCCCTTGCCTCGCCGGCGTCGCCCGGTGGTGCGCGCCGCCCGCCGCCGGGAGCTCGCCGCGCTGCATGGAGCACGCGACGCGCGCCGCCGCTCGCCGAGCAGCCGCGGAGCGCGCGGCGCCGCCGCTGGCCGCTCGCTGCCGCATGCGGAGCTCGCGACGCGCCGCCGCTCGCCCGAAGTCGCGCTGCCGTCGCGCGCACTCAACGCTGCTCTCCCAGGCCGCTTGCTTGCTTTCTTTTCTAGATGGATGGGAGGCTTGCTTTCTTGCTTTTGGCTGCGAGGTGGAGTGGATGGATGGGAACAGCTCACTCGCTGGATACACTGAACATTTTCTGGTCGGCGTCGTACAATGGTTGGGTTGGATTGGAGTTGGGAGAGAGAAAGAAAAAAAGGGCAACATTTATTATGCGAAGACACCAGCATTGTGTGAGGTAGTTTCTATAAATGGTTTTTTGCTGACGTGGCTTCTATGGAAACCATGTGTAGTTTCCAGCATTGGGACTGCCCTAAGGACACTCTCAATACATTCTACATTAACAATGTCTATGATATTAATTAGCCTGTCAAGTAGAATTAATGCTAACGTGTAGAGGGGATTAAAGAAGAGAGATAGATAAGCAGTGTCTCATGTATGACACTAGTTGGGCACAAAATCCAACACATAAGAAATAACAAAAACTTGTATTGGAAGGAGATTAGTGTCTATCTATAATAATTGTTATATTGGAAAGAGGTTATGGATTTATTGTTTGGGTCCACCGGTGGAAATTATGCAGTGAAGTTGTAGTATCTATTGTAGTATATATTAACCTACATGTTATTTCTAATTTACATTTTTATACCAAAATTAATAAGAATTATCCCCCAGAATTATTACATATATTACCTATAAAAATTGTCATTTAATCCCCCAGAATTATTTTTATCGGATTAATACAATAAGTATATTGTTTTTTAAATCGTCCAACCGTTGGGTGACTTGGGCTAGTCGCTCAATCAAGCTGGGCGACTAGGGGTCTTATCGTCTAACGGTTGGATGATAGGAACTAGTCGTCCTACGGTTGGTTAACTTGACCATCTGTCGCCCAACAGTTGAGCAACTAGCCTAATTCGTCAAATCGTGGAGCGACATTTAGTCAAAATTGTTAAAAAAAATAAGTATAATATTGTAATTCAAAATTAAAAATAATTATTTAAAAAAGTTCCAAATGCTTGCTTGTATTTTCGGTGTGGTTGCAAGGGCAATACACGCATGATTTCTCTAGTTCACCTGCTGGTGTCGATTCGCCGATGCCGTGTTGATTGTCACAGCAGATCATCGTCGCAGACAGTAATCCGATGCTGATGTCTCCGCGGATTTCTTTGAAACTCGAAACTAATCTATCCATTTCATGCCGAATAGAAGTGAACGGTGAACCTTTACCTTACCCACAGCATCAAACTGAGCAAACCTCATGTACAATTTTGCGTTCCAAACGGGGCCCGAGACTGAGAAATTCAAGTGTCTAACTTGCCGTGAATTTCTAGTATGTTTAATCAACTTAGGAGTCCGATCACAGTATTCAACTCAAATTTCATTTTCTCTAACCCTCTTATATTTCTCATAACGACGTCCAGTTTAAACCTCCACTCTAACTAGCTTATGGCTTAATTTTATCTGAACTTACACGGTAGTGGTTGTTAGTTTTTCTAAAAAAATAAAAGAAAAAACCGTTATATTATCACGAACAATATAAAAATAAGAAGCAAAATTAAAAACCGTGTTCCAAACGATTACTTACTTACACAAGGCAAAAGCCGGAGCTGGAGCGGGACTAGATGAACGTCGGCGTGTTACCGAGCAGTGCAGGTGACGTAATCGTGACGTCCAAAGACATCGTACAGGAGCACACCCACCTGACCTACCGCGCCCAGAGCCCCCACGTCCTTTTCGTCGTCTTCACTTCGGCCCCGTTTGGCACAGCTCCACCACCAGCTCTTTGGAGCTGTTTGGAGCTGTTTTGTGCCAAACGGGGTAAAGCAAAATAGCTCCACCCAAGGAGCTCCTTAAAATCTGCTGAGACAAAAATAGCTCCACCCAAGGAGCTGAAAAAAGTAACTTCACTTGACTCCACTTGTGAAGCCAAAAAAAGCAGCTCCACTTGTGAAGAGGAGCCCTGCCAAACAGGGCCTTCCTCCCGCTAACCACTTACCCAACTCCCATTGTCAGCTCCTTCAAAAAAAAAACTCCCATTGTCAGCGCTGTCACGTCACTTGTTCACCGGACACTTTCCTTCCCGTCCTTGGCTTCATCTTTCCTACCGTTGCTTTCCCTAACACGCGGATCTTCTACCGACGTGGCCTCGACTGAATTTTGCATCCTCGAATGGTGGCTGAGAAACCCAACTCCCCTGGCTCCGTTCGCGGTGGATCAATCGTCGATGAAACCTTCCATGCACTAACCGAAACAATTTAGTGGCATCTGGCCAGACTATTTTAAAGTTGCTCTCGCGTGTCTAGCATTGTTTTGAACCTCTCGATCACAAAGTGCAAAAAGTCTTATTTGCTTCCATGTTGTGTCTTTGCTGAATCCTAATAAAAAAAATTGTTGTCCTACTTGTTTCGGTTTCAACTTCTAATTTTTGGTTTCTAATTCACTATTTCTAAATTTTGTCTTTTCCTGTCTTGTTTAGTTTTTTGTCTTTTCTTTTTTTTCGTATTTATTTACATTATCCATGATAGGCTAATCTGCTTTTTTCTATTTTTAAAATTTTTAAATTTAATTATGCCAAAAAAGCTACCAGCAGTTACAGTGCAAAATAAGACAGTTACAGTGCAAAAAAACCCCATAAGAATGTAGATGCAAATGTGCATCTAAATTTTCTCCTGTTACATATTTATATGTTAAAAAATATATATAATGCTAGCAACAATGGCATATTGAGTAGTATGGCTTCTAGTCATATAAAGAGTGACGTTTTTGGGATAAGTGCAGTCAAGCTTTCTAAATTTTGGCTAGCAAATAGTTAAAGTTATGTTTTGAAAATTATGTCAACATCTAAAACATCACTCTTTTGTGACTAAATGGCATAATCTTTTGTGAGGGTATCAAAAGTGTTCAAGCATCGAGACGCAAGAAGCAACAACACTAATTTCCTGTTGAAAATGCTCGAGTGAAAGCGCGAAATTTCTTTCCTTTTAAACCTGAGGCCGTGGCCACAGAAGATCTTGGCGCAGTACCCGCGGTAGTAGAGGCTGCACACTGTCAAGGCTTGCTTTCCTTATATAGCCGCTGCCCATCCATCCGACGCCACCAAGGGCGCACCATTTCCTTTCCTCCCCCAAATCCATCCCCAAAATCCATTCATTCCTTCCGCCGTTGTCTGCTCCCTCCACCCCTCTCGCTGCTGCCTCATCCAGTCTTCTTCCCTCGGTTCCAAGAAAGATGGGCAAGGTCGCTTCGGAGAGGACGGTCGTCGGATGGGCCGCGAGAGACGCCAGCGGCCACCTCTCCCCCTACACGTACACCCTCAGGTAAGAAGAATCACTTCGGTTAACTCTTCCTTTCATCCGCTTCTGCTCTGTTCTTGTTCTTGCAAGCTGCAACATGTGAGGCGGTGAAGGATTTTTTTTGCCGTCTTACGTTCAGATGCACTCGGAAAAACTTGATCAGGCGTGGGTGAAAATCAACCCAACATTATAAAGAGTTGTTGTGCAAGTGCAATTAGTTTCCTACTGTCTTATGTATGAGAAATCCTGATGAGTAATAGTACTCGAATGTTAGATCGATCGCAAGATTGCTTTCCAATCCAACAAACCGCAGGACGAATGCTGATCGGTGCTTTAGCAACGCGTGGTAACGCCTACACTAGGATCCGATTCTGATGTCTGATACGTTATTGTTCAGCTGTCTTGTATGTATGCTCACTTTGTGGCTAAAAAAATGGTTTATAACTAAAATTACACTGTAACTAATGGTGAATAATTAAATTTAAAAAATTTTAAAATAGAAAAATAGATTAGTCAATCATAGACGATGCAAACGAATACGAAAAAAGAGTAGACAAAAAGTAAAAAATCAGAAAATAAAAGAATATATAATTTAAAAATAGTAAAAAAAATAAGATAGAAGTTACAAATTTAAGTCCAAATGAGGGGGCCGTGGGTGCTTTGTTTGCTCCTGCTTCTTCGTCGAAGTGTGTGATTGGCGTGTGGATCGTATGGTCTATGGTGCATGTCCAGGTTACGCATGCCAAACACGTCAAGTCACAGGTCAGGATTTTTTTTTTCAGCAATTGGGTTCGTCCACGTGAGTTTGGCATCTGGAAGAAACGTACACACCACTGTGTTGTACCAAGTCCAAGTCCAGTACTGATTACCGGTACACCTGCCACCAGTTCCGGTCACAGCTCCGGTGAAAATGCTCCGTGTTTTCCTCTACAAAATCCTCGTTTGTTATACCTTATTGGACATGGACATACACCATTTCTTTACTGGGAAACTGGGAATATTGATATACGCCGTAGGGGCCTCCTTGATGTTTGCTTAAAAAGAAACCCATTTCTTAACCGCTGTATGTGCCGTGACACTGACAAATAAGGCCTGAGTCCCGTTCCTACAATAGTACCCGGGAGCCGTCCGATATGAGCAGGACGATCTCCACCGGTCGCTGCGTTCTATCATGCAGAGACAGATGGCTGAAACTGAATCGACCGAGCAGTTGTGGCGAACAGACAGAATCTATCAATTTCCTCGTGTCCTCAGGTACCAGGGAACAACTGAATAAGCATCTTGTGCAAGTGGTAATCCTTTTTTCTTTCTTTTTTTCTCTGTTGTGGTGTGGCAACAGGAAGACAGGCCCTGAAGATGTGGTGGTGAAGGTTCTGTACTGCGGGATCTGCCACACTGACATCCACCAGGCCAAGAACGAGCTTGGTGCTTCGAAGTACCCCATGGTCCCTGGGTAAGCATGCATAACCATATATACAGGATAGATAAATTGAACGGTCATGTCAGTGGGAATCTTTAAGCAATGGAGTGTATGGAAGAGTAGTGTTCCACAGTGAACTGAAGATAAACTACTTAACTGCAACACAATCTTTGTCTGATAAGAATAGCAGAACAGAAAGCAACAGGCACTAGCAATTTCATGCAAAACTGCATGGTGAGCAGACTACAGCTTTACAGGTGCACGTCTTCCATGTATGCTTGCTTGGATTGAATCACCATGGTCTCATTTTCAGTGCTGTTGTCAGATTTCCAAAAGACACGGAAGCACTATCACACTTCTTAGTGGGCTGTTGTCAATTCTCATCCACAGTATTTTCTGGAACACGAGAAAGTGGAGCACTTCTAGCATTTCCCCCCCTTCCTGATAGGTGGAGAGAGCTACCATCATTTTCTATGACAAATGAGTAAAGAAAAGTAAACCTCATCCAAACCTTTTCTGCCATGATTAATTAAAAGAAACTCAACAGCTCCACAATGTACAGTGAAGTACCATCATTTTCAAAGACAATGAGTAAAGAAAAGTAAACCTCATCCAAACATTTTCTGCCATGATTAATTAAAATAAACACAACAGCTCCACAATGTACAGTGAAGTCATTATGGCCTGTATGGTTACAGACTTACAGTCATTGTTTTGGTTGGTTTGTTGGTGATCACCGGGAATTTTCAGGCATGAGGTGGTCGGTGAGGTGGTGGAGGTCGGGCCCGTGGTGACCAAGTACCGCGCCGGCGACGTCGTCGGCGTGGGGGTGATCGTGGGGTGCTGCCGCGAGTGCCGCCCGTGCAAGGCCAACGTCGAGCAGTACTGCAACAAGAAGATCTGGTCGTACAACGACGTTTACACCGACGGCAGGCCCACGCAGGGTGGCTTTTCCTCTGCCATGATCGTCGACCAGAAGTGAGTACTGAATAATATATCTTTAAAAAAACAGTCCACTCATCAACTCAACATTGTCAGATTATCTGGTCATTGTTCTAGAGAACACAACTTTTCGAAATGATCAAGTCCAGTCCGTCTAGAAAAGCTAGAGAAAAGTATGGGGATCTGAAACTGAAAAAAGGTGTGGTTTGTGTGGAATGTGGTTTTTCCAACGTATACATGTGAGTATTATCGGCACCGTCAAATGTGCCTAGAGACACAAACTTTCAAAATGTAGACCACCATTCTATCTTATGATAATTAAAGACCTCTTGTACGAATTGAGACACGTTTGAGAGTTACAATCTGGTTTTGCATTTTTGGGTGTGTATGGTGAGAGGTCACTAGTCTGACGAGAAAAGTAAGCATTGGTGTGTGCTGTCTAGAGCGCCGAACATTTCACTCTGCTTGATTTGTGGAATTGTGGACCAGCTCCTCCCCCAGGAAGTCAAATCCTCACCAACTCATGAGTCTCAGAAATCGCCACCTACTCCACTGGTTGTTGGGACTTGGGAGAATTACTTCGTTCATAGTTTGATCCACAGCTTTAGTTTGCTGGACTTTAGGGTACATGTCGTTTTCGTTTGCTGGTAAACCACTACCTGTCAAACCTCTTGATGTTCGATCTGACTTGGGGAGTTTACTTCACTGCTTAATCATTAACACGTCACGCTTTCTTACAAAAATGTTTGGTTTGTGTCATAGGGAGTACTTTGTTTTTTTCTTACTGTGTTAGCGTGTTGTTGTCTTATGAAGTCATTACTTGTCATTGGCATGGCACTTAACTTGATGTAGCATTGGCATACAGCCAGGGTGGATATCCAACAAGTCTTCATTTTATCAATCTTTTCTTCAAATTGACATAATTTGATTTAATATCATTTTATATATAACTTAAAAGTATTTTTAGAAACGATCTAATGAGTTGAGCTAGAGCAAAATTTAAATTAATTTGAAACTAACTTATTTTAATGTTTAACCTATTAATGAGGATAATTGAAATAATAATTTTAAACCGAGCCAGTGATATGAGCATATTTACCAACCTGATACAGGTTCGTGGTGAAGGTCCCAGCCGGGCTGGCGCCGGAGCAGGCGGCGCCGCTGCTGTGCGCCGGCGTGACGGTGTACAGCCCGCTGAAGCACTTCGGGCTTATGGCCCCTGGTCTCCGCGGCGGCATCCTCGGCCTCGGTGGCGTGGGCCACATGGGCGTGAAGGTGGCCAAGTCGATGGGCCACCACGTGACGGTCATCAGCTCGTCGGGGAAGAAGCGCACGGAGGCCATGGAGCACCTGGGCGCGGACGCGTACCTGGTCAGCTCCGACGCCGACGAAATGGCCGCCGCCGCCGACTCGCTGGACTACATCATCGACACCATCCCGGTGCACCACCCGCTGGAGCCGTACCTGGCGCTGCTGAAGCTGGACGGCAAGCACATCCTGATGGGCGTGATCGGGCAGCCGCTGAGCTTCGTCACCCCCATGGTGATGCTGGGGAGGAAGTCCATCACGGGGAGCTTCATCGGCAGCATGGAGGAGACGGAGGAGGTGCTGCAGTTCTGCGTCGACAAGGGGCTCACCTCGCAGATCGAGTTGGTCAAGATGGACTACGTGAACCAGGCGCTCGAGAGGCTCGAGCGCAACGACGTGCGCTACCGCTTCGTCGTCGACGTCGCCGGCAGCAACATCGAGGACGCCGCCTGACTGATCCACGGCTAGCGAGCTGGCTTAGCTTCAGTTGCATGCATGCATGACATTTTCCTGAACTTGATTACAGTACATGCTTGTGAGCTGTGACTTGTCGTCTATCAGTGTGCGCGCGCTTCTGATTGATGGATGTTTGGTATAAATCCGGCATTAGTAATGATATATATGGAGTACTGCATGGCGTCATGAACTCTAATCCAGATCGGAACGCAGGAAAATTAGCAGGAATTTGAAATTAAACAATTTAATTCCTGCGTGAATTCCTGTGTTCGGAACATCTTAGAAAGTGATGTGTTGTTAACTGCTACTACCTGTTACGCATGCATCGATGGTTATCAGTCTTTTTTTTTGGAAAGATCCTCCAATTTATATTAATAATTCATAGATAAAATACACGAATACTCAACTTTTACATTGAAGATTATAAATAAACAAAATTAATAATTTATAGATAAAATACATAAATAATCAACTTTTAAGTTGAAGATTCTAGGCCCTGATCAACTCGGCTTCGGCTTCTGGCTTATTTTTCACTATTCATAAGTTTCGTCTTTTTCTAAACTTTTGGCTTTTTGTTGAGTTTTTTTGCCGGTTCTTTTTTTCCCGTATTTGTTTGTATTTAGGGGTGGATATCGAGCTGGCTCGGCTCGGCTCGTTAAGGCTCGGTAAAAGAGCGGCTCGGCTCGGCTCGTTAGACTAACGAGCTAAAAAACAGGCTCGGCTCGGCTCGGTAAAAAGCTCGAGCTCGGCTCGTTAGGCTCGTTAGTCCGAATTACATATTTTGATTGGGTGATTGCATTTGCTATCAATTTTTCCACCGTTACAGCAGCAGAATTACAGCAGCAGTTTTGTTGGTGTGCAATCCATCTATAAAGATCCTCTAATAATATAATGCTCTTACTCAAAACTTCAAATGCTCCTGCTAATGTGTAACAGTCAACAAACTCTAATTGCCCCAACTCAGAAGTCACAACATACAACTTACAAGCCATTACCACTTCAGACTTCAGAGCAACATAAACTTCCAGAACACAGGAAATAGCCCTTAGAAACTCGACAGCAATTACAATTTACCAACAATGCTACAATTACAGAACCAGTAATACATTAGGCCATTATGAATGAAAACCAAGCCTAAAAGGAGGAGCATGGATAAATTCTCAAGAACCAGTAATACATCTTTATAGCCTAACACAGTCACACGGGACACGGCACATAACAATGGCGACAACAGAAGTAATCAAGCATGGATAAATTCTCAAGAACATGGGTTAGCTACTTTACCGAGGCTGCTGGTGCCGGCGTCGGAGCTACTTTGCCACAGGAAGGTGGCCGTGGACAGCCAGGACAGGGGTTGGGGACGGGGTTCACCACTGGGGTCGATGCCGAGGCGGAGCCAGAGCCGGACCCGGAGGACCTCCTCTCTCCGTGCCCACGGTTCTTCGACTCCATGTTGGCCTGCGCATGCCGCTCCATGCGCCAGACGCCGACGGCGAGGGGAGGTGCGGCATCGTGGCGACGGATCTAGGGTTGAGAGGTGATCGGGAGGGCATCGGATCTAGGGCGGTGGAGAGTGGAGACTGAGGCGAGGAGGAGGGGAGGGGCCGGCGCGCGTGACGGCGAGGCCGAGGAGGTGCGGCGGCATGAGCGGCAGATTTAGGGTTGAGAGGGGATCGGGAGGGCGTCGGATCTAGGGCGGTAGAGACTGAGGCGAGGAGGAGTGGAGGGGCCGGCGCCGGCGGACGGCGAGGGCCGAGGGGAGGTGTGGCACCGTGGCGCCGGATCTAGGGTTGAGAGGGTCGGCGTCGCATGATCGGAAGGGGATCGGGGATCGGAAGGGCATGGGGGCTGCGGTGTCGGTGCGTGCGAAGGGGATCGGGGCTGCGGTGTGGTGTCGGTGCGTGCGCATGAGTCTTGACTCGCGGCCGGCTGCGCAGATGGGCCGATCCGCCGATGGGCCGTCCGACTCCGTCCCCCCGAGACTGTGCCGTATGAGTATGACCGAGCCAAACGAGCCTTTCGAGCGGCTCGCGAGCCAGCTCGGGCTTGGCTCGTTAAGCAACCGAGCTCAACCTCCGGCTCGGCTCGGCTCGGCTCGTAAAAGCCACGAGCCGAGCCAAGCCGAGCCGAGCCTGTATCGAGCCGAGCTGAGCCGCGAGCCTCGAGCCATATGTCCACCCCTATTTGTATTATACGTAATGGGCTAACATATTTCTTATTTTTAAATTTTTTAAATTTAATTATGCTAAATAAGCCTCTGTCACCATCAGTGCTTTTGGCCCAGTGCAGTGTTTCGACCATAAGCCACGAGCTTTTCAGCCGAACCGATCACCACCTAAATAAACGTGTCACCGTAAAGTCATTGAGTAGACGAATGTATTGAACTCCTTTATCTTCTTTGCCGGAGAATCCGAATTTTGCATAGACATCATGATTGTAGATGATCATGACAGTAGGAAGTAGTAGATTGTCGATTATCTTTATTAATGTGTAGGATCTGCGTCTCAGTAGCATTGTTATTTGTTGGAAGAAAGCCATAAGAGATTTATTTATGCCCAACTTAAGCTAGTGTTGATCTTCGGCATAGGCATCACTATTATAGTCTAGGTGAATCAGTCCGATAAAATCTATCATAGTTAAAGAAAATTCGGTAAAGAACTCCTTAGAGAAGAACCAAGTAGAACAACTTGATCTAGAAAAAAAAATAAAAAACTAAAGAAAAAGATTACGTCTAAAAGTCAACGGGTCTCACCCACTCAAAGCTGGCGAGATAGCCGGAGAAGAGCAGAGAGGAGCCGACGGCGGATCAACTTCCGTTATCAATCTGTCACAATTCGAGAGTGTAGCACGTTAGCACTGTCCTTAAAAAAAAAATTAGTGTAGCACTAGGCATGAATTGGGCCGAAGAATACTAGGCCTTGCATTGGTGCTAAGCATGGCCAGGCTAGGCGGGCCTAAATTGTAAGCGGTTGAAAAATCAGGCCCATCATTCATCGGGCACGGCGCTTTGCCTCCAGAAGAGAGAGAAAGCACAGACCTTCGCAAAATCTTCCGCAGGTGTTCTTCCGCGGGCACGCACAACCACCGTCGTCTGCAAAACCGGCCGGCGATCTACTAGAAACGATCGTAGAGACAGGCATGCTTTGCAGTTGTGCGCAAGGATGCCAAAGGGAACAGCTAGCTGCAAGCTTTCTTCTCTAGTCTCTACTATAAATACCGCCAACTGTGAACTGTCACTGCTCAATGCTACTACTACCACGCGTCCTGCAATCGCTTAACTACAGGCCAGTCCATAACTGTCGCTCGACTTAGTGCGCTTCTGATGTACTACAGATTTGCGATTTGGACGTGTAGATGGTTATTGGGAATTCGTCACTTACAATTGTCACTGATCATTTTTATCTCGCTATAAGTATTTATGTGAACAAATCAAATACTGATAAACCGTTTTGAAAATATTATTATGATAAATTACGTCGAAACGATGACAAAGAAACTACTCTATTTATTTATTAATCAAAACTATAAATAATAAATTAAAAAAGTGGCCACATTTCAGCACCAGCAATTCCCATCATCTCATTCCTGTGAGAAACGATAGCCCTATTTCTTTGTAGCTTTTATTTAGTTTTGGTTTCTTTGAAGTCAAAATAAATATGATAGTTTTTCAAACGACTTCTTAACCCAAAATATATATCGTCTGTATCAATATCTTCGTCATCTACCATCATTTTAAAAAATATAAACAAAAACTATTAATCATAACTAAAAACTATTAACGAAAGCACAAAAAAAAAAACAGAAACATTTACCCCCTTCCGACTTCACGGCTGCCTGTTTCAGAGCAGCCGAAGAGTAAACAAACTCTTAACTCTGCAAGTACTACTGCTGCACAAGATCTTAAACACGTGGAGTAGCCACAGTCCTAGTGCGACGATGCAATGCAGCGCCCGCGTTTGCGGTAGCTTAGCATCGGTTTTTTTTTAAGTTATTATTGGCGGGTCATGACGCCGACCCTCTCGGCGGCGGCGCGCATGACGCCCTCGACCAGCTGCGGCATGCACGCCTCGCCCACAGCGCCGGGGCCGCACCCGGCGCGGAGCCCCACGCCGGACATGTACTTGCGCACCTCCGAGCGGATCATCTCCTGCATGGCCGCGACGAGCTCGCCGCTGAACGGGTAGGAGGACGGAGGCGGCGGGGGCGACGGAGGGGAGGGGGAAAGCTCTTGGAAGTGGCTCCGGGCGCTGTCGTGGTGGAACCCCTGGTCTAGTCCCGGGAGGGAGAGGGAAAGGGAGGTGAGCGGGTCCTCGTCTCGCCGCGAAGAGGGCGGCCTTACGTCCGCGTTGATGGCGTCGAACCCGCCGGCGCGCGGGACCGGCCGGTAGACCTGCCCGCCGCCGCAGGCGCCGTGGCTGAGCTCGCTGCGATCCGATCCCGTTGGGCTCCCCGGGCCGGGGCTGGCGCGCTTGCACGGCCGGTCGGCGTCACCAGCCTCCGCCGCAGCCGTCGTGGTGGCGATGGCGAGCTTGCGCTTGAGCGACGAGTTCCAGTGGTTCTTGACGGCGTTGTCGGTGCGTCCGGGCAACAGCCGCGCGATGGCGGCCCAGCGGTTGCCGAGCCGCGCGTGCGCCCGCAGGATAGCGGTGTCCTCCTCCGCCGTGAACGGGCGGCGCTCCACCTGCGGCGAGAGCTGGTTGCACCACCGCAGCCGGCACGACTTCCCCGACCTCCCGGGGATACCCCTACCGATCGCCGTCCAGTTCCGAGCCCCGTGCCGCTCCACCAGCCGCCGCAGCGCCTCGTCCTCCTCGGGACTCCACGGCCCCTTTATCCTGTCGCACTCCGCCACCGCTCCCATCGCCGCCGCACAAACCAAAACCTTCTCTTCGTGCAGGTAGATAGCTTAAGCTTCCTCCCGCTCTAATAGAGGTGTGTGTGATTAGCGATTCGGTCGTCTCGATGGCGAGAGGAAGGGGAAGACGAGGCGGGAGCTATATAGGCGGGAGGGCACCGGGGTACAGCTGGCGAGCTGCCACCTCATGCTCGGGGGCTCGTTTTCGCTGTTAATATTTGAGACAAATGTTTGCAATGGAACTAAAATGATTCTCTTCTATTCATTCTGAAGGTTTGTACAAATATTTATAAGAGATGAAAAGGTGTCTGTATGGAAGCAGACACTGCACAACATTGGGCAGTTTGTAATCGATGTTAACACTCCCCTTGACCAATGTATCTTCACATGATCATCTTGATTCATCATCTTGAAATAAAACTCCTCCAAAACCTCAGAGGAAAAATATGAGGAGATATATTTGATAGATACGTTGTTAAAAACTCCTTTAAACCCGATGGGAAAATAAGGAGAAATTGATACAACATATAATGAGTATTGTCTCATTGTAAACTCATATGAGAAAAACCTTTGCAGAGAAAACTCATAGATAGTTTAGAGTACAATATATGTCATTGATATCTCCTAAAAAAAACTCGATGGGAAAAATAGGAAATACGACATATGCTTATGCTAATATTGTCTCATTAAAAACTTTATATGAGAAACCTTGTGAGTAAAACTCATACAAAGAAAAGAGTGCAATATGATGCTTTGGACAGAGTAACATTTAGGAGATTTCTCCCCCTGAATCTTGCAAATCTCGAAGTCGTCGCATACCAATTCCTTGAACACATTTCTGGAACGAGGAAGCTGGTAAGGACTTAGTAAACAAATCAGCGAGGTTATCACATGATTTGGTTTGCAAGATTTTTATTTCACCCATTTGTTTTAACTCATGGGGGTAAAACAACTTAGGAGAAATATGTTTGGTTATGTTGCTCTTGATGTAGCCTGTCTCCATCTGTGTAACACAAGCAGAATTATCTTCATAGATAATAGTTGGTGAATCGATGGCACCAATGCCACACGATTGTTGTATGTGGTTAATCACTCTGCGAAGCCAAACACATTCGCGTGAGGCCTCATATAGTGCAATTATTTCAGAGTGATTTGTTGAGGTAGCCACCGAGTGCATTTTGTAGACTTCCATGAAATGGTTGTTCCTCCGTGTAAGAACACAAAACATGCTGGGATCGGCCATTATGGGGATCGGATAAATAGCCAGCATCGGTATATCCAATCGATTAGGATCTGGGTTCCTTTGGAAAAATAATCCAAGATCTCTTGTACCATTAACATATCGAGGATATGTTTTACTCCCGCCCAATGCCGTTTGGTAGGAGCGGCGCTATGTCGAGCTAGCAAGTTCATTTGCAAATGCAATATCGGGCCGTGCAATTTGCAAGATACATAAGCGCTCAATGACACGAGATAAGGATAATGAGGTCCCAAAATCTCTTCTCCATCATCCCGTGGTCTGAATTGATCGATTTCCATTTCTAGAGATCGAACAACCATAGGAGTTTTGGATGGATGTGATTTGTCCATATTGAATTTCTCCAATATTTTTCGGATATATGTTGATTGATGCACTAAAATTCCGGTGGGAAGATGCTCAAGTTGTAAACCTAAGCAAAATTTGGTTTGACCCAAATCCTTCATTTCAAACTCCGTCTTTAGATGATTGCGTGCTTCATCAATATCTTGTGGGTTGCCGATGATATTTAAATCATCAACATATCTCGATATGATGCAAAATCCCGTTTGGGACTTTTTGATGAAAACACATGGACAATCATCATTGTTAGTGTATCCCTTCGCAAAGGAACTCACTAAGTCGGTTATACCACATTCTTCCCGACTGCTTTAAGCCATAGAGTGACTTTTGAAGCTTTACACAATACATGTTGCGATTTGCGTTTGGATCCGGTATAGAGATTCCATCAGGGACCTTCATATATATGTCCGAATCAAGTGACCCATATAGATATGCAGTCACTACGTCCATCAACTGCATAGATAGACGATTTTGAACAGCCAGAGATATAAGGTATCGGAATATTATTCCACTCATAACTGGAGAATATGTTTCATTGAAATCAATGCCGGGTCTCTGCGTGAACCCTTGTGCTACAAGCCTCGCTTTATGTCTCACCACCTCATTGTTCTCATTCCGTTTCCGGACGAAAACCCATTTGAATCCCACAGGAAAGATTCCTCGAGGTGTAGGTATTGCATGAGTGAATACCTCTCTTTTAGTGAGCGAGGTTATCTCCGCTTGAATTGCATCTTTCCATTGATTCCAGTCCGAGCGCTACGCACTCTGCCATGGTCTTAGGATCTGGATCATTTTGGATGATTTCTGCAATTGCTTGAGAAATAGATGTCGACAATTGTAGACTTTACGTCATATGATTCTCCGATTCAATATAGTTGATGGAAATTTCAAGCACCCTTGTGATGTATCATTATTTCCCAAAATGATTGCATCGATGCGTTCGATGTCCCAACATCGTGAATTGAGTGCATTGTTGATGTGGGATGTGAAGGTTGAACCTCCACGGTGTTTCTCAACGTAAGGTTGAGTTACATTTCTTGCGTTAGAAGATTTGTTCTTCCTTTCCTTTGCTTGCTAGAAGTCTGCATCTGTGGAAATAGCCGCACTTCTCCCCTCTTCCGGGAGTTGAGTAGTTTTATTTGGTACCTCTACTCTTTCCAGGCACATTTTCGCAGGATTATAGGATTTTGTAACACCCTTATAATCGATAAATGCATCGGCATGTTATTTGCAATGTGTTGCAAATTAATGATCTTCGAACTTGAAGTTCGGTTTAATACGTGGATCAGAGTTGGAGATGTCTATGGCATCCCAATTGATTTCCTGGCATTTATTGTGGTTTTCAATTCCTCCCCCTAATGCCGGGAAATGATCTTCATTGAAGATACAATCAGCGTCTTAGGCGGTGAATAGATCCTGTAAGGGGTTCAGTGTATTTAATGATCGTGAGATTGATATCCCACATAGATCCCCAATTTCCTGTGTGGGCCCATAGATGTACGCTGCGGTGGAGAGATCGGTACATATGTAGCGCAACCGAACTTCCGCAGATGGGAAATATTTGGTGTATTTCCACGTACTAGTTGCAACGGGGAGGTTGCATGGTATGCAGTTGGACGCAATTGAATCAAGTCAGCAGCGTGTAAGACTGCGTGACCCCAACATGATGTTGGTAGATGGCAATTCAGTAGTAAAGGTCTTGCAATAAGTTTCACTCTCTTAATGAGAGATTCGCCAACCCATTTTGAGTATGAACATATGGGACCGAGTGCTGAACTTGAATTCCTAAAGCCATGCAATAATCATTGAAGGCACGTGAGGAAAATTCAGCAGCATTATCCATTCGGATTGATCGAATTTGATGTTCAGGATATTGTGCTTTAAGTTTGATAACTTGTGCAACAATTTTAGCAAATGCATGGTTCCGTGTGGAAAGTAGACACACATGAGACCATCGTGTAGATGCGTCTATTAGAACCATGAAATACCGAATGGCCCGCACAATGGTTGAATGGGACCACATATGTCACCTTGAATGCGTTCAAGGAACTTTAGAGGTTCGGCATGAATTTTGAGGTAAGAGGGCCTCAAAATTAATTTCCCGATGGCACATGCGGTGCACATAAAATCGGAGGATTGGGGAAATTTTGCATCACTTAAAGTGTGACCAACAGAATTGCTTATAATTTTCCTCATCATCCCTATTCTGGATGGCCAAGGCGATCATGCCAAGTTTGGAATGCGTTAACATTCGGAAAATTACTTTGTAAGCAACATGTGGTACGGGTTGATGTATGTGTAGTACAATCCAGACGGGAGTGAGGGAAACTTTTCAAGTGTCTCTTTGCCATATCCGTGATCTTTTGTTATGAGAAGGAACTCCTCATTGTTGTCCTCATGAGTTTCAACATGAAACCCATTCTTACGGATATCTCTATAACTCAATAGGGTGCGAGTTGAATCGGGATACAAGAGTGCATCCTCAATCGTTATTGATGTACCCATAGGGAGCGAGAATAGTGGCCCGACGGTGCCAACTATTACAAAGATCGCGTCCAGCGATTGTTAAAACATTTCCTTTGTTCTTTGTGAGAGTTTGGAAATATTTTATCTCCCTGAGTATAGAGTTAGTAGTACCGCTATCCACTAGGCACATTTCCTCATCCATCAGATCGACTCCTGCACAATCTATACAAAATGGAGAATTTGAATATGTCATTCTCAACAAATATATATAGAATACATACAATATATATATATAGGTATCAATTGTGCTTAATACAAATTACAATACCCATTGTGCGTAAATGAAGTACGGACAACAACTAGCTTATGACAACATTCACAATTAAACGATATCCACATTCAAGGGATAATGAAATAAGGTATCTCAAAGTGTAGGAGCCTAATTAAAGTCTCCAAACGGATCGTTAGAAGTGAACTCCACGATCATGTTCTCCATATCGTCAACGTTTCCATCAAGTGGAGGTAGTGCCTTGGTGTTGCTTGGTTCCGCAGCTGTAGGAGCAGAGTAGGAGCACCCAGGGGCATCTTTCTTAGTAATGTCGAGTTGGAGGAATTCTTCCATGTTGACATCAGATTGGGAGTTGAAGTGTGCTTCAAATTGTCCACCTTTATTGGAACGTCCTTGATTGGGCGTGCTCGTCCCACGGAATTCAAGTACAACGCCACCAAGTGCTTGGGAGTGCGACATTTCTCGGTCGGGTGGTTATAATGACCACACTTGACACAAGTGTTAGACTTGTTCTTTTCGACTTAAAACATCCTTTCCTTGTTAGCACCATTAGATCGACGTTGTCTCTTGCGCTTGTTCTTGCCTTTGAAGTTCCCGTGATTGCTAGAGTTAGTAGCATTCCCTTTGGGTTTGTTCGAGTGTTGGCATGTACTTCGGCAAGGTTTAGTGCCCAAAGGGCGCAGATTAGAGTTCCAAAGGAGGAGCTCACTATGCCTTTCTGCCTGAAGTAATGTTTTAATTAACTCAGAATAAACGGTGAAACCTCTTTCACGGTATTGTTGCTGAAGGATCATTTGTGCGGGGAGCATGGTAGACAATGTCTTCTCAATTTTCTCCGCATCAGATGGTTCTTTCTCGCAAAAGCGCAGATTTAGAATCGATTTTATGAACAAAGCATGGTTGAACTCTCCCACGATTTAAAATCTTGTATGCGGAGGTGGTTCCACTCATTGTGACCTCCAGTAGGATGATTTGCTTCTCATTGTTCATACCGTGTTTGAAGAGCAAGCCACGAGCGTGGGTCTTCTTCCATCGATACTCACCTTGAGATCGGGATGGATGTGGTTCCTTATGATAAATAAGGTATTGTACTTGAGAGTCTCACCAAAGGAGCTACACCCTCTTGGGAGCTGCAATTGCTCGGTACATTCCGCGCAACGATAGACTCACTTTGAGATCCATCGCCCATGTGGGAAGTTGTGGCCATCAAGAGCGAGAGCCTCAAACTCTTTAGTAGCCATTGTGCCTACATATGTAGGGCCACGATTTGTTAAAATCTTTGGCAATGTTAAAATAAGCAATGCGAATGCAAGTAATCAAGGTAAACTTGAAATACATAAAGGACATTCTCCTATTGTGGAACAACATAGTTAATCACTAATGGTATTAACATTATTTAATTCATTTTTCAACATTGAGTGCGCACTTTGAGGATGATAATCCCACAGAGTATATTGATACTACCTTGTGTATGGCCAATGTGAAAAGAATCATGGTAATCACTTAGGTGTAGACCTTGTATAATTTATAATCAAATTGGGTACGCACGTTGAGGATGAAATCCCACGAGTAATGCGATGGTACTACCTTGTGTATGGCCAATTTGAAAATAAATAAAGGTAGTCACCCAAAAGTGTAGACCAAATTGTTGCAAAACTTGATATTAGGTACGCACATTGAGGAATAAATCCCGCAGTAGTACTATGGTACTACCTTGTGTGTGGTCAATATCAAAGTTTAAAAAAAATTTGTGTTATTCCCAAATGAGAGAAAATCAACCTAAGGCATTTGCATTAAAAACAATTAATATTAAATGCTTGTATGGTAAGCTAGTAAACGAAATATTAAAATTGCATAAGATAGATTGCAATAATTAATGTATAATACATTGCATGAAAACATATAAGAACAATACAATGTTACATTAGGGGTCTTTATTGCAAATATATACAATGGAAATTTATTTAACATAAAATGCTGCAATTACATGAAAACAGAGGGGGGAAATTGCAAATGTCCGGCAACCTGGGCTGCAGCCCGGTCAGCCTTTCGGCCCATGAGGGGAGGTGGGATATTTTGGGCCAAGCCCATTCTAGGGCAGTCATATAAAATGGAGGGGGAGTTAGGTTTTCCTAACTCCCCAAACCCTAGCCCCATTTGAGCCGCCGCCGCCTGCCCCTGGAGCGCCGCCGCCGGCCGCCGCCGGCGCGATGCCGCCGCGATCGCCGCTGTGGCGCCGCCACTGAGACGCCGCTGCTGCGCTGGCGTGCGTGGCCGCAGCTGAAGCGCCGCCGCTGCCGCTTGGCGCCGCCGGGCTTTGGCGCCGGGCCGGTCTGGTAGCGGCGCCGCCTGGGTCGCCGGCCGCGGCGCCTCCACGCCGCCATGCGCTACGCCGGCCGCCTCGTGCTTGGCGCGAAAGCCGCTGCCGCGCGCCGCCGGCGGCGACGCGCAGCGCCGGCCAGCAGCCGTGGTGCCGCCGCCGGCCGTGTTGCTCTCAACCGGTCGTCGCGGCCGCGCGTGCGGCTCTCGCCGCCATGGGCTGGCGCGGCGCGCTGCTGTTGCTTTCGGCGCGGCGCGCTGACGCTGCGTGCACCACGCCGATCCCCTCCTCTTTCTCGAGTTAAGTGGAGAAGGCGTCCTCTGCAGAGGAGGCGGTGGGGTATGCATCCGAGGCGGGGCGGCGGTTAGCGCACGAGGCGTCGCGCCGCCGCCGAGCGGTCCATAGCGTGGAGTCTTCGCGGAGGGAAGACGCCGTGTGCCTCCCATGGACGGCATTTACGACGCGCACGAACCATGGCCGGTGGCGATGACGGAGGTGGTCGCCGGTGGTGGTGGTGGTGGCATTGCGCATGGAGAGGAGCAAGGAGTGTGCATCGAATCATGCGGAGTCCACTATTGCCAAGATTTCGAGAAAAAGTTGTCTGTGGCTTGCACAAAGTGCCATTACCTCTTTCCTGTTGTCTCTGTTGTATGCTGTTTGTGTGTGTGCGCGGATGGATGGCAGAGCGTGTGAATGGCAGAACTCAGTGAATGGCGTAACTTCGATCTCGATAACGTGTTAATATTTGAGACAAATGTTTGCAATGGAACTAAAATGATTCTCTTCTATTCATTCGAAGGTTTGTACAAATATTTATAAGAGATGAAAAGGTGTCTGTATGGAACAGACACCTGTACAACATTGGGCAGTTTGTAACTGATGTTAACATTCGCTACCTGATGAGCTACCGGTGGCTGGGCCCCACGTGGCAGTGAGCTCCGCGGCGTTGATGAGCGAGCTATCGAGGCCGTTGGTTGGTCGGGTAGTAATCCCTTGGGTCCCCGGGTGTTTGAATTTTGAATTGTTGGTTTGTTTCCGTACCGTCAAACACGTGAAGGCCGTTAAAAAGTGAAAATATTTAGTCGGGGCAGTTAACATTTCGCGAAATAAAGTTAAAGAATAAACCATTTTCATGCGGTGCTCACATACAACTACTGCGCAACAGTGCAACACCACTAGCTTATGCATTCCAATAAAAAATCGTGTACCTTATGACAGTATTGTAGCATGTATCCTGGCACTTTAAATTTACCTTTTATTTTACTGAATCTTGCTATCATTTCTTTTCTTTTAACTAGCTATGAGACTACTTAATTATCATTATTTGGTCGTCGTGTTGTAACGCGTCTCTTGACACTTTAAATTCATTTTTTTGTTGAATCATGTATCTTCCCTTTTAACTGGTCAAGAAACTGCTTAATTATTATTATTTGGTTTGAATATTAGTAGCTACTGATGAATTATTTCAGTTTAACGATGTCATTTACTAGAGAATAACTCTTATGCCTATAAAAGTCCTGGAGACGTCTAGGCTTGCCAGACATAACTTCACTATTTTTTTTTCTCACATTGTCCTCTTTCCCTTTCGTGAGTTTTGTATTGAGTGTTGAGCACACTAACATCGTCATGCTTTCTTCTTGACATGCATTGGGAAGGAGAGAGAACAGCTATATCCGAGCTATTACTGCATATAGTACCTCTATGGGTGGCAAGAAAGTTTCTGAGTAGCACACATCTGCATAACCGCTCACTTCTTTGTTTCGTCTATATTCTACACTGCATTGAGTCTACGTCACTTCATGTTCTTCATCAAGTTTAACAGTAAGTTGTTCGTGAGATTAATCAACTTTGTTACTATATTTTTATTGCGTATTTTTTAAGTACAATGAGTAACCTATCGTTAGTCATGAGTTTTGCACCATTAGTCTTTTATTGTATTTATCTTCTAGTAAATTTCGGAATTAAGAATATTGCCTATATTTTCAACAATATATGTCGCCTAAGTTTTCTATACTGTGTATTAAGGCCATGTCCTTTTGTATTTTTTGTTTTCCCAAAAATTAAATTAAATAGAACGATTTTTTAAAGCTGTTTCAAAAAAATACAGCAAAAACGTTAGCCGTAACAAAAAAAAAACTAAAACTTTTGCATCTCAGGAAGAGAAGGAAACGGACACGGCGCGTCGAGGTGCTTCATGCGGTGACTGGCTGGAGACAGATCCATCCGACCATGGATGAATGCATTCCGCCCTGTAGCTGCAGTCGGGATGGCGACGTGGGCGCAGGAAGGCAAAGCAAAGCAAGCGCGAGGGGACCGGCAGCACAGTGTATACCCGAGCCGGAGCCCATCCCGCCGGGTCGAGTCGCAACCGTCCGGCCCGGCGCGGGGCCCGCCCGTACATTTGTACATGCCGGACTGTACGACCCGCTGTGCGCGACGGTTCGGGGCCTCGCCTCGCCTCGGCGCCCGCCCGCCCTCTCTCCGCCCAGATCTCTCTGGCTGACACGCGGGGGACACATGGCCGGGACCCGCTTGGAAGTGAGAGGGAGCGTGGCGTTGCGGGGAAAACGACGGGGCGCGATAGGGATCATGGAGGTAGGAGGAGGATGGCGGGAAGGCCAGGCTGGAGCGCAATCTCTCGGGGAGGGGCAATAAAAACCGGCGCGATTTCGTGCGGGGAGGCACGGCATTATTGCACAGCTCAGCTCGCGCGGCCCAGGTGTCTCCGTGTACGTGTGCTTAGTCACTCTTCACGCCGCTCCACTCCTCCGGTCCACTGCCGCTCCGCTCTGACAATTATTGTGTGGCTCGTACGGCTGGGGCCGGCATGCTGCCACCCGTAAAATATCTACTCGCCCTCTCTCTCTCAACCCACCATGCAACACGACAGCACGAGCACGAGGAGTAGTTACTAAGTTGCTCTCGAAGTAACACTTGTTGGGTTACTACTGGGCAAGTACTACTTAGGACTTTGGAGGACACGTCATGCCAATATGCCATGAGGCCCATGACGTTAGTGGAAGTAACTCCTTTAACTAACTGGATCTGAAGAAACACAACTCACTAGTACTACCACTCCATCCAACCGTTTGGAGTTGGAGAACGAATTTGCAGACGGCCTAACCTGTCTGCAAACAACCACCAGGAGCGAAGCAACGCAAGGAGTGCGCAGGTGCAGAGCACAAACGAACCCGCGATGACTCGCTGCAAGCTTTGCCTAGGAGGGTTAAAAAGGGTATATTTTTCAACTTTAAAATCGTCTTTTAGCTTTTGTTATAGTACCTAAATTTTAAATGAAATATATTTTCTGAAATAGGATCTAAAATTAATTATAATATACATTAAAAGATCAATATCTGTACCATCTAAAATCGTAAACGAGTATCTTTCTCTATAATCTATATCATAAATAGTTAAAATTTAAAAATTTTAACTAAATAGTATAAACTATAGACATAAAAGAACAGACGAAGTTTGGTGTAGAAATAAAAGCTAGCGAGGGAGGGAGCGAGAAATGCAGAAGCAGAGCAACTCCACGTAGCGACCCGGGCATTGAGTGGCGCGTCCACGTAGCAGCGTAGGCTCAGCGCAAAACGACGAGGCCCAATGAAAGGAGGGAGAGGGGTGGAAAAAAGGTTTGGTTGGGGGCGTGGAAGTCAGAGGAGGGTATCACCGATCGGCGAAAGGGGACGTGGATCTGGGTGCAGATCCAGGCCAGGGTGGCGAGGCTTTAACGGTCTCCCACCCCACCGACACTGGCCGGTACTCTACTGTACTGTACCGCCGGGATAGCCAGAGATCCATCCCATTCCAAGAGAGAGAGAGAGAGAGAGAGAGAGAGACCATTCAGATCGATACAAGAGAATAGAGTGAGATCCACGGATACCAACAAACCCCACCGCCACCCCACCCCCACCCGTTTCAGTTACGCGGGCAGCCTCCTTGGAACTTGCTGGTACCGTTGTTTATCGCCATCCAAACCAAACCGACGCCTGCCTGCCCCCAGCACCACCACGCGAATCCCTTTGCCCCCCCCGTCGCCACCCGAAGCCTCCGTACCGCCACTCCACTCCAGCGCTTAACCGCCCAGTACTACCCACCCACCCGCCGGCTGTATCCGTACCCCTCTATCCGCCGTGCGGGATTCGGGATATTTTCGCCTCTGCCTCCGCCGCGCCGTGCGGTTGCGCGCGTGGATCTCTGCGTCCTCCGTGCTCGCGGCCGTGAGACCGTGAGTGAATGCGTTTGGCACGGTCGGGCGAGGCCGACGAGAGAGCGAGGCAGGCAGGCTCGAATCAATGCGTGACCGTGCGCAGATTCCAGCTTCCCGCAAGCGGACAAGCGGGTGCGTGCCGAACCTGGGAGTAAAACGAGCAGCCCTGTCCGAGTACTTCGTTCCATTGATTTCTTCCTTGCCTCGCCCGTGCTGGAGTCCAGGATGGCTCTGGCACGGACGGGAGCGGCAGCGTCAGCCGTGGTGCGGTCAGCTGGTGCTCGGGGGCCCACCGCCCAGTGGAGCTCACGGTCTCGGGGCCCGAACATGTTTGTCGTTGGTCGTCGCCGATCAGCAGCTCGGCCCAACCTTAGGGACTCGGGCCTGCGTTGTACGCTTCTAAGCCTAATACAGTGCATATGCCGCGGCCAGCTTGCGAGTGTTTATGCAAAGCTGCCGCTCACTTGCTCAGCAACAATTATGCAACTGACAAGTTGATTTAAGCTAGAGAGAAAAACATACATGCATACATGGCATGGCGTTCCTAGGCACTATCCGAAGCAACAAATGCAGAGCAGAGGAACGCAGGTCTTGCTGGCATGTGCTATGGCTCACGCCGGGGCAGCTTTGGCCGGAGGGATTGACACAGAGCGCAGCAGCTCCAGGGAGCTCGCCAGGCCAAGGAAATGCGACAGGATGGTGCTTGCTGAAGCCTGCGCGCATGACGAGGGTTGACGACGGTCAGTGGCTTTCTAACGACAAACTGCAGGAAATAACAGTTCAACAATAGGTATTCCACTGTAGCAAGTAACACCTGCAGGCTATATTACTCTGTACTGTACCTCACAAGCTCACAGAAAGAAACGTTACGGGATTTTGCAGGCAAAGTTTGGAGGATTTAATGTTGTCTTCTTCAGGTTGCACCATATGAGGCTGAATTTTTGGAGTTGTTCCTAATGTTAGGGTACCTCCTGTAAATTTAAATTCCATAAAGTTAATTTTGATGATAATAACAAATACAATTGTGAAACTAATATGTTTATTAATTATGATATTACTTAGTCTTATGTGGATAAAAAGGTGAAAAATATAAGCGGTATGTATTCAATATCACATTCGTATCTTATTGCATTCCTCGGATCCGAAATATAAAATGAACTTCATCAAATAAGTCAAACTTGAATATGTGCACATACTTTCACAATACATTCTTGTATGCACACATTTAGCGGGAGTTCACTCTATGTTTTGTGATTTCATTAGTATTAATCTATATTTTATTTCTACAAATTAAGGATCTTTACTTTGAAACATATCTCTTCAGTATATATAACTTGTGTAGTTCATATATACTCATAACTGAACTGTTATCTAATTCTTTCATTATGTGTTAATGGTTAGAAGATTAATGACAACCGGATAAGCTTTGCTTTAAAAACTTATCTTAGAGTATATAAGTGTTATGTACATGATGTATACTCGTAAATAAATTTTTTATCTTATTATTTGTTGAGATATCATTACTCAAAAGGGAAGATTGTGCAATTTAGTATCTCCATTATGAGTTAAGAGTTAAGTTTGGTAATTAATGACAACTGTTTTGTGGATTAACATTTTCCATGATTTGGATGAATATGTTAGGTTCCACAAATGAGAAAGATTTATAATGACTTCATGTGTTGAAGATCATCAAGTCAAGTAGTAGATGCATCATAAGTTTATGCATGTCCAAGAGAAGTTGACCATGTGTTGATCATCAAGTCAAGTAAAGACCCATCATGTGTTGATAGAGTTGAAGTAAACGATGCATCATGAGTTGATAAATGTTAAGACTATGACTCAAGACAAAAGTATGGCTAATTAGGGCTAAGAATGTGTTTCCATTCTTTTACTGGTTTTGGTGTTTAGTTAGAAGACCGGATTGCTAGTATAGGTTACCGTACTATTAAAATGGGTCATGTCTAGTAGTTTGAATCTTATCATGTGTTGATAGTTCAATCTCACTTGTTCTAACTCTTCTTGACATAAGACTTATATTTGCGAATGTGTTTTGCAAATATCGTGGCTCATGGGTTGAAACCTTATAACATAACACTATACATTACAAATATATTTTGTAAGTGTTTGAAGTCCATATTTAAATTCTTTATAGTATGAGACTTATATTTACAAATGTGTTTTGCAAATAATTAAAACTCATACATACATACATGCATATATATATATATATATATATATATATATATATATATATATATATATATATATATATATATATATATATATATATATATATATATATATATATATATATATATATATATATATCCGTGTGTCATGATTCTAAAAGTGCGATGATAATCCTTACGTGCATGATACTGTAGTTTGCAAATGTTTCGCAAAATCTATTAAAGTCTATGCACTTCTCAGGGAAATCGGAACTACCGCAATGTATTCTACAGAACTACCGCGTCTGTTGGTGGTCGGAAGACCTATGTGGTCGAGAATCATTGTGGTCGAAGACTTGTGTGGTCAAAGAACAATGTGGTTGGAAACTATCATGGTCAAGCTGACGTAGTCGAACTAACGAGATTGAGGATCAACTTGGTCGATGGCCTGTGTGGTCAAAAATCGAAATGGTCAAAATCAACATGGTTAGAACCGATGTGGTCGAGATTTGTGTGATCGAAACCAGTGTGGTCGAAACCGACATGGTCGAGATCTGTGTGAACAAAACCAGCGTTGTCAAAACCGACGTAGCCGAGACCTGTGTAGTCGAAATCGACATGGTCGAGACCTGTGTGGTCGAAATCAACATGGTCGAACTAACGCGATTATAACAACGTGGTCGAAGATCGACATAGTGGTCAGAAATCTATGTAATTGAAAACTGACATAGTCGGGAATCGACGTGGTCGAGAGCTGAGTAGTCGAAACCAATGTGGTCGGAGACCAGCGTAGTCGAAGATCTATGTGGTCGATTCGGACAATGTGGTCGAAGACCAGCGTGGTCGGAGACCTGTGTGGTCAAACTGGAAAACGTGGTCGGAGACCTGAGTGGTCGAACCATCCGACGTGGTCAAGGACCAGTGTAGTCGACGATCGTACTTTCGACCAGCTTTGTGTGAGCGGTGCGATCGGGTCTATGTGAGCGGTTCGATTAACGAGCGGTACTACCAGCTCTGTGCGAGCGGTACTTCTAATTTGTGGAATGACCGTCTTGTGTAGAGGTACATTTTTTCCAAAGAGACTTGTGTGGAGTCTTCTCGTCTTTGAGGAAATCGGTAGTTCCACACGAATGCTGCAGTACTTCCCATGATTGGTAGTATCGGACTTTACACGTTGGAACTACCGGATTTGTCTGCAACAAACCGTTGCTGAGGAGAGCAGAAGTACTGGTTGTTTACCTATGGTACTTCCGAAAATCCAGTTTCTCTGTCCTAATGTCTAGTTTCAAGGTGTGGGGTATATATACCCCTTGTGGCCGGTTGGAGAGAAAAATGCTTCACTCTATTTCACTCTCTTGAGCTAATATGAGGTTCTCCTCTCAATTGTGCATGTGTTGCACCTTATGAGCAAAGAGGAGGACTCTAAATTGCATGTGTTGCATCTAGAGATAGATTGTGTATCCACTTGAACGGTATGCATTCGTTACATGTGGTGAGAGTCAAGCGAGGGGCTTGACTTATTACTCTTGGAGTTTGTCGACTCCTAAACGGTATTGGAGGCGTCGTGCATGGTGAGAAGGCCCGACGAATTGTGAGTGGTGTGGTACTTGTCATATCTGGAGTGGAGGAAGAGCGACCTTAGTGGGTTGAGGTATTTCAGCTTAATTCGTCCAATTCGTTTGTGCTAATCTCAACGTAGATTAGGGAAGATTGACAAGTCTTCGATCACCACAGTAAAACGCAGTATTGTCAATTATGATTTGTTTTCTTGTACTCAATTTACATTCATAGAATTAAATCAATTACTTATCATCCTAGAATTGCTAACCTTGACATAGACTTATCTTGTTGGCGCACTTAGGTGAACCCGGTTGTTTTAGGCGTTATTTGTGCCAAACCTTTTTGAGTTACGCTTTCGCATTATTTGCTTGGTTTAGTCAAATAGGAATTGGTAATTAATTAGAGAAAATTTTTTATATCACCTATTCAAACCCCAGTCAGTCTCCTTGATCTAACACCTTCTTTACAACATAAATTTTCAGGCAGACCAGGTAGGCATTATTACAAAAAAAAAAAAAAGAGACCTAGCAAATGATCCAAAGCAGATGATAATGTAGAGAATCATGTAAACACGATTTTTCACTACCCGGTCTTTGCAAAGATAATGTACATATTGCTAAATTCTGGAAAATGTATTCTTTCCAGGTAATATGAAGTCAAGCTCGTTACACTACAAGCAAGATCATAGACTGCTGAGGTTCATGTAAAACAACAATAAGATTGCACCATAAGCCTGATTTTAGTTGCAAGGTTGACAAGCCAATAGATCAATGGGAAAAGTAGAAAAGCAATCGAATACCTGAACTAGGAAAACATCTAGAGCCAAAACAGGACTCTGGCCGATGATGGGGCCTCCGTCTCGGCACTAGCGGGCGGGCGTGGAACCGGTCATCACCTCCTTAGCTCCCAGCCGCCTCTTGACATCAACAAATCGGTCTCGGTGAATCTTTAGTACTGTCCTCTTGAGATAATGTGCTTCTTCAATCTTCAGTATAATGTGCTATTCGGTAGTTAAATGAAGGTACAAGCGTTTATGTGTTAGCACTACACAGTGTGGAAGTTTTAGGCAAACAAAGATATGATGCTTAATATACCTAGAGATATCAGTGCAGAGCATAGAGTTAGTACAAATTCCCACATTTCAATTCAACAGAAAATGATAGAAAGTACATTTGAAAATTGGAATTAATTGTGGATGTTCCAAACTATTTAATTAGTTGATGATGGATCATGGATGGATGGACTGTTATGTTTGTTGGATGGATGATGGACTATTAAATATGGATGATGAATGGACAGTTATGTATGTTGGATGGGAAATTTAACTTTTTGCCACTTTTAACATTGCCATCTACTCAAATGCCATCCTCTACATTGCAATTAATATTTTGCCACTCTCCAGCCTACGTGGCGCCCATGTCAGCGCGAAACCCGCCACGCGCGCGCGCGCCCGAGCCGGCGGCGGCGCGCGCCGCGCGCGCCGCGCCCGCGCCTCGGCCCGCGCGCGCCGCGCCTGCGCCTCGCCTCGCCTCGTCGCGCGCGCCTCGCTTCGCGCGCGCGCTCGCCTCCGCCTCGCCCGCCGCCGCGACTCCCGCTTCGCGCGCGCGCGCCGCGCGCTCGCGCCTCGCCTCGCCTCGCCTCGCGTCCGAGACAGCGAGGCGAGACACCGGCGGCTTTCGGGCGGTGGGAGCTCGATTCTCGACGGTGAAGCATCTACGGGCATCCCGAGCTCACTGGGCGTCGGTCGAGGCCGAGATGGAGTAGGCGGGCGGCGGCAGAGGAGCTTGGCGGCGAGGATGAAGACGGCGGCGGCTCGCTGGGGAAGGCGGCGGGGTCCGGCGAGGTGGGGGATGTGCTCGGGGTGCCCTGGAGATGCCCCACGCGCGATGAATTGGCCTGAGACGCAGCACTTCACCGGCGGGATCCCGGCGCCGGACTCGGGGAAGATGAGGCGCGGCGGCGCGCGCGCGCCGGGCGCGGCGCAGCGCGGTGCGGGCAGCGTGGCGGGTTTCGGCGGCCCGACATGGGCGCCGAGTCCGCACCGGCGCGGACTCGGGAAGATGAGGCGCGGGCGCGCGCCGCCGAGGCGCGGCATGGGCGCGGCAGCGTGGCGGGTTTCGCGCTGACATGGGCGCCACGTAGGCTGGAGAGTGGCAAAATATTAATTGCAATGTAGAGGATGGCATTTGAGTAGGTGGCAATGTTAAGAGTGGCAAAAAGTTAAATTTCCCATGTTGGATGGACGATGGATGGATGGACTATTAATCTATTATGAATGTAGGATGGATGATGGATGGATTGTTATGCCATGACATCATCCTCATGTTGACATAATGACATGAAAGATGGATGGACTGTAATGTATCAAGTGTTAGTCTTTCACCCTTCTTAAGTTCTTATTGATTATGCTGAATGATTAAATGTAAATTGTGATTTTTTTATGCATTTCTTTAAGAAAATGAGCTCTCTGGCTGCGTTCGGCTGTTCTTGGTCCGAGCCATCGAGCAAATTGGGCTCTCTAGACCTCTGGTCGGCAGATTGAGCTCTTTGCTGGTTCTGGCTCTGGGCCGCCGAGCCATGAGCATCGAGCCCGTGAGCAAGCTTTCTGGCTCATCAGTTTCTGGCTCGCAAGCCCTTGTGAGCCGACTCAAGCCGCATTCCGAGCCAAGCCGAGCCTCCTGTTCACACGAGCCGAAACGAGCTTGGCTCGAGTTGGCTCGACTCGGCTCATTGCCACCCCTAATGCTAGTTCTCCACAGTGTGTCAGTCCCTGTTAGGGCATCCATAGTGTATATAACCCAAAGGGTCTTAAGGTGTGTCTCATCTAAACTTTAAGACCGACTCCATAGTATATATAATCCAAGGGGTCTCATCTAAACTTTAACTTGAATAAGATCACCCCTATAATATATAAGGTTGATCTTAAGGTATCTTAAGACCCTCTATTTTCATACACTACAGATGCCATTACAGTTGTCATTGCCACCACTATTCACCCTCCACTCTCTCATCCTCTTGTCGGCCATCACCGTGATTGATGCTGCCCTCAAAACCTAACACTGGGCACTTATTCCCCGTGCCGATTGCAACACAACGGCGCCAATGTTGGCCGCTAGCTGCTGCCCATTTTAGGTGTCTTCGCGGAGGCAAAGTCTATGCCATTCCATAAGCATTCCATTCTCCTATAGCATGAAGTGGTTCTATAGCTAACTTTTAAACATAGTGTTTTTCAAGTTAGGATCTATAAATTTGTAGTATATACTGTATTGACTTTTTTATATGGACTAAAATCACACGTAAATTTATATTACTTTATAATTTTTTTAATAATTTAAAAATCATAAATCACAGCCAAATTCTCTCCGCGAAGGAAAAAAAAAAAACGCCCGCAAACGACTGCGGCCGTGGATCCCCGCATCCCCCCACCCTTGTCCCCCGCTCTGCTTTCCCACGGCACTGCGTCTGATTGCGCATACGACGCAAAGCGAAGCACCCGCCGCCGCCGCCACCGCGCGCCGTCCCATCCCATCTCGCGGCCCCCTGCCCCCTGCGCCATGGCCGCCAAGTGGGCCCAGAAGACCGTCGTCATCCCTGCCCAGCGCCGCGGCTGCCACCTCATCACCCCCAAGGTCTCTCCCCCTCTCAATCTCAATCTCACCCAAGCCACTCCCCACTCGCCGTCCCGTCCGTACAGTTCTCGGCTCCAGTTTTCTTGAACGCGATTCCCCTGTTGATCTTTCGAGTGCTGCAGATTTTGAGGGAGATTGAGGACGACCTGTCCGGCTTCAAGTGCGGCTTGGCGCATCTGTTCTGTATGTGGATACACCCACTTGAATCTACTGATGATCTGTTCCTTGTTTAGATAATTCCGTACCACTTCATAAGTTGCTGATCAGTTGTCTTATGCTTGGCAATTTTCTAAATAGAAATAGATGATTCTCTTAAAAAAAATAGAAATAGAGGTGATGGAAGTTAGCTGAATTGACTTCAATTGATAGGTCAAAATTTACTAGCCTCAAGGTTTATTACTATGTTAATACAATTATGTTGACTTGTACAGCATGGTTACATGCTTTTGGTGATCGAGGGATTTGGCGGGAAGTGGTGCTTGTTTATTCAGGTTCTTCAGTGGGATTTTATCATTTTATTGGTTTTAGGGTGGGCTTCTGAACTGTTGTGCTGTAAAAAGTATGTGTGCACAGTATTTAGAGAAGGGAAGCTATGTGTGTTAAGCGGGAACTATATGAAAGTTTCTTGTTTCGATTTGATATGAGAAAGTTGAGTAAAACATATGTGTGATGTTTTGCATTGATGGCATATATGACAAGTTAGAGCTTACAATGTTTGTGGCTTTCGACATTCTTTACATTTTGAATAGCTAGTACAGAAGTCCAATATCAATTAAACAGCACCATAAGCAAATGGAACATTCTCATTTTCTTTGAAAAATGAGCAAAGGAGTATGACAGCAAAGGAGTATGAAATCAAGAATGATAATTTATGGTAGGCAGGTGAAACAGTAAGTATATGCTACTAAGCTTGTAGAATGTGATAGGATAATTTGTTTATATGCGTGTTCATAAGCTGATAAGCATGTAGAACACACATGCTCGAAGTATTTTACCAGTAGTGAAATTCTTTCACTCTACAGTGCAGCACACAAGTGCTTCCCTGACTATCAATGAGAACTACGACTCCGATGTACAGGCTGACACCGAAACTTTCCTTAACAGAATTGTTCCAGAGGTCAGTGGTCTGAAATTTTCTTGTCTTGTTCAAAAGAGCTATCATTTAAGTATTGCTTCACTGTGTGTTTGTTATTAATTGTCAGGGCCGATCTGCTCCTTGGAAGCACACTTTAGAAGGTTAGTTAAGTCTCTACTAGGGGTATTTGGCTGGGATGCACTAAACTAGTAGGGGCATGTGGTTCTTTGATTTGTGGAGACTGTACTAGCCTCTTTACGATCAGATCGTAATAGTTCAGTTTTAATTGCAGGACCTGATGACATGCCAGCGCATATTAAAGCATCAATGTTTGGTTGTGCCCTGACGTATGTGTTCTCTACTTTCCGACATTCCCTTCCCCCATTTCACTTCTCTTCTACTTTGCCCAAAGATTAATAAGTTGGATTCATGCTCTGCATCGCTTCAGGATTCCTATAACCGATGGGCGTCTCAATATGGGCACTTGGCAGGTAAGGGAAGCATATGTCTGTTTCACAATTGATCATCTTTTACTATCTGGTCATTGTTTATTTTATTGTCTCCTTGTAGTACTGAATGATGTATACTTTTAGATATCACGAGCTTGACTGGAAGCTTGTCAAGAAGTCCTAGAATTTCCAGACAATGAATAAAAAGTTGTGAAGTTTTACATTCAGGGGCGGTCCTAACATTTTGTAGGCCCTAGGGCATTATAGAAACAAAGCCGCCCCCTTGTTCAAACAAATATACAGTGACAATTTGTATTTACAATGTTGAACCTAAATGTTCATTAAATACACGGGAAAGAACCCAAGTTACTTATAAAGGCTAATCTGGATAGCCTAATGAGTCCATAATCGAATAAAAATATAATACAACAAAATATTAAGTACCATAGTCTAATATAGAAAACTGCATCAACAAAAACACAACAAGAGAGACCATCTAGCGCACCTACCACACAATAATACAATAATAGGTTTGAGGATAAGGAACAAAAGCACTCGGGATTTGGATAATTGGATAGAAACCAGAGTGTAGCAAGAATTTATGAAAAATTCAATAGAACAGTCCGTGGAAACGTTGCAAATCTTAAAAAGGCACATCATTTTTTTTAGAAAATTAGTGCAAAGCCGGATCTTAGAAAGAGAATTGACTAGTAATTTTTACTTCATTTCTTTTTACCTTGGGCTGTTCTGGAATGTTTTGGGCCTTGGGCTTTTTGGACCTGAACTTGAAGTACTGAGGCTCCAAGACGCATATACATAAACTTGACAATACTTGGGTAGGGCCTCTGCCGCTCGCAGGCCCTAGGCGGTCACACCTGCTGCCCATGCCTCTGGGCTGGCCGAGCCTGGCCCTGTTTACATTGACTATGTTACATTTGGATTCAACCTCAGTTTTTAAGGCTGTGCAGCACATTGTATCTGATAGTTAAGTTTAATTCCTGTGGAAATATTAGGAGTAGCTAAAATCTGGCAAACAAACTGAGAATAAGAACCCATCTAGGTTGTAGAACATATTGTATTGAGAGTGCCAAATCTTACTTGGGACTTATTTTTGTAGGGTATATGGCTATGCGAACATCGTGACAATGCTACCCCTCGCAAAATTGTGATTACTATGAATGGGGTCTAAATAGAGGATATTAAAAGCTGGAAAAGCGAGCGAATGTTGACAGTTCAAAGCACCTGCACGGAAAATCAGAACTCTGGCTTCAAACGTGCCATGTATCGAGTTGTGAATCTTATATATGAATGGGTACTGTAAAATTAATAAAGCTTAGCAGAGATGTTTTCTGTGTGATATTTGGCATACTATCATCTTTAGACTTAGGGCTGACGTGCATCATGCTCTCCAGATCCTACTATATTTATTGGCATTTCTTAGAAGTAGCAGTCATGAATCCCAGCGCCTCCCTCTTCTAATCCTCTCGGCATACTACAATGCCCTAGGAGCTGATGATAAAGAAGATAGAGGAGATTAGAATAGTCTCTAGTGGTCTAGGTATTTACCTCAGTTATGCTGACTAAGTTGATGTTTACGCACACCAATATTATCCAAACCCTTAGTTAATATCGGTCATAACAACTTATCTCCAGCCGCTTGCTTGTAGCGAGATGTGACATCCTCTTTTACTTCCGCTTTCGTTTGTGTAATGTACCAATTTGGTCTTATCAGTTTTATTGTAAACTTTAACAGATACAATCTATTTAAACTTTGATGTAATATTAATGTATGATTTGGTTTATGTCATATATGAAATGATTCAGTGATGTATTTATGATCACTATCTGATTCAGGAAATAGTATAGTAGTTTGGATTGACTAAATCCGGATCACAACCGTTCAATCTAGGCATCTAGCAAGTGCATAATACATCACCCTTCTCTCTCACTCCTTGGGTGATTTTGTTGGGCTAATAGCTTATGACTTATAACTTAAATATTTGAATTCTAGTTGTTCGAGAGAAGCAGTACATAAAAAAATAGTATTATGTGATTTTAGCTGGTACAACTGAACTCAATATATTTTTACTATAATTTTTTTATTAACACTGATTTAAAAAAATATAATTTAAAAGCTAAGTACTATACAATCACAATGATGAACGAATTTTAACCTACAAGAATCCGGCCCTCACCATGCTGACACATTCCCATCCTCTCTCTTGCCGGTCAATCTCATCGCCTAGCGCTCCGCATGGAGGCGGGCTGAGCTCCACGTCTCCCTCCGGCCATGGATTACGCCGTCCAGCCCCCGCCCGTTGAGGAGGAGGATTGCTTCCCGAGGCCCTGGTCGATCGTGATGGCCGCCGGACGAGTTGCAGCTCCTAGTGCGGTGGCGGTCCCGCTCCTCACCGGCGTGGTGGTCGACGTCGACTGCTTCGACTACTGCTACAAGAACAGCATCGCTAACGACAGGTCCACGGCCGACTACTGCAACTACGTACGCCTG
This sequence comes from Dendrocalamus sinicus, assembly GCA_036346575.1. NCBI lineage: Eukaryota > Viridiplantae > Streptophyta > Magnoliopsida > Poales > Poaceae > Dendrocalamus > Dendrocalamus sinicus. The sequence continues at coordinate 15,835,504 of CM070646.1, forward strand.
CGACAAGACCTGCGTGACTGCGTCGGAGCCCGGCCGGCCATCGTGCGCGCTGGACTTCTACTTTCACGAGAAGCAGGACGGCATTGCCTAAGTGAGGTCTAGTGAAGCCTCCAGTTTCCTTGGATTAGCACGGCACGTAGAAGGTTAGCTTAATTTCCGTGTCCGCCAAATTGATTACGCGCGTAACCGAAAAACAGAAGCGCGTTCGAAGCTGCGGTGCCATAAAGTGGTTTTCTGACAAACGACGCGGACCTGATATTATGACGTGAAAACGTAAAAAACTGGGCAGTTTTTTGGCACTCGCAAGTTTTGTTACGTTATCGCAGAGCTTTTTCCTAAAGGAAACCATGCTAAAACCGATTTTGTGGAGACCGGTTTTCACAAAACGTATGATCCAATAACCGATGCACGCTGCCGCCTCAAGGCTAAGGAATCCTCCGCGCTACGGGACTGGCATGGGTCAAGGAAAATAGTTTCGTTTTGCAAAAAAAAAAAAACTCGGAGAACGAAAAGTTCAACACTATTTGAATTTTGATAAAATTTAACTAAAGTTTGGACAAAATTCAAACGGAGACAAACTCAGCCAAAATTTGACCGAATCGTAAATGCTTCGGAGGGTAACGAAAGCAACGAAATGAGCGAGATTTCGCCGAAATTGTGAACCCTGGCGTGGAGTGGATATCCATCCGGACTTGATCGATTTTTTCTTTCATTGGTAAGGAAAGCCCAAACTTCCTTTTATTGTTGTTGGTCTAAGAGTGAGTTTTGTCCTTGGGGATCTTCTTTTCTGTGAGCAATCTCATCCAAATTTTGCTTCTTTCTCTTCAATCCAATCCATGCAGTTTGTTTGTTGTGGATTTGTTTGCTTGCTGCGTGGTGGAATTGAGTATTGATAGCAGTTTATTTTCCAAAATCTTTAAGGCCCCACGTTACATCCGCTGGCCCTGTCTAAACTGAGCATGTTAAAATGTGGCCATCGTTTAGAAGCCCCCTAATTTTAGAAGGTTTTTTTCCTTGTCTGGAAACCTCCTCTTTTGTCTCCTCCCCACAATTTGATATAGAGACTTGGAGGTCTCGGCTTGCTGGGGCTGGAGAACACCTTCTCCCAATTTTAGTTCTTGTAGTTTCATGTGAGGTACACATCTTTCCTCAAACTTGTTCCTTCACATTTTAACTTCAGCTTAAGTTTGAAGTGGTCGGTCTGAATTTTTCAATATTGTTGGTGAGAGGTTATCTTTCCCCTAAATTTTGCAACTATGATCCTTCGGTGATTTGTTTGTTCCTTTGCTATAGTAAACTTTTCCCTTCAATCTTTCTTTAATTACTGTTCTCTGCTGCTCGTTTTCTTAATTCTTTGCGTAATTTTCATCACCCTTTTGTATGTTTATTTTTTCTTCTTTAGTTGTTGTCTGAATTCTTCAAGTATCAGAGATTTATCAATGTTGTTTTTGTTGTTAACATGGTTCTTACATGTGTTTGTATGTGATGGTGGTGCAGGGTGCTCCTCCTGACCAAATGGGAGTCAGACATCCTCGCATGCTTTTGATCCTCTTACTGCTTCATGGAGCCAATGCTGCTTCGGATACTCCAGTACAGAAATGGCAGACTCTGGGCGGTAAACATGTTTCTTTTGTCGTTATATTGTTGAATTTTCAATTGGAAAGGTTGTTCTTTCACTTGATCAATCATTTTGATTTACCACTGCACTGCCATGCTGCTAATCTTTGTATTGTTGTCCTACAGGTCGCCCTCCTGTAGTCATTGCTCGTGGAGGATTCTCTGGCTTATTTCCCGACTCAAGCCAGTTCGCATACCAGTTTGCGTTGTCAAGTAGCTTGCCTGATGTCGTTCTGTACTGTGATCTGCAATTGTCCAGTGATGCTATGGGATTCTGCAAAACTGGCTTGACACTTGATAACTCCACTCTTATTGCTGAAATCTTCCCTAAGAGGGACAAGACATACAAGGTGAATGGAGAAGATGTCCACGGATGGTTTTCTCTGGATTTCACCTCAGAGGAGTTGTACCAGAATGTCACATGTAAGCAGAAAAAACCCGAGTATTTTGAAACTCGAAAGCAAAAAATTACGTACTTTATTTGTGCTCCATGATGAAGTTAGCAATTGCAAAGTATCTAAAGCGATAAACATTCATGATTTTCTTCCATACTTGGAATAGATAAGATTGGATTGTTGGAGTGCAGCCTTGCAGATGGTTTGCCATTTAGATTCTGAAACTTTCGTTGTTGCAAAGGACTGACTTGTCATGTGCTTTGGTCATCCCTCAGTGATTCAGAACATCTTTTCTCGCCCAAGCACATTCGATGGCTCCTTAGGAATGTACATGCTTGATGATGTTGTCGGACTCCGGCCCCCTCAGCTTTGGGTTAATGTAGAGGTAAATGTGATTTCACTAACATTTACAAATTCACCGAGGGTTTCTCTTATTTCACCATGTCCTCTATCTAATAGAAGTTCGTATTTTTATTTTGCAGTACGATTTATTTTTTCAGGAGCACAAATTAAGTAGTGAAGATTACATATTAGCACTACCAAAACAATTTAGTGTCACTTACATCTCCTCACCAGAAATTGCATTCTTGAAAAGCCTTGGTGGAAAGCTCAAAAACAAGACTAAGCTAATTTTCCGGTTTCTCAGTGAAGAAGTTGCCGAGCCTTCCACCAATAAAACATATGGAGAAATTCTGAAAGACCTGAAATCCATCAAGGCTTTTGCATCAGGAATTCTTGTCCCCAAGCATTACATTTGGCCACTGAACAAGGATCAGTACTTGGAGCCATCTACTAGTTTGGTCAAAGATGCACATGCGCTAGGGCTGGAAGTGTATGCATCTGGATTTGCCAATGATGTCTCCTTAAGTTACAACTACAGCTATGATCCCAGCGCCGAATACTTGCAGTTCATGGACAATTCAGACTTCTCTGTTGACGGTGTCATAACGGACTTCCCACCCACTGCGTCGGGAGCTGTTGGTAAGAACTAAGAACTATTCCATGTTGGGAGAAGCTAAAAAGTTAAATCTTGCATTACGCATGATAGGAACATACGTGTTATGTAGTGACTAAGTGATTTACCATCTTTTATTCCTTAATAACACCTCGAGGATCTTTGCAGCATGCTTGGCACATACTAAGGGCAATGCTCTTCCTCCTCCTGGAAGTAAGCTGTCATTTTTTTACTGCACACTGTCACTTTGTTAACTTATCATCAGCCTACAACGCACTAATTTCTCTACTCAATTAGATGGAGGGAGGCCAATGATCATAACCCACAATGGTGCAAGTGGTGTTTTCCCAGGCTGCACGGACCTTGCCTACCAACAAGCGGTGAAAGATGGTGCTGACATAATCGATTGCTCGGTTCGGATGTCGAAAGACGCGGTGGCCTTCTGCCTGGGCTCTGCAGATCTCACCAGCAGCACGACGGCGGCCACCACTTTCTTGACCAAAGTTGCTACTGTCAACGAAATACAGAATCAATCTGGCATTTTCTCGTTTGATCTCTCATGGAGCGAGATCCAAACCTTACAACGTAAGGAACGCCTCAATTGCTTCTTCACATATTCGTTACTCCGAAATGTTATACATCTAACATCTTGTTTTTGTTCGTCTGATCAGCCGACCTTGTTGGTCCATACACTCAGGCAGGCCTGAAAAGAAATCCTGCAGCGAAGAACGCTGGCAAACTCGTGACTTTGGCTGAATTCCTTGACTTCGCAAAGACCAGCAATGTCTCCGGTATACTGATCGAGATAGAGGTACCATCCTTTTCACCTGAAGTTATCGTTTGCTCCTGTGTCAGTCTGTTGAACTGAACATTCTTGTGCTGAGTGCAGTATGCTCCGTACCTTGCAACCAGAGGCCTCGACGTGGTGGACGCAGTCTCCAGTGCACTGGTCAATGCCAGCTACGACAAGGAGACCAAGCAGCAGGTGCTCATCCAGTCAGACGACACCTCGGTGCTTTCAGCGTTCAAGAAGTTCCCGACGTTCAAGCGTGTCCTCGTCATCGACTCCGCAGTCAGCGATGCTTCCAAGCCTTCACTGGATGAGATCAAGAAGTTTGCGAATGCAGTGACGGTCATGCGTGGCTCGATCGCTCAGAACAATGGCTTCTTCCTGACACGGTTCACCGACGTGGTCGATAGGCTGCACGCTGCAAACTTCACCGTGTACGTCGGCGTGCTCAAGAATGAGTTCATGAACCTTGGGTTCGACTACTGGGCTGACCCAACGATCGAGATTGCTACCTACACTTCGTCAGTGATGGCCGATGGGCTTATGACCGAGTTCCCTGCCACTGCAACTGCATACTTCAGTAAGTATCCGCTTGACACAATGATCATTGAACAGTTTCAGATTGCAGCTACACCAAAGAGTTTGTCAGCTCTAGAACTCAAAAAATGTTTGTTATAACTTGTTTGCAACATAGCTTCAGGCTAACAGTTCCGATCTCTTCTCCGAATGGATTGCAGAGAGCCCATGCAGTGATCTGAACCTGAACCTGAGCTACTCTATCCTGCCTGCAAATCCTGGTGCTTTGGTCAACCTGGCCGCCCCTGGTGCGCTGCCTCCAGCGCTCCCGCCGGCACCGGTGCTCGAGCCCGCCGATGTCCTGGACCCGCCGCTGCCTCCTGTCTCTGTGAGCATCCCTCCAAAGGCGACGCCGACGAATGCTGCTGACAACAGCACCTCGGCAGCCAGCTCCAAAGCCGGCAATTGCCTTCTGATGGCTGGCATTGCTGTCCTCTTGTCCCTGCGTATCCATTGACCCTTTCTTGGTGACCGGCATTGTACTTCACATGTTTTCTTTCTGTTTTCCTCCTCTTCACACCCTGAATTGTACTGTAACATAATGCTCTTTAAATAGATACATTCTCATGAATCTGCACATAAATACAGATCAGAAAATTTCACCCTGCTCCCTTTCATGTTTGGATGCTAATCAGTTCAACTGCTTACGAAACCGTATGGATTCAACTCTACTATGGAGATTTTATATATTTCCACTTGTACTTTAAATTAACCATTTACACATTCACAAATTTTACCTAGAACTGCATTTTTACCATTTTCTTTGAGACAGTATAATTTACCATCTGAGATTTGGAAGAGATACAATAAGAATCAGCAAGCAAAAGGGTTAAGAAATGAATTAAATAATCAATTAAAATTTTCAAGGTCTCTAATGATAAAGGGGAATTTAACTTTTTGCCACCCTTATCGTTGCCACCTATCCAAATGTCATCCTTATCGTTGCATTCAACAATTTGCCACTCTTAACATATGTTTGACTAATTTTTTGCCACTTTCGAGCCCACGAAGCGCCATGTCAGCGCTCCCCGCCCCGCTGGCCCGCCATGTCAGCGCCTCGCTGCCCGCTGGCGCGGCGCGCTGCGCGCGCTGCGCGCCTCCTCCCTCGCCGGCGCCGCGCCGCGCCTCCGTCCCGCGCCTCCCGCCCCGCGCCATGCGCGCCGCGCGCGCGCGCCCCCGCTGCCTCGCTGCGCGCTCCCCGCTCGCCGCGCCGCGCTCGCGAGGCGCGGAGCGGAGGGCGAGGAGGCGAGGCAGCGGAGGCGCGCGGGCGAGGCGGAGGCGGCGGCGAGGCGCGGGCGGAGGCGGAGCGGAGGCGAGCGAGAGGAAGCGCGGGCGCGGCGCGGGCGAAGGCGGCGCGGCGAGGCGAGGCGGCGCAGCGCCGAAGCGGGGGCGGCGAGGAGGCGCATGGCATGGCGGCGGGCGGCGGAGCGCGACATGGCGCCGTGGGCTCGAAAGTGGCAAAAATTAGTCAAGCACATGTTAAGAGTGGCAAATTGTTGAATGCAACGATAAGGATGTCATTTGGATAGGTGGCAACGATAAGGGTGGCAAAAAGTTAAATTCCCCAATGATAAAAGAAATAGGAAAAAATGTTTCAGAAGCTTCTGTAAGAGTTCAACTTTTGTTGCTTGCTGGGTGACGGTATCATGGCATATTCCATTTCCAGCCCATCATCCTCTCCTGCCCCTGGAGCAATCTGCTTTGGCGCCACACAAACCTATGCTGCTACTGATACACCCGCCGCCTCCTCCCATGCCGACGGTGGCCACGCACTTCGGGTCCCCTCTACCACCGCCTCCTCCGCGATTACGCCGCCGCGCCACCTTTTCCGCCGCCGCCCGCGGTCGCATTACGAGGTTGGGATTTTCTTTTCTTGGAGCCCCTTCTGATGGGGTCAGGGTTTGAGAGCAGTGAGTGGTGTGTTTCTCACTAGGTGTTTGTGCAAGTGGCCAAGATTTCCTTGCCTGTGCACGTTTGGAGTACGCTCTACTCAAAGAACGGCGTCTTTACGCTTCAATTTGTGGCTAATCGCTATCGCATAGCTGTAGCCTGTAGTGTTATCGTTCCTAATATTCCTTATATTTCTTGCAAATTTTAGCAATTTGTGGAATCTCTGTAACCACCTTGTATAGATTTAGGGATCGATTTGCTTAAAGAATGGTTCTTTGGGGAAAATTGTTGGCTGCAATGTAGTAATTTGTTACATTAGATATCTGATATTTCTTGCAAACCTGAACAGTTTGCGCAAGTTCTCCTGTTTGGATTCTCGGACTGCAAAGGCGTCAGTGCCCGGGGCAGAGCCTTCTGCTGGTGGAGACGATGTGAGTGAGATGATCGAGGCAATGGAAGTGGAATCTAGCAGCCCTGGTGCTTCCTTCCTTGCGAAAGTGGCAGTTGCTCTCGGTATCGCAGCAACGGCTACCGTGATTTCGCTTTTAATGAAGCAGCCTTCATCGGGTCCGTCTTTCAGTTTGCCTCAAATTATTGATACTTCGGCGCAGTCGGATGCAGCAGCAGCAGCTATCGGATATACATTTTCTATATTTGGGAAGAAAGTCATAATCCCGGAGTATACCCCAGGGTCTGTGCTTATGACCATTTTTGTGTAACATTTCTGTTTCACTTATGATTTTTTTGAACGGGCAGGACTGTTTCACTTATGATAGATATTGTGCTATATACTGCTATTACTCTAGAAATGCATAGATGCTAAGTACAGCATTTATATTGTTGAAACCTCTTGGTCGACTACTGTGAGATGTCAGACTACTCTAACCCTGGTTCATATACTAGATTGTGATTGAACACAACATGCAATGCTGCAATACCAAGCTGCATTTGCTTTTGTAATGATCTTCTAACTTCCAATTATCTTTCCCTGTATTGAGCTCAGGTCCATGCTTAAAACAACCTAGCTCCATTTTGCCCTTTCTCCCTTTGATGAAAGGTTTCAAGAACCTATCATTTATCACTGCGAAATTATTTGATAACCGAGTGGTTTCTATGAACAATCCCAAGTCTATCTTTGGAAATATATATATGTGCGCAACAATAAATGAATGATTGCGAAAAGTTCATGAACAACATAAGTTCTAGCAACAAATATAAATATGTGGCCAGTTTGCATATTTATCTTTATACATATGTTTCTCTACTTCTATAGATTTTTTTATCTGAACTTTTTAAAAATATTGGATTGCTAATAAAATTTCTTCAGGTGGGTCTACTTTTGGTTGCTCATGGCTGCTGGATTCGGACTGTTTATCAGTGAAGAAGCTTTGAACGTTTGGGTTTGTCCTCTGCAAGGTTCCAAATACCGGTAACAGGTAACCGCCGGTAACCGGTTTTACTGGTGCCGACCGGGAGAAAAAACCGTCGGTTTTTATTTAATTCAAATTTAAATTTTTGAATGTAAAAATTAGTTTCTCTAATGATATTTACATTGTTTAACACTAATAAAATGTATTAGGAAGATGCATGCACTTTCTGTACTTGACTTCATACTTTTTACCATGAATGTATTAGGAATTTTCAAATTTTGAATGTAAAAGTTAGTTTCCCTAATAATATTTACATTGTTAAACACTAATGGAATGTATTAGGAAGATGCATGTACCTCCCGTGCTTGATTTCATGCTTTTTGCCATGAATGTATTAGGAATTTTCAAATTTTGAATATAAAAGTTAGTTTCTTTAATGATATTTACATTGTTTAATACTAATAGAATGTATTAGGAAGATCCATACATCTCCCTACTTGACTTCATACTTTTTGCCATGAATATGTTAGGAATTTCTAATTTCAAATTTGAAAAACCGGGTTTTAGCCGTTTTTAACGGTTCTTCAGTTTTTGGGAGGTTACCGGCCAGTTTTTCCGGTTACCGATTTCAAATTCAAAATTTGACATGTGAAATTCGTCCGGTTTTTTCCCGTTACCGGCTGGTTTTTCCGGTAACTGGTACCGGCCCCCTGGCGGGATTTACTCCGGTAGCGGGATTTGGAACCTTGGTCCTCTGTACTGGTGCCTCAATTTGACCACGCTCAATTGTCTAGTTGTATTTTCCACATGCCGTCGAACTTCATGCACATCTTTATATCTATTCACATAGTGATCAGCCGGATTTTGAGATTGTTTCGAGGCATAATTACTTTGTCTTCGTGATGTAGGTTGGGATTTCTTTAGCACGAACCCTTTGCTTGGATGGAACTTGGCAATCTCTTGTCAACTCATTCTCGGCGAATGCATCTTATGTAGTTTCTACAATATTGTGGGTTTACTGGTGTGTCCACCCTCTGTCCTCTGTCTATAGACTAGTGCCTTTTGTTAGTGAATACTACAACATACACTGTCTTTTATTACCTTAACCCATCCTTTCATGCAGGGGCGTTTGTATCAGTGATTTGGTTCCATTCTATCTAGGGAAGTTTTTTAGGCAAACAAGAGCATCTGAAGACATAAGCAGCAAGGTCTGAAGCGTGGTTTTATTTATTTGTTCATACTCTTTGATTATTCTTGCCTATATTATACTTAACTTATTCACCGCACAAAAAATGATTTCACAAAAGCATGACATGAATTGTTCTTGCCTTATATTGAGATCTAATTTCACTTCTCTTTGTAGCTTGGAATTGGGAAGGAGAAAGCACTAAGCATATCACGTGTGGTACAAAAGTATGGCAACCTAATTGGCTTTGGTATATGTCTGAAAACATTTTCTCAAGTGTCTGCCAGTTTAGTACAGAGCATGTGTGGGTAATTCCATAGAGTATAGCACATGCACTCAATGCATTAACAGACAAACTAGATGGTTACATTTATTAAGCACCGACACTGAAGGTCATTAATATCTGCATTGTTTATTACAGTTGAGCGATTTTCAGTTGGTGTTCGGAATCCTACAGGATTTCTAGCTGGCGCATTGGTTAGTCATTTCTCCAGGCTTCATTCACAGTGCTTTCCTTAACAAGTATATTGCTCATGAATGCTTTGTCATTGACGATTACAAGCAGGGTATACCGGCAGACTGCTTTTTTGCTGGAATTTGCTGTGGTTGTCTGTTTACTCTTCCTATTCAGGTAAGCTGACCTTCACATCATTGTAGTTTGGTTTGATTTTTTAAATTTACTTCTCAAGTTATGGAGTGATCACTTGCTAAAGCCATTTGATCTAACAATAGAGCAACTTACTACACTGTAAGGCTACTTCATTTGAGCATATATAATTATATATCCCCATGATTTTTGTTGTTCAAAGATATTGGAAAGAATACATAGACTATCTAATTATCAGATAGAAGTATTCGTTTATCTAAAGGAGGAACCATTATACAAACCTGTACTTCCATCATGCGAAAAGCTCTCACCCTGTATCTCTCCCGAAAACTCTCCTCTCCCGACGAGTCCACCTCGGACTCGTCGGCCTTCACCGACGCGGCAATCCCGCAGTCGCCTACCACCCAATTCCTACCCCCCTCCCAGCCACACCTTCCCGATGACATCTCCGGTGAATGCAACCAACGCTGGCCTCAGCAAAGGTCAGCGGTGGCAAGACCAAAGCCCATCATCTTCTTTTCAAAGTCCGGTCTCGGAGCCTAACGTGGGTTCAGCTTCCTACTTGGAGGCGGTGGTCGGTGGGACTCGGCGCTAGCACCCACGGTGATGAAGTCCCTAGTGTTGGCGGTTACCACGGCACCACCTCCGGTGACTTCCTTGCTTGGCGCTCCTCCTCCTCGGTCTCGCCTAGAAGGTAGCCTTCTCCCTCTGTTGGAAACTGAAGATGGCTGGTGCGTGGTGAGCGACAAGCGCCACTGGAGGCGCGTCGACCCTCGGCTGGCATTTCCGTTGGACCAGAGGTTGGAGGTTCCTGTAGACCTCATAGGTCGTTGCTGGAATTTCTTGGGCCTTCATCACGTCAAAGCCGACTGTAGGAACCCCATGTGGTGCAGACGTTGCAAGGCTTTCGGCCACCACATCAAGGACTGCAAACATCCGAGGAGTCCATAGGGGGCGGGCAGGCAGCTGCGCTGCCGTGAGCTTCATACTGCCCGGGCCCTGTCGCTGATCCTTGCTAGCGTCACCATGGATCCGATGGCCTCCTTGCTCCAATCCAGTCCTCTCAGTTCGCACAGTACTGCAACTGGCTCGATCTGGAGGCATCAACTGAGGTTTTCATACCTTGTCAAGCTTTCTTCTCCTCTGCCATGCCTGGACATCCTGATGGGAGACCGGAGCATGCTGTTTGCATCATGCCACGCACCGCGTTGCATGTAGAGTTGGAGAATCACCTCAAACGTGCACTCGTTGCCTACATTGGTGGAAACTGCCCATCAGTCTCAAAGGAAGAAGCGGCAATGGCGATTGAAGAGAGGATTGGCATACCTCGCTGCGGTTTCTCGATTCATAACTTCTGGCCAGAAAATTTTCTCATTGCTTTCGCTTCAGAAGAGCTTCATAACCAGGCCGTCTAGTGTCACTGCATCGAATACTCCCACTTCTCCTTGTTCCTCAAACCTTGGACAAGGCAAGCGCAGGCTTCTAACTCATTGCTCCTATTCAAGGTGGCGATCGACATTGAGGGATTGTCGGCGCATGTGTGGGATTGGCATACAACTTCAACCTTGCTATCATCAACCTGCTGGTTCGAGCGCCTTCACCCGAACACATCAAACTGAGACGATCTCGCTAATTTTAGACTGGACGCTTGGACCGCCAACCCGAATGCAATCCCCAAGTAAGCCACCTTGATGATTGCGGAGCCAGATGAAGAAAATCCAGATCTTGCTGATCCCATTTTTGGCAATTTGTCGTTGCTCCTTCACGAAAAGAAGATGTTGTCGTATAACCTAATTATCCACATTGCAAAAGTTGAGGATTACCGCTCCAGTGCCGCCTCTTCCTCCTCTGATCTATCTTGCCCCTCCAGCGACGGCAACAACGGCCATGGAGGATGGTCGAAAATGGGGTCTCATGGCTCTTCGGGTCCCGGCCCACGACACCGGTTCTTCACCTACGCCCACGGCCATCTGGACGATGCTCTGGGTCGAGCAGCGCTGCACAGCGATGGAGGCGACGGACATCGGCACCGCTGCTCCCACGGCTGTGCAAACCTTTCTTGGCACCTCCTCCTTGCCTTCTTCGTGGTCCCCAGCAGGCGGGGCCGCCCCTTCGACTGTTGCGCCGCCAGAGGAGCCCCGCCCAGAGCTGGGGTCGGACGATGCCCAATCTTTACCGCTCTGGCGACAAAGTCCCCATCTGCTAGGAGAGACCACAGCTCCTCCATTGCCGCCACTGGCGGGTTCGTCGGCCGTTACAGCAGCAGAGGAGGGAACCTTCGCGGGCATGGCAGGCCCCACCTCTGCGCTTCACCAGCTTTCTTTTGGCTTGGTGGACCCAACCGCTGACAGCTACCCAGAGCCACCTCACGTCGCTCCACAGCTGGATCGACACGTCGCCACTCCACCGACGCATTTCACGGAACACGCTAGCTAGGGCTCACTGCGCAGACCCTCACAGGGCTCGGGGCTCAAAGAGATGGTGGAGACACAGACACGTCGAGTCAAATCAGCGCCTGCGTTACATCTGGCCATCCCTGTCATCCACTCCCCAAGGGAAATGTCGCATATCCAATTCATGGGCCAGATGCCAGTGGAGATGGCGCAGCCCCACTCCATGGGCTAGGTAGGCAGCAAACTAACACTGCTGGGCCTCAATCTAAAGCTGGTGACGAAGCTTCAGCCCACACACCGCTCAATTCAAACTCAGCGACTTCCCAACCTCCTCAAGACGCCGCGCCATTCCCTTTCCCTAACTTTCTGCACAGAGCAATCACTCACCTCCCCCAGCCCTACTCCCCAATCCGGTGAGTCATCGCCGTCACCTAAAGACTTGTAGCCCCATTACTGTGCCGCGCATCAGCAAGCGCCTCGCGCCCAAACCTAGGAAAGGCTTGGACTCGGTCAAGAGGTTGCAATGAAGACTTATGCTTGAACTCGGCATCACCAAATCTGAGGAGCAGATCGACGATAAGGCAGTGCACGACTATACTACCCTCTTCAATCATCTGCTCTCCTTCGAACACATTGAAGCACTCGCGGCGCTCTTCAACCTCAACCCCCAACTGCAGATGAGGTCCTGTCACAATCCTTAGGAGGCTGCCTGAACGTGGCTAATTGAACTTCAAGGACATCTAGCCAAGGTCTTGTGTTGTCGGTTGTCTGTTACAAGGCTATGCCTGGTTGTAAAAGTTTAGTTTGGAATGTGCGCAGGATAAACATGTGCACCCGTAGGAATGTAGTCAGGAACATGGTCCTTGACTGTGATCCGGACGTGGTCTATATCCAAGAAACAAAACTGGATGCCATCCCAGCATCTCTTGTTGTGCAAATCTTAGGTTCGGCTTATTCCTACAAGTTCCTTCTTGCTTTTGGCACGCGTGGAGGCATACTCGCTGCTTGGAAAAACTCCTCAATTTCGGTCTCGAACAGCATGTCTCACTCCTTCTCGATCACCATTCAGGTGATGTTGCGAGAAAACAACTCCACTTGCTGGTTGACTTCGGTCTATGGACCTACTGTAGGCATCGACAAAACCCCTTTCCTAGAAGAACTACGAGGAGTAAGGGCTTCCTGCATAGGCCCTTGGCTCTTAACATGAGACTTCAACATGATACTGTCAGCTCAAGACAAAAATAACACAAATCTTAATAGACGGCTAATGGGGAAGTTCCAACAATTTGTTGATGACCTTGAACTCAAACAGCTTCATCTACACGACCGTCAATTTACATGGAGCAACGAATGGGAGAACCCGACCAAGGCTTGATAGGGCCTTCGTCTCTGTAGATTGGGAAGACTTACACCCAGATGTGTTCATGCAAGCTCAATCCACTGCAATGCCAGACCATTGCCCACTCCTAATCTCCACTCAAACTCTGTCCCTAACTAAGTGTCGATTCCACTTCAAAACCTTTTGGGCCAAGCAGGATAGGTTTCTAGAGGCGGTGTAGAAAGCCTGGGCTTGTTCCTCAGATATATCAGACCCATTGAGACGGCTACATGCGCTTCTCAGGTCTAATGCCCGAAGTCTTCAATGTTGGGGACAGAAACACTTTGGAGACATTAAGATGCAACTCCTCATGGCCAAGGAGGTCATCTTCCAACTTGACGGTGTACAAGACAAACAAACACTTTCCCCTCAAGAGCACTGGTTACGTAAGACCCTCAAACTTAGATGCCTAGCGTTGACATCGTTAGAAAGAACGATGGTTAGGTAGCGTTCCCACATCAATTAGCTCAAAGTGGGGGACGCGAGCACGAAGTTCTTCTTCCATGCTGCACACCAACGGAGAAAACCTACATCGCCCCCCTTCATACCCATAATCGCGTCATTACAAATGAAGAGGATAAAGCAATGCACTTCCAAGAATTCTTCCAGAACATCATCGGAACCTGTGCAAACCGAGAACACACCCTCAATCTAGACTTTCTAGAGTTGGCTTCAAAGAACCTAGCTCACTTGGACCAAGAATTCACAACGGATGAGGTTTGGGAAGCAATCAAAAACCTCCCTTCGGTGAAATCATCGGGCCCTGACGGCTTCACGGGAACCTTCTATAAACATGCTTGGCCGGTGATTAAACAAAGCGTCATGGACATGTTTCATGCCCTTTATCATTTACAAGGGCGTTGCTTACACCGGTTGAATAATGTGTTTATCATTCTACTGCCCAAGAAGAGCGAAGCTAATAGGATCATAGATTTCCGGTCGATAAGTCTTGACATAGTTTCACCAAACTATTCTCCAAAGTCTTAGCCAATCGTCTGAAAAAGGAACTACCGGCTCTTGTGCACCCAAACAAATCTGCCTTTGTCTTCGGAAGGTCAATACACGACAATTTCCGCTTCGTCCAACTGGTTACCAAGAATCTCAAAGCCAAAAAGAAACTCTCACTCCTGTTAAAACTAGATATCTCTAAAGCTTTCGACTCGGTTTCTTGGCCTTTCCTCCTACAAAGTCTTAAACACATGGGCTTTGGTACAAGATGGTGCGAATGTATTTCGATGTTGCTAGCTAGTGCTTCCTCTAAAGTCTTGCTGAATGGAAGACCTGGGAATGATATTCAACTGCACCGTGGTCTAAGACAAGGAGACCCTCTTTCACCAATGTTGTTCCTTCTGGTAATGGAAGTCCTCAACGTCTACTTCCAAAAAGCAAGCTCCCTCGGCATCCAAGGGTTACAGGAGCATATATCTCTGTATGCCGATGATGTAATTTGCTTCGTTGCTCCAAGACAACAGGACCTTCAGGTTCTCAAGGAGATCCTCATTAACTTTGGAGAAGCGTTGGGCCTATGTACCAACTTCTAGAAAAGCTTCGTCGCCTCCAAATGTTGTTCACAACATGAAATAGACCTGGCCTTGCAAGAATTCCCTTGTCAACTTGCTTCCTTTCCTGTAAACTACCTGGGCTTGCCATTGACTTTGTCCAGACTCACTAAGTCTCAAGTTCAACCGATGATTGACCGGTTCATTCGGAAACTCCTAACGTGGAAAGAAAGCTTGCTATCCTCAGGCGGTCATCTCATCGTGGTCAAACAAGTCCTCTCCATGACCCTTATCTACCACCTTTTGTCACTCAACTTACCATCATGAGCTATCAAAGCGATTAACAAAAGACGTCGCGCGTTCCTTTGGAAGGGATCAGAGGCTGTCATGTGGGACACGGCCTAGTGGCATGGAAATCTGTATGCAGGCCATTGGCCCTGGGCGGTCTAGGGATTTTAGACCTCAAGATAATGGGCTATGCATTATGTTTGCGATAGCTATTGGGACAAAAAACAGACCATGCACGGGCATGGACATCTCTTCAAGCTTCACATGAACCGGTCATCCATACAATGCTCAGGGCCGCGACAGAAATCCGACTTGGCGATGGCAATCAAACATTATTTTGGTTGGACAATTGGATCGAGGGACAATCAATGGAGGACATAGCTCCAACCATTCACAAAATAGTCCATCCAAAAGCTAAGAGAACCATAGCAGTTGCGCAAGGTCTGTTGTTGAACTCCTAGGTCCATGGAATTCAGGCAGCCATGTCGGACTAGGCAATCTCTGAATTCTTACTCCTCTGGCATAAAATCAGTCCTGTCTCCCTCCAACCTCAAACTGATGACCAGGTTGTCTGGAAATTAAACTCTTCGGAAGTGTATTCTACCAAGTCTGCCTGCAATGCGTTCTTCTTCGGTAGGATCCGCTTCGCAGCCCACATGTTAATCTGGAAATGCAAAACACCCTTGAAATGCAAGTTCTTCGTTTGGCTAGCCATCCTTGATCGCTGCTGGGACAGCTGATCATTTAGCGCGGCATGGCGTGATGGCGCACACATTTTTTCCCCTTTGCGAACAAAATCCTGAAACAGTTGATCACCTCCTCGCCCTTTGCCCTTGGGTTCAACAAGTCTGGACACAATTCATTCGCCCCTTCGGCTTTCTTCGCCCATTGGCAACGAGATACACTCGGCTGATTGATTGGTGGATCTCATTGTGCAATATGGTATCCAAGGCTCAGAGAAAACAATTCGACTCTGTTGTCATCCTCTTCCTTTGGATAATTTGACGCGAACGCAATGGTCGAGTCTTTGACAAAATAAAGAGGGGTATCGAAGTGCTCCTAGACAATTTAAGGCAGGAACTAACTTGCTGGCAATGGGCGGGCGTGGACACACTACCGATTTCCATGAGAGCTACCTCTTAATATACCGGCATCCCCGCTGTGTTGCTTCAGTCCTATATTTCTGTGCTTTCTTACCTCTCTTTTCTTTTACTTACCTTTCCCCATTTATGAGTTCCCCTAGCGGGGTAATCTGTAACTCCAGACACTAGCCTATCTAGTGCATGTACTCTTCAACTCCCCTCTTAATGCAATGATATGCAAATCTTTTGCATGTTCCATAAAAAATGAGGAACCATACGCCAGTATAGTGTCTATATTGTTATATCTGGGTGATAGTTGCAGACAGGGAAATTTGGCCTTATTGTTACTGATTTTATCTGACACCTGCATTAGATGGCATCATGCAGCTCAGTTAATTTATTTCCATGTTCCTCCAATGCAGTTATGCCAACTAAAAATATGTTCGTCTTAAAAACTGACATTCATGTGTTGTTTGATGTGTAGACTGACACCATTCTCATATTTAAACATCTTGATTATGTTATGTCTTTCCACAATTTTCCAGGAAGTGCTACTGACTTGTTTCTAGTTACATAAGGAAAACTTTTCAATCTTTATTCGCGATAGCCTGACACTCATGATATTTTGCTGCAGTTGGCTGTTGGATTTTTCCTCAGAGAACGACCTGTTGTTGCGCTCGCAAGTGTTGCTACTGCTGTGGTACTCTCACCCCAACACCCACCCCCACAATTCCTTTCTCCCTTCCCCCTTCTGATCCATGCTTGCTTTGCAACCAGGCCATCTGGACCGTGTTCCCTTATGCAGCAGCTGCTTGCACGGCGTTGTTCCTCTACCTCCGTCAACGCAAATCCAGCACCTGAATGCGGTGATCCTGCATTCCTGCTCATGGCATATTGGCGTGCACAGCCAACTATCTTTCACAACCCATGCATGATGCCATTTGGCTCACCAGACTCCCAGGGTATTTCCTTGATATTTGAACATGGGCTTGTAAATTTTCGAAAACTTTTCCATCGATTGATCGGTACACTTTTCGTTTGCTGTTGTACAAAGTAGGAATCATGAGCTCTTACTGTACTTGTATTCCATGCAAGCTTCTGAAGGGCTATGAAATTGTACAGAGATCCCGAAAATCAGAATGGCATGTAGATGCCTGTAGTATTCCTCCTGCGGCCACTTTGAAAATGTAGATGTCTGTCATTCCCCCTTGTATAAAACTTCCATTCTTTTGCACTGTCTGTTGTTCCCAACTTGGTCCCTAGTCAGGATGTAGAGGACAAATCATTTACTGAATATAAATGGATGAATTGCAGTTGTGCAGTAGCATGTATTTACTACTAGAATACAAACAGTAAATTTACACGGTGTTCTTCGGTTCTCCCAAACTAAAAAGAGTCCTGAACACACGTGCAGCATCTCTTGTGTTCCAGCCTCTCAAGCAAAGCAGGCCCTTCGCGATACAGATCAGGCGTTGGTTTGCAAGGTTCGTATCGAAATTTCTCCTCCTTTGTAGCAATGCATACTGTGTCTGCTCTCTCTCTCTCTCTCTTTTGCTTTTGGTCTATTCTTTTTTACTACGGCTTATAACTTATACATACAGGTTATGCCTTTTAGCTGTTCATGAGAGAGTGCAGGGACTCAAATAACTCGTGTACGGGTTTAGCCGAAATAAATAAAATCGTTACAGTATGTACTACAATTAATTTATTGACATTATCTTGAAAAGATACTTTATTTGAAAGTTAGTTCCTATAAAAAATTCAAAAAATAACTTTTAAAAATTAGAAAGAAGAGCCTATACTTCAAATTTCTGAGATACCCAATCCTACGGTGTACCAAGAATATCTACGAGCAAGTATCTTTCGTCTCCCGATAGTTCAGAACCGAGAATCGTTTATTCAGAAATCATCGCTTGAGATTAGGGCAGAAACAAAATTAGGGTACTTGTAAGTTCCCCTAAATAGGCTGGCAAATGGCAGTACTTCTTAACCAAGGTTGTCACGGCGCTCCGACAAGTCGAGGCGAGGCCGAGGCGCCTAGTCGACTAGGCGCCCATCATGGCGACAGTTAGACGATATAATAGCATAAATTATCAAAATAACTATGTCTTAGAAAGTCTAAATCAGAAAAAATCTATTGAAAGAGGGGTCTATTTATAATTTTTAGAGGTCTATTCGTAATTTTCAGGAACAGTAAGGACTAAATCACAAAAGACCAAAAAAAATCCTATAACCTAACCACCGCCCGAGCACGCATCGACCCGCTTCCCCAAACCACATGCGCGCCTCCTCCGCGCCTCGCTGCGCCTCATCTCCGCCTCGCCTCCTCCTCCCTGTCTGCGCCTCCTCTCCATGGTCCTCCTCCTCCTCCCTCCCACCGCCTCTCTCCTACCTCCTCCTCCCGCCAGCCCAGCCTCCGCCTCTCTGCCGCCTCTCTCCGCCTCCTCCTCTCTGCGCCTCCCTCCTTTCCGCGCGCTGCTCCTTCCTACCTCTGCTTCTTTCCTCGCTAACGCCGTCGCCTCTCCGCCGGATCCGGCGGTGTAGTCAGATCCGCGACGGCAAGGCTTCGAGGCGGTGGAGATGGAGCCAAAGACGGGGTCGGCGTGATGCGGCCGGAAGAGCGCCGGATGAGGCGGCGATAGCACGGAAGAGGCGGCGGCTCAAGATCCGGCGGCGGCGCCATATCTCGCGAGAAGGGCTGGGGGCGGTTGGCTCGAGGTGGCGCCAGCTCACCACCCTAGGCGACGAGCCTTGGCGTCGCCTCCGCCGCCAGGCGACTTGGCGTCGCCTGGCGATGCCGTGACAACCATGCTTCTAACCTATCTTGGGGCTGTTCTTTTGGCTGCGGCTTATAGCTTTGGCTGAAATTTTTGAATTTTGGTACATTTACAGTCTGATTATGGAGAGATTGATACTCACTTGCGATTTTGGTTGATACGGATGTTGAGCTTTTAACGTCTACTACGTTTAACTTGTAGACCTCGTCTAAGAAAATACTGCTGTTAAAAGTTAGGTCATGTGGCGGCTGCAAAGTGGCGGCTTGTGGTCGCCGACAAGCGTAACACCCATCTTAAAGCACGTTGATGGCATGACAGATTAGAAGATCTAGACCGCCTATTTTGCAGGAAGCACCCTCAAATTCGCCGTTCTCCCCCAATCCACCCCCGCATCCTCCCCACTCCACTGCCATCCCCACCACCGGCGATGGCTGGCCGCCTCGCCGGCGCTGCGACCACCCCTTCAGTCCTCCCCCGCGCGCTCCTCCTCCTCGCCGCGGTAGCCCTATTCTCCCTCTCCTTCCTCTCCCTCCGCTCGCTCCGCCCCGCCGCCGCCCCCTCCCTCGCCCTTGACAACAAATCTCTCTCCCTCCCGTCCTCCTCGCCGACGCCGCGCCCGTCGGTGTACCACTCCCCCGAGGCGTTCGCGGCGGGGTACGCGGAGATGGAGCGGAGCTTCAAGGTGTACATCTACCCGGACGGCGACCCCAAGACCTTCTACCAGACGCCGCGGAAGCTCACGGGCAAGTACGCTAGCGAGGGCTACTTCTTCCAGAACATCCGCGAGAGCCGCTTCCTCACCGACGACCCCGACCAGGCCCACCTCTTCTTCGTCCCCATCTCGCCCCACAAGATGCGCGGCAAGGTCCCCCTCCTCTCTCTCTCTCTCTCTCTCTCCTAGTTCCACTTCCATCGCATTGTAATGGTATATAGGTCGGAAGCATACATATTGTAATTATGACGTTATAGTGGTATGGCTGTTCTTGGTATATTGAGTATTGCTAATTTGATGTGTGGCTGGGGGCATATGAAGATCGGCAAATGTTAAAGATCGCCTCGTTGGTGGTAGGACTCATTTGAACTTCTTAGTGAAACGTGCAGAGTAATATAAGATCACTTTCTTGAGCCTATAGTCGGTGCATTGCGTTGTGAATTTGTGATGCTACGAACGGTCGGACTGTTCTTGGTGTGTTTATGTATTGCTGTGTAAGGTTGGAGAGTGTGGGGAACATCTATCAAAATTTGAAATTTGGTTGGGTCTGTACTAGTAATGGATTTTCATAGCATGTTAGTTATGTGTGCATATCACTGTTGCAGCAGAAATAGAAAGGCTGGGTTCTTTTGTTTCAACATTGACGGAACCTTTGTGTGATCAGAAGCAATTTGAATTGATATGGTAGTTATTTACATGTATTGTTTTGGTCTTATGATTGAATTGTTATGACAATTATTTACATGCATCGTTTTTAGTCTTGCAGGGTACTTCATATGAGAATATGACAATAATAGTTAAGGATTACGTTGAAGGCTTGATAAACAAGTACCCTTACTGGAACAGGACACTAGGAGCAGACCACTTCTTTGTCACCTGCCATGATGTAGGTGTGAGGGCATTTGAAGGGCTTCCATTCATTGTGAAAAACTCTATTAGAGTTGTCTGTTCACCGAGCTACAATGTTGACTTTATACCACATAAGGACGTTGCTCTTCCTCAAGTATTACAGCCTTTTGCTCTACCTGAAGGGGGAAATGATGTTGCAAACAGGTTGAAATGGCACACTTCCTATTTGTTGTGCTATACTATGTGCTTATAAAGGCTTCTATATGTTAGTTTTTATTCATAGAAATATCGTAGAAAATTTCTAGTATTTATCCGTTTGAAAGTTTTGAGTGATTTTTGCTAGACTGTGTTGGTGCCTTCATGTCTGATTCTAGTACCTATAGTGTCTTGCTAAGTGAAAATCCAATTCATGTGAGAAGTTTTGTGAAATATACAAAGTTATTTAGCCAGTTGTCTCTTTATTCATGCCTATACTCTGTGAACCTGATTAGTTCAGAAGTGTACATGGTTCAACGTGTCGTACTAGTGAAAAGAAGCGCTTAGGTGTAGCAAATTGAAAATTGCTCATAACCATAGAGTGATCTAAACTACAGTTTAAATATCTATTTGCACTCTTTCAAATCTCTATCTTATTTTGTTGATTTTGCAATGGAAACAGGACAATTCTTGGATTTTGGGCTGGCCATCGCAATTCCAAAATAAGAGTTATTTTAGCACGAATCTGGGAGAATGATACAGAACTTGCTATCAGCAACAATCGGATTAGTAGAGCTATTGGAGAACTACTTTATCAGAAGCAGTTCTACCGAACTAAGTTCTGTATCTGTCCTGGTGGCTCTCAAGTTAACAGTGCTCGTATATCTGATTCAATACACTATGGTTGTGTCCCTGGTTAGTATTTGGACATGCAAATTACATGTCATCTCTCATTGTTCATTGTGTTCCCCTTTCACAGGAATTCAGTTTTTCAGACCTCTCCTGATTATTATGTTGTAATCCATTTTGTTCCATCCTTTTAGTTATTTTGTCGGACTACTACGACTTGCCTTTCAATGATGTCCTTGACTGGAGAAAGTTTGCGGTTGTACTTAAGGAGCGTGATGTATATCAACTAAAGAGTATTCTGAAATCTATATCACAGGAAGAGTTTGTTGCATTGCACAAATCTCTAGTTCAGGTATGTAGATCTTGGGTAAGAAGCGAGTAGTGAAGTTTTGTATTTACAAAAATTGCAATTTATGCATTCACCTTCCCTTTTCTGCAAAACATTATTTACAATCGGAAGCATGCAATTAAATATTGAATTTGGCTGTTATAAAAAATAATCTACTAGATCACAGGATAGCAAGTCACTAGAGCAACCAGTGTGTTCATTGGTTGAAATTCTAATGTGTCACTTGTCTTGTCATTTGAACATTAGCTGCTCCGAAGTTTATTTGTGTAAGAACTATGAAGTGTGTCATTAGATTTGGCAATTATTTTGCTATGGTGCACTGAAAACTAGATGCCTAATTAAATTCTAGTGTTGTACTATACTAACATGTTAAGTTGGGATTGCAGGTTCAGAAACATTTTGTGTGGCATTCACCTCCTGTTCCCTATGATGCATTCCACATGGTTATGTATGAACTGTGGCTGCGGCATCATGTGATCAAATACTAAATCCAAGACTATGCACTTGTTGTTCCCGGCATAAATGTCTGATCCATCAGAAAGATGTTGCCAAGTCTGACAGCCTGCTGGTGCTATACTGAATATGGCCTTTTGTTCTTTGCTCTCAGAATCTTCAGCTAGATGGATCATTGAATATAATGGGTTGCTATGTCCGGTGCGGTGGAGAGCATCTGCACCAGAGAAGTAGGTCATCATCGATCATATATCATCAAACCAGAGTTATAGTTAATAGGTTGATTAGTCTATTCTTTCAAGAATAGTTGGTTTTATTTCCCCCATTTTGCAGTCTTCTTCTCTAGCTTCCTTTTCTAATTTGCTTTGACACGATAAACTTTCATGGATCTGATTGCTTTCTCATGCAAATTTTGTACTTGCTCTTGTAATGTACGATATTATTGATGAGGGAATAGAACTGAACAACATCTGATAGAAGATAGTTGTGAGTTGTGATCATTCAGGGATTAATGTGGCTGTGCACCACAGTATCCATGTACCTTTTCTATCATCCACATACACCCAAGAGAAAGACGATAGCTCATAGCATCTACATGTTCTATCACAATGTTGCCAAAAATAAGCTCATCCAAAGATCGTACACATCTTCACCAACATGCAACTCATTTTCTGCTCACAATATGTTGTTGAAACTAGCAGCATATTTGCAGATATAGCCCTTAATGCAGATTTTGACTGGATATCATTACAAAAAAGAGTCGAATTATTTTTGGCGGGAGCAGAATCGAATTATTGCAGAAATCCCATGAAAGCAGAGAGTATTTGAAACTCGCAGAATGCATGCGGCTAAATGCGGGTTATATCGTAACAGCGGCCGAGCAAGCAGATTGCAATTGCTTCCCATACATGAATTACCGTAAGTTTGTTTTACACCACTGACGTACCTGTGGTACTGCTAAAGTTTCGTTGTCGATGGAAATACCTAAATATTGCTCCTGCTTTATTGACTGTAC
Source organism: Dendrocalamus sinicus (assembly GCA_036346575.1). Lineage (NCBI taxonomy): Eukaryota > Viridiplantae > Streptophyta > Magnoliopsida > Poales > Poaceae > Dendrocalamus > Dendrocalamus sinicus. The sequence goes on from CM070646.1 coordinate 15,858,510, forward strand.
AAGCATATCTACATTACATGCGTCATTTTCTTTGATACAGAGGTGACTGGGCACCAAGACATTTGCCAGGATGGAGCATCAGCTGGCATGATACATTCTCAGCCTTCAACAAGAGCACCGACGAGGTGATCACTTCATAGGCAAGATCTCATCCTTCGACGAATCTAGGGGCTTAGAAGAGTGCTCCCTACGACGGGAAATCGGGGTCCATAAGGATGCACCTCATTGGTGAACCCTCGGCTCCAACCAGTCTCAGAGGTAAGCAGTTCAGCATGTATATTCCAGGCTTGACGTCGTCTAGTTTCAAGCCTTCGACTGGGATGATATCCTGACAGAACAATGTAAGAAAATCAACCAATGATTTCAATAAATAATGCAATCTCTTAGGAGATACGTTCATTCTGTTCTGGATCACCGTCACGTGAAGTGTAATGTTCTTAGGAGGAGCAATAAAACAGAGTAAGCAAGAATTGTCCCCCCAAAAAGAAGTTAATTAGTAAGGAAATTGCATAACCAAGACTTTGCTCAACCTGTAATACTGTATTTACATGTTTGCAGAGTTAGTTATTTAGTCAATAACGCTTGACAAGGAATTATTCTGCAGTAGATTAGGGGAATAAGCAGCACGAGATTAAAGGTATACTAAGGGGCAACAAGGTTAACTGCTGATTTGTTTGGGTTCTTTTTGGGCTCAAGAAAGGGTAGCATCTTACGGGACTTTCGAAAAAGACCACATGGGCAGAGATCAACTGATCAAATGCCGCAACTGACAGATATTCAAGCCCTGCAGAATGAATTGCCAATATCACTATGTTAAGTTTACATCAGATAAGATCAGGACATGCATATATTGATCCACCAAAAACAAAGGTCATGGCAGTAAGTGAATGCTAAGTAGTTCACAATTACAGGGTTTTAGCAAACATGTGTGAAGTCCACGACTCCAAGTCAAGAAAAAAAGGTTACAAATACCAATGCAAACCATCCTCTGTATATCCAGACTAATTCAGAATTAACCACTGCGCACCATCCTCTGTAAATCCAACATAACTCAGACACCTGCCTTCTTCCACATGAGCTTCCTACAAATCATTTGCTTAAATGTTATTACTGTAATTTGAAATAAAAAAATAGATTATTTTAAAAAAATCGGAACAAGTGGCTCTATGGACGTCTTCCCGTGGGCACAATTACGTACACGAAAAATACGCCGCTCTGCTAGGTACAACAAGCTACGCCCATTGGATACGAAATATTGTGCAACATATGCCATCCACAAGATATAAAAGGGAGAGGTTTAAAATACTCCATGGTTATAGGGCCACTCCAACAAACTGTCAGCTTCTGGTCAAAATTACACTGTAGAGACTGTTGACTTTTTCTGAATCTTTTAATTTAAATTTTTTTAAAAAACACAGTTATATTATCATGGACAAAGAAAAGGAATAAGGAGGAAAATAAAAAGAAAAAAAAGCAAAAACAAAAATAAAAAGTTGACGTGTTCCAAGTGGTTTATGGATTTTGGAAGCTGAAGGCTTTTAAGCAAGTTGGAGCAGGACAGTAACATTCATACCTCATTACCATTGTCATGTTCTCTAGAATCGACACAACAATTAACCGCACTGTTAGGCTAGACGCAAGTACAAGAGTTTTTACCATTCTTAACTCGTCGTTAAATTACATATAAATTTTTGATACCGCTTGCTACCTGTAACACCCCGACCCTCCACCGGGTCCAAGATGTTACCACTACACCCTTACTGATTCAGAAGTGTTGCTAATTCAACTTTTAGCAGCATCTTCCCTGTTCTTTTATGTCATTACCCACAGATATCAAACCACAATTAACAGTAGGATAATTGTAAAAACAACTAACTTCATATTTCACAATTTCTAACATAATCAAGTTTTGGGTTCCACAACCAGGTGAGACCCACCAACATGGCTCGCTAACAAAATAAACCAAAAAACGAGCCACAAGACTTAACAATATATTAAACATAAAATCTCAGTGTACGGCTAAATCATTATTTCATATGTGCAGTGCCAAAAGTGCTATCCCATTCCATGCATGTCGTTATCCTTCACCTAAAAACAACGACAAAGCAAGGGTGAGTCTGGAGACTCAACAAGCACACAATAAAACAATAACATCACTCTAGCAGTTCAATCAATTTCACGAATTGTAAACTGTAAATCCACTCTATGACTGTAGACTGTAAGTTAAGTGCAGAAGCGATATCTTGTAAATCAATTCAGTAACTATAAATCGTAAATCACAATCAGAATCGTAAATCAGTAAATCACAATTGTAATCAGAATCAGTAAATCACAATCATGAATCGTATAATCGTAAATCACAATTGTAACTGTAAACTGTAAATCACAACTATAATGTAAATGTAAATCTGGCCGATTGTAATGTATCACTTTACATCATTGTAATTGTAACACCCCGGCTCCTTCCTGAGCCCAAAGTGTTACCACCTACCCTATAATGCTACCAACTTTAACTTTTGCATTTGGTCTTGCGAAGCAATTATTTTATTTAAATAGCGACCAGACGACAAAAGCCGTACACTGACCCTAAGCGCAGCAGAGATATAACTTTGATAATTACTAGAAAGGCACTTAGACTATCCAAGAGTAAATATGTGGTGTAGATGATTTGTGGATTCTTGTGATACGTGAATGACTGCACTACTCCCGCCCATGCATGTCGTCTTTCTTCACCTAAAAACAACAATAAAACAAGAATGAGTCAGAAGACTCAGCAAGTACAAAGCAAAGCAAGAAATAACAGGCTCACAAATCAGTCCATAGCCATCATGGGTTCAATCACTACTTGTTTCCAAGTAAACTCTTTACACTCTTATCAATCAATCATTATGCATATGCACATGCTCAACTCTTTCATGAATGAAATGCTCACACTCCACTTTGCTTTAGCCTATACCGGTATAGCGGAGTGAACACCGTCGATGCTCACCCAAGTCCGCCTCCTTGGGCGGGACCTTAAGCCGTCCTTTTTCATACGGGGACCGTAACCTCCACCTCCATGGAGTACCTACCGAAGTAGGTCTTTTCCCACTCCCGTGGGGCGTCCACACAAAGTAGACCATCCCTCTCCACTCCCGTGGAGTGTCCACACAAAGTAGACTATCTTTCTCCACTCCCGTGGACGGTCCACACCAAGTAGACCATAGATGCCACGAAGGCCATCTATTTCCATGACATGAATGCAATGCCAATTCCACATTTATGCATATCAACATATCATGTCTCAACAACCATTCTCACTATGCATCCAGAGATAGCTAACTTACCATCACATGATAAGCAATGCATCATTAATCATATATCAACAAACATTACCCGTATTTACCGCTTTACTATGCACTTGCCTGTTAACTTGGCGGACGGTGCGTGGACGGCACCCGACTCGAACCGCCACCTGAACAAGCATTAATTATCTCAATCCATCACTCATGCAATACATATGAGCAAACGATATCGCTCTAACGTTCAATCGACATAACCCAATCCTGTCCAACCGGTCAACCTCTCATTGACCCGATGCTTAACCAGTCTATAAATTGAGCGATCAAATTATTTTTACTCGTAGATCAAATTCTACCCACTCAATCTCATTTTAATTGGTTATGTTGTTTAACCTCAAATTATACTCTCGTTCCCCCCCTGCCACGGATCAACTAGATCAACAGTGGCAGTACGGATTACACCGATCAGGCATTTATATTAATAACGATAATTAAATGATCACATGCATCAATCCTAATTATCGACATAAACTTATGCCTGACTCAGTAAAATAAATAGGGAGAGGGTTTTCGAGGCGTTACCCTAGTCCCGAGCAATCGGACCGGGACAGCCCTCCTTTGACTCAGCCGGATCGGGCAGATTTGTCGGCGGGACGGACTTTCCCCTTTTTTCTCCTCTTTCTTTTTCTTTTCGCTTTTCTTTTTTTTTCTTTCCTTTTTCAGCCGACCGGCTCTCTTTCCTGGCCCTTTTTTTTTCTTCTCTCACTGTAGGCAGCACTTCTTTTCCTCCTTCTCTTCTTCTTCCTCACCCCACCACTCCCTTTTCTTTCCAACGCCGGCGCCCAAATCTCTCCTTCGCTCCGCCGGCTCCTGGCTCGTCCTCCCCTTGCTCCACGCCGACACCTCCCTCTCTTCCTCACCGGCTCGGCCTTCCCCCTCCTCCCTTGCACGCGCGCGGGCGAGCGAGCGGCGGCGGTGGCGCTTGGCAGGGCGGCACGGCGAGGCGGCCAGGAGCGCGGTGCTGATACTGCGCAGCAGGCAGCGCCGCCAGCAGCAGCGGCGAGCAAAAGCGGAGCGGGCGGCGAGGCGCGAGCGAGGGCGGCGCTCGAGCAGCAGCAGGCGGCAGCACCGGCGGCCGGTCGACGGCGCGCACGAAGCGGGCGAGGACGGCGCACACCCGGGAGATCGGCGGCGCTACGGCGGCGGGGACAACGCCGGGGCTGGTGAGCGGCGGCAGCGGGCGCAAGGGCAACAGCGACGGCGGCAGCAAGAAGAGCACGGGAGAGGTGGCAGCAACTAGAAAACACGGGAAGGAGAAAAATCGGGTTTTGCTTCTCCATCTGCCTCTCTCTCTCAGATATAGTTGTGGAATGGGCTGGGCTGGGCTAAGCGGCCCAGGTATTACATTCTACCCCCCTTAACAGAATTCGACCCCGAATTCTGCAACTCAGTAATCTGTACAAAACTAAACAACGGAATCAATTAGAAATCAATTGTAACTCGTACCCGTAGAGAACAACTCTGGGTACTTCTCGCGCATGCGAGATTCCAATTCCCACATCGCTTCTCGCTTAGTCTGATGCGACCATAGAACTTTCACATACTTTAACGTTCTGTGCCTCAACACTCTCCGATTCCTCCAGAATCCGACCTGGACGGGGCTCGAAGGTGAGGTCTTGCTTAAGGGGCAATGATTCTAGAACAATCTCATGTTCCGGATCCCTTAAGTACTTTCTCAACATAGACACATGAAACACATTATGCACTCCTCGCATCGACTTGGGAAGACCCAAACGATATGCCGACTTTGCAATTCGTGCCTGAATCGGAAACGGCCCAATATACCGCGGGCTAAGCTTTCCTTTAATACCAAATCTCGCAATCCCTTTAGTGGGAGACACTCTCAAAAGCACATAATCCCCCACTTTGAACTCTAAGTCTCGCCTTCTAATATCTGCATAACTCTTCTGCCTACTCTGGGTAGTTAGCAGATTCTGTCTAATCTCTGCCATTCGTTCCACTGTCTGTTTGATCCAATCTGGACCCAAAACTGCCTTCTCGCCTACGGCATCCCAACAAAGTGGCGATCTACATTTCCGCCCATACAGAACCTCAGATGGCGCGGCCTGAACACTGGAGTGGTAGCTGTTGTTGTAGGCAAACTCCGCGAGTGCCAACTGATCCTCCCAGCTACCTTTCCACGACAACGCACAAGACCTCAACATGTCCTCTAGTGTTTGAATGGTCCGTTCAGAGTGTCCATCTGTCCGTGGGTGGAAAGCAGTACTAAACTGAAATTTTGTGCCCAAAGCACTTTGCAAGCTCTCCCAAAATTTGGAGACAAACTTGGCATCTCATGCGAAACTATCGTCTTGGGCATACCATGCAATCTCACATTCTCACGCACTTAGACTCAATTCTCACGTCATCCTACGTCTGGTCTAACACGACCACTACCTTAGGAATCTTTAACATCTCTTGCCTCGGCATGAGTAAATCATCAATCCTCCACGAAAATCACTTTCATCGCTTGCACAAAAGAGATAACGCTACTTTTGTTCGCAACAAAGAGAGCTCTTCTCTTTCATGCGAGAAATATCACATAACCCTCATAAACTCGACTCGCTTTTACAAAGCAAAGTCTTTTATAAAGGTAATCCAATCATAGGATCAATCTCTTCATCCACCAATAACAATCTTCCTTCTAAAATAATTGGGAATTCATTTCCCCACAGGAAATCATTTCATCACAATAAATCCACTCAGAGTGAAAACCGAACAGGACATCAATTCTCATCCTAACAAACAACTTTATGCCGCATATACCATGCAACAATTCATCCTTCCAACACCAACATATGAGTTACAAAACCAATTCAATCCTGGAGCAACATTCACACGAATCTGGGGATGCTTTAGTACGTGTCTCGCAAAGTACTCAAGCAAACCTCCTACACCAGTGACATACTGTCGACAGGTACCCTCACCTGTCCTATCAAAATCCGTATTCAATTCTATTAATTCGATTCCTCCAATACCCTTATTCTCTAGAATTTCAACTCATGCTCTATTTACACCACGATGAACTCCATCAATGGTCAACTTCATCTCATGAAATGATTCATTTCTCTAACTATTTCCTCAGTCAATGATCACCGAACACAGTGAATATAAAAATCACCCATCTGTACTCAATTCCTCATATCCACAAAATGAGGTAAGCTCTACTCAAGATCTTAGTTAACATCTGATAACTAAACTCTCTAATAGCTCTACTTCAAAAAAATTTTCCAATCTTTTAGCCTCCAATAGCTATCAACAAATATGAGGCTCATAAACCAAGATTTCCAATATTCCTCCAATAACTCCGATAACATTATCATCCTCAATCTATGTTATGGGAATCAAGCAATCTAAAACATTAACACCTAATGATGATTACCTCAAAACATAGGTCAGGGAAGTTCTTTCACCAAAATCTCATACTCTCGTCGCTATCCATGATTTACCAGCTTAAATGTGACATCAGTCACCATTATTTCCCATAGACGCTACTAGTTGCGATAGCACAATCGACAACCGGTTTTGCCTTTAAGGCCGATTTTATCCCTAATTAATTTCTCGCTAGGATGATGGCTAAAATCAACTCGTTTTCTATTAGCCATAAACAATAGACAAATAACACCAAAGAACAAGGAGATGCAACAAAATCCCAATCTTACATGACCCTAATTGACGCGCCCGGCTCACTTTAGACTCCCAATTCAAAACAACCGAAATTATGCATTGGGAAACGCTCAGGACTCATTCCTGAGTATGCCTAGGACTTCGTTCCTAGGTACGCCCGAAACTTACGCGTTCGGGAGCGCCACGGACCACTCGTCCGGGAAATCTCATATGCAGAAGTGAGGAAAGTCATATAGCACTCATGACACATGCACATAAATCAATCTGTGAGTCGTACGGATCTCTTACCGTACCTCCAAGCATTCATCATTATTAGAAACTGAACATGACCTCCCTCGAGTCATGAACTCCAAATGCTAGTGAACATCAAAACACAAAACATTTCTTCCAAATACCAACATAGAAATCAATTAAAATTCTTTTCCCATACAATGACAAGCAAGTACCTCTTGTCTGCCTACAGATTAGCAAATGTCAATTCGCTAATACATAAGTCATTGACTTTTAGTATCCCATCTTGAACCTTTCCACGGCTCACGGATACTTTATTCCTCTATATTTACTCAATAATTCATCAAACACTGCCACTTTACTGTACAAAACAACACAATCATAATGACTACCAAGTGTGCATACCACAAGATACGGTCAAGGCTCTTTGATCAAAAGACCCACTATTAACAAATAATCCCCTGAGCACCCAATTCCAAGGCGCTAATTAACCTCCACCAGCTCAACTTTAAGGATGATCAATCACCCGGATTTTAGTACACATCATATGTACTTCCATAAACCATAATTGCTTTTAAGCATATAATCCGTCTGTTTTACTTCCGTAGGCGTGCACATGATTTCCTACAAAATGCAGTGGCAACTCCACCAACTCATGCTTAAATATTGCCACCAAATCTCACTAAAACATTATTAGCTTCATACCTCAGAATTTGAGTCTCACTCAGCTGTACAATAATTCTTCTCCATCAAATTTAGTTGGGAGATTTATCCGACATCAAGATCCCCATTCTTATCCTCCCAACTAATCCCAATAGTTCTAACATTACAACTATTTGAGCCTACCAAGACATCGGTCGTGATTATAATAATCGATCACGGTGTGAACTTGGTAAACTTAGGTTTAAGGTCACTCGCCTATTACTGATTGAAAGGATACCTCCATGAGAGATTTTCCACCAAGACAATAGATTAACACACTTCCTAGCATGCCTAGATTGCACGATTGGGCTAATCAATTGGGACCATCATAATACCAGTCGTTCAATGTGGCTCAACAGTTTAAGCAACCATAATCACCGACTGGTTCATCAATATTTTAGGTCCCACTCTTAGCGAGGATAGATATACTTTGCACCACTACTTCTCATATAATCACTGGACCCCCATTGCATTCAACTCAACATTGATCCCATGGGCATTATTAGAGTCAATTACTCTCCTCATATCTCATCATGTGGGGTTCCATGCCCTACCAATCTGTTACATTAACTACCATATCCCACGTACGCTGAATCAAACACTTCAACCAATATTAAATATTGCCTTCTCCAAAACATTGATCTCCACACGCAAGTCACTCCAATCATTCATATAATCAAAATTCCCCCGGATACCAGACTTGCATGGAGCACTCACCACTATCGGGTATTTCCATACAACTCAACGAGTTGCTAACCAAAGGAACCGACTTCCCGGCGAAGCAAAGCATCACTACCTCACTGTCACAAATGGCAACATGACCAGGCCTCCGCCGTGGCCACGGTCTCAGTCTCTATTGCATCGGTACGCGACACAATCACAGCAAAGTCCCATAGGACACACAAATAACTTCAGATGCTTGCTATCAACTCACAAGCATCAATCTCAAAGCATTGCAAATCAACAACATGACTAACAGAACTGAAAATGCAATGCTTGACCCAATCCCATCCTACTGTGCACCAAAGTGTGCCATGTTTTAGTTCATAATTAACCTAGGTTATCAATTTATCCAGCACGGACCTAACGCCCGCTCTGATACCAACTGTAACACCCCGGCTCCTTCCTGAGCCCAAAGTGCTACCACCTACCCTATAATGCTACCAACTTTAACTTTTGCCGCTGGTCTTGCGAAGCAATTATTTTATTTAAATAGCGACCAGACGACAAAAGCCGGTACACTTGACCCTAAGCGCAGCAGAGATATAACTTTGATAATTACTAGAAAGGCACTTAGACTATCCAAGAGTAAATATGTCAGCTGTAGATGATTTGTGGATTACTGTGATACGTGAATGACTGCACTACTCCCGCCCATGCATGTCGTCTTTCTTCACCTAAAAACAACAATAAAACAAGAATGAGTCAGAAGACTCGGCAAGTACAAAGCAAAGCGATAAATAATGAGGCTCACAAATCAGTCCATAGCCATCATGGGTTCAATCACTACTTGTTTCCAAGTAAACTCTTTACACTCTTATCAATCAATCATTATGCATATGCACATGCTCAACTCTTTCATGAATGAAATGCTCACACTCCACTTTGCTTTAGCCTATACCGGTATAGCGGAGTGAACACCGTCGATGCTCACCCAAGTCCGCCTCCTTTGGTGGGGACCTTAAGCCCGTCCTTTTCATACGGGGACCGTAACCTCCACCTCCGTGGAGTACCTACCAAGTAGGTCTTTTCCACTCCCGTGGGCGTCCACACAAAGTAGACCATCCTCTCCACTCCCGTGGAGTGTCCACACAAAGTAGACTATCTTTCTCCACTCCAGTGGACGGTCCACACCAAGTAGACCATAGATGCCACGAAGGCCATCTATTTCCATGACATGAATGCAATGCCAATTCCACATTTATGCATATCAACATATCATGTCTCAACAACCATTCTCACTATGCATCCAGAGATAGCTAACTTACCATCACATGATAAGCAATGCATCATTAATCATATATCAACAAACATTACCCGTATTTACCGCTTTACTATGCACTTGCCTGTTAACTTGGCGGACGGTGCGTGGACGGCACCGACTCGAACCGCCACCGAACAAGCATTAATTATCTCAATCCATCACTCATGCAATACATATGAGCAAAGCGATATCGCTCTAACGTTCAATCGACATAACCCAATCTGTCCAACGGTCAACCTCTCATTGACCCGATGCTTAACGATCTATAAATTGAGCGATCAAATTATTTTTACTCGTAGATCAAATTCTACCCACTCAATCTCATTTTAATTGGTTATCTTTGTTTAACCTCAAATTATACTCGTTCCCCCACGGATCAACTAGATCAACGATGGCGAGACGGATACACCGATCGAGCATTTATATTAATAACGATAATTAAATGATCACATGCATCAATCCTAATTATCGACATAAACTTATGCGACTCAATAAAATAAATAGGAGAGGGTTTTGAGGCGTTACCTAGTCCCGAGCAATCGGACCAGGATGACCCTCCTTTGACTCAGTGGATCGGGCGATTTGTGGTGGGACGGACTTTCCCCTTTTTTCTCCTCTTTCTTTTTCTTTTCGCTTTTCTTTTTTTTTCTTTCCTTTTTCAGCCGACCGGCTCTCTTTCCTGGCCCCTTTTTTTTCTTCTCTCACTGTAGGCAGCACTTCTTTTCCTCCTTCTCTTCTTCTTCCTCACCCCACCACTCCCTTTTCTTTCCAACGCCGGCGCCCAAATCTCTCCTTCGCTCCGCCGGCTCCTGGCTCGTCCTCCCCTTGCTCCACGCCGACACCTCCCTCTCTTCCTCACCGGCTCGGCCTTCCCCTCCTCCCGCGCGCTGCAGCGGGCGGGCGGGGCGGCGGCGGTGAGCGCGCGCGCGGCGAGGCGGGCACGGCCGAGGAGCGGCGGTGACGAGCTACAGCCTTAGCAGCAGCGGCTCGCCGCACGCAGCAGCGGCGCGACGCGAGCAAAAGCGAGAGCGGGCGGCGAGGCGCGAGCGGCGGCGGCGGCGAGCAGAAGCAGGCGGCAGCACCGGCGGCCGGTCGACGGCGCGCACGAGCGGGGCAGGGACGGCGCACACCGGGGGGAGATCGGCGGCGGCTACAACGGCGACGGGGACAACGCCGGGGCTGGTGAGCGGCGGCAGCGGGCGCAAGGGCAACAGCGACGGCGGCAGCAAGAAGAGCACGGGAGAGGTGGCAGCAACTAGAAAACACGGGAAGGAGAAAAATCGGGTTTTGCTTCTCCATCTGCCTCTCTCTCTCAGATATAGTTGTGGAATGGGCTGGGCTGGGCTAAGCGGCCCAGGTATTACAGTAATGCAATGCAATATCATGCAATGCATCTGTATGCAACTGTATGCTCTGTAACTGTAGCTTATACCGGTATAGCGGAGTGTCCACCCGTCGATGGACCACTCGCCTCGTCCTCTTTCATACGAGATCACAACCTCCACTCCCGTGGAGTGCCTACCTCTGTAGGTCTTATTCAAGAGCACTCCGGACTAATCGTAAGACTTTCTCACCGACCTGGCTCTTATGCAATTGCATGATGCAATATGCTCCCAATGTGAATGTCTAATCATAAATGTTACTCATCAAATTATGATTAGCACATAATCACAGGCATCCTCTCATAAATACTGTAAATCATGGCATGGAATCACAAATAACATTCATCACAATTTACCATCTACCATGCACTTGCCTGTTAACCTGGCGGACAGTGCGTGGACGGCACCAGACTCGAACCGCCACCTGAACAAGCATTAATTATTTCAATTTATCACTCATGCGATACATTCAATTACGAGTAAATAACATCGCTCAAACGTCCAATCGACATAACCCACTCCTGTCTCACCGGGCAACCTCTCATTGACCCGGTGCTTAACCAGTCTATAAATTGAGCGATCGCATTATTTATACTCGCCGATCAATTTCTACACGTTTAATCTCACTTTATCAGTTATACTGTTTAGCCTCAAATTATGCTTTCCTTCTCCCTCTTCTGCCACAGATCGACCGGATCAACGGTGGCAGTACCAATTTCGTCGTCCAAGCATTCATATTAATAAACGATAATTAAATAATCACATGCATCAATTCTAATTATCGACCTATTAATTTATGCCTGACTCGGTAAAATAAGCAGAGAGAAGGATTTTCGATGCGTTACCCTGGCCCCAAGCGATCGGATCGGGAAAGCCATCCTTTTTCCCCGTCGAATCGGGCAGACCTGGCCGCAAATCAGACTTTCTTTCTTTTCCTCTCTTCCTTCTCTCTCTTTTCTTTTCTTTTTCCTTTTCCTCCAGCCGGCTCCCTCTTTTTCTTCTCCACGCCGGTGGCTCTTCTTCTTCCTCCCTTCTTCTGCACAGCCGACGGCCCCTCTCTCTCTTCTTCTTCTTCCCACGCCGACGCCTCTCTCTTTCTCTTCTTCCCCCGCCGGCGATTCCTGCGCCTTCCTCAGCCCGTCGGCCGGCCCCTTGCCTTCCTCACGGGCAGCTCGCGCTCTCCCTTGACCCCTTGCGCGGCGAGCGCTGGCGAGGAGAGGCGGCGGCTTCTGGGCGGAGGAGGCAAGGTGCGGCGATAGCGCGCGCAGCGGCGGCGGCGGCAGCGGCGCGCACGCTCGGGGAAAGCGGCGGCAGCAGCGTGAGGAGGCGGCGGCAGCGAGGCGAGGCGGTGGCGGCGGCGGCGCGGGCTAGCGGCGGCGGCGCGCAGATGGTTGCGCAAGCGCAAAGAAGACGGAGATGGCAGCAGCTCGAAGGCACGGGAAGAGGGAGCAAAAATCCGGTTTGGCTTCTCCCTCTGTCTCTCTCTCTCATATAGATATTTGTGGGGTGGGCCGGGCTGGGCCGAGCTGAGCTCATACGGCCCAGGTATTACACTACCTAGAGATAATAAGAGTTTATATATAATTTAATGACGAGTTACCAGTACCTTCCGGTAACTTTTTAAAGATGGTAAAAACTCTCATGTCATAATCCTTTCACAATTTTATTCTTAACGAACAATGCTTAATTTTCTGTTGTCAAAATGACTTTCACTCTAACAATCGTGTCTTTACACTGTATCTGATTCTGTGGTTGAATATCACAATAAGGACATCGACAAAATGACTGGAAGCGTAATATTTATTGATGTACCGAGGACCAAGATGTAAAGAAACTAGGGAGTCCAACCATCAGATATTCCTTGAGTTTATTTTTGTAAACTACGTGAATGACATTCCTACTAAAGATGGTATAAACAAAATACATTAGTTTGGTTACAGACATAGCAAAATTATACAAACTATTAAATTTTACGGCTTTGTCTAAACTAGACCAGATAAAGAAAGTTTTTTACTTACCTACTATCTGCGTCTAGATATAGTTCACTATCAAGATTGGCAAAGAAATCGATGCAAAGAAGGCTCCCAAAACAACCTGCAAGAACAAAAGTTTACAAATTCAAACTAGCAAAATTTCTTGTCTACAAAATATATGCACTACATTCATGTTTTTTTTAAATTTTTTTTTGAATAATGGAGTGTGCTTTCTTGGTAAAAGGGGGCAGGTGCCCCAACCCCGTTTCCCTCCCCTAAACCAAACATTTTCCACAAAAAGAGCAGGAGGTGACATACACTTGCATATAGTTGTAATGTATGTGCTAGTCATTGGCCCACAGAATTAATCTCAAATGCTGAAATACGCACAACAATTATCATTACAATTGACTTATACAGATCGAATTAATCTCAAAGTGACGTGTATTTGCTACTGGATCATGTGTTGAGACTCGTGCTGCGACTTCCCTCCAGGCCAGGGTTCAGAGTTCACTCGTCCAGGTCCTACATTTCGCCCGTCAGGTAGGACGCCCCCTTTCGCGGCGACAGGGGTTGACGGAGACAGCTAGAATGCCGTCTCAAACGACGACGACGACGGGGCCAATGCAAACGACGGCACGGCACAGATGATGACCTCGGCGGTGGTTGGGAGGGCAAGGCGCGGTGGTAGCAGCTGGCACAACACAGCTAAATATTAATTGAACTAGCTGGTTTATTTGTGCAACTGTACGGCTAGATATTATGATATAATTGATTTTGATATACAACTCTATTTTCTATAATTGAAATATAATTGTATTTGTGATTAATATGCACAATTATAATCTGGCTTCACCAAAATAAGTGGTGGAGATCTTTATCTTATTCTTTTGATTAATGTGATAATTTCTAGAATTTTTTCTTTTTAAGATTATTGTGGGATTTTTTAAACTCAAAACGAAGATGTCTTGAATATCACGTTTTTATTTACATAGATTAGGAATCATAACTCAAACAGCATGAATGCCATAGCCATTTATTCAAGTGATATTAATTTGAATAAATTGCCCTAAACATCGTGTTATAACCGCTAATAATGCATTACAATGTGCACGATATTTAATTAGACACATTTACATAACAGCAGCCGGAACATCATGTGCTTCTACTTACTCCATTGGCACTGGGACACGAGGGACGGCGAAAACCATTAGCTCGGACCGCCGGCGCGTTGTGATCCCGGCCGCCTCAGTCATGTCCATCTCCTCGGGGACCATCCCTTCCGGCAGCTTCCAGTCGAAGTGGAACAGCAGCGCCGCAAGCGCGAGCTCGACGTGCGCAAGACCGAACGCCATGCCGGGGCATATCCTCCTCCCGGCGCCGAACGGGATGAACTCGAAGTCCATCCCCTTAAAATCCCTCCCAACTTGCTCAAACCTCTCCGGCTCGAACTCCTCAGGCGCGTCCCAGTGTGCAGGGTCCCTGCCGATCGCCCACGCATTCACGAGCACCATGGTGCCCTCCGGCACGTCGAAACCAAGCACCTGGCAGGGGCTGCGGCACTCCCGCGGCAGCAGCAGCGGCGCCGGCGGGTGCAGCCGGAGCGTCTCCTTGATCACTAGCTGTAGGTAGTGCAGGTTTGTTAGGCTGTCCTCCGTCACCTTGTCGTGGCCGGCGAGTTCTCGCCGGACCTCTTCTTGCGCCCTCCGCATCACCGTCGGGTTCCGCATCAGCTCGGCCATCGCCCACTGCAGCGTCGTCGCCGACGTCTCGCTGCCCGCACCAAACATGTCCTGTGAAAGAAGCAGAGTAAATACAGATTCCTACTGTTTATGTGATGAGGATGTCTCGGCGATGGGAAAGAGAGCTTACGATCATGACAGCTTTGATGTTTTCGGTGGTGAGGGATACTGGGAGTCCATGTCCTTCTGGAGCCTCAAGAGCACGTCGAGCAAGTCCTCGTGTTCCTCTGTGTCGGCAGCGGCGCCGGCGGCTCTGTTCTCCTGGTGTTCCTGGATGATGGTGTCGATGAAGGCGAGCAGGCCGCGGCGGCGCCGCTCGATCTTGCCTGGCACGCGGCTGAGGAGCATCGCGAGGCGCGACGACGGGAAGAGGTCCGGCAGGCTCATTCCCGGCATGATCTTTAGCCCGTCCTCCACCAGCCGCAGGAACGTGTCGCGGTTCTCGCTCCGGCTGCCGATGATGGAGCGCACAGTGGAGTCTGCGACGTACGCCGATATTCTCTCGGTCAGGTTCACCGGCGAGGAGGACGAGGAGGCCTCCGCGACAGAGCTGAGTAGGCGGCCGAGCTCGTCCTCTCGGACGGGGCAAAAGGAGTGGACGCGGCGGGAGCTGAGGATCTCGACGGTGCAGATCTTGCGCAGCTGCCGCCATCCGTCGCCGTAGGGCGCGAAGATGACGCCCTCGGCCCCCCGGAAAACGAGCTGCAGCATCGGCCCGATGGGCCGCGACGCGAAGGCCACGTCGTGCGTCCTCATGATCTCCCGCGCGGCGTCCGGGAGGAGGCGATCACCACCGGGAGCTCGCAAAACCGGAGCATCATGAGCGGGCCGTGCCGACGCGCCATGTCCCGCATGGCTTGGTGCGGGAGCGCGCCCGCGAGGTGGTGCAGGTGGCCGATGACCGGCAGCGCCCACGGCCCCGGAGGCAGGCGCCGTCGGCCGCCGGACCTCCCGCGGAACACCGTCAAGTACAGGAGGGCATAACTAGGAGAGGCAGCAGGAGCAAGTAGAACGGGAGCTCGGCAGCCATGGCCGATGGCATCGAGGGCTCGAGCTTGGCTGCTGTGGCTGGAACTGGGAACGCAGTCAAGAAGAGATGCTTGTAGTGTCGTGTGATCCATCTGCTTCTGTGAGTGCCTTTTGTAGATCAGATGGTGATGATTGGCTCGTCTCCGTTGCATCGTACGCTCGACTTTTCGCGGCGATTTCCTGCGGACTTCAATGATGCGGATAACAAAATGTCAAGTAGAAGGTGGTGTTGTGCTTGTTCTGCGTTGGTGCCTTTCGCTGACCACGACCAGGTGATTACTGGCCTCGTTTTTTCCGGCTTCAAGCTTATGTTATAATAATTAATTTTTAAATAAATTATTTTTTAAAATAAAATTTATCAGTCGATTATATTAGACACTGTACCAACTCGACTTTAGTTATATAGACTCAAATTGCACATAATTATCTTTTTATGTACTATCTCGTGAACAAATAAAATTTAAAAATCATAAATCATATAACTGTGTCATCCATATGGGTGTCCTCAAGAGTGGATTCAGACATATATTCGTTTACCTTGTATTTTGTTCTATATTTTTTTAATTAAAATTGAAGTCAGACATAGATGATATCAGATATCTATTGCCTACTTCTATATTTGCACTAACATCTTTCCATCGGTTGGTTACATATAAATTATTCACTCAGTTTGCACTCCTAAATCAACATAAAAAAAAATAATCATTTTTGCACATCTTTGTCGAGCTATCCTAGTTCACGTGTGTCTCTTGCTGGTGCAGGTTCCAGCTAGTGCGAAGATTCGCCATCAATGCGGAGCCGCTTGTGCGGTAACAAACACAACAAACTCTTCTTTCTTTCTTGTTCTTTTTTGTGGTTAGGTACTCACCGCCCTCGAATGTGCTCTGATTCCTTTGTGCTTTCATTTGAAGGTTGGATTTTTCTACTGGGGCTGGAAATATGATATTTCAGAAACATATGATTATTTTCGTGTTCGGTTCAAATTGCAGCGGTTTTCAGTGATAGCACAGGTAACATGGGCATCCAAGCACATGTAAACTCTTGCTGGATCTAGATCACATCATTAAAAACGTCCATTTTGTTGGTTTGAAGCTGATCGGCTCTTTGATCGAATTTTGGACTTTGTTGGACCCATGCATACACGAAATTCCAGTTTTGGCCCTCCCGGAAAAAATTCCAAATTAGACCCTTTTGAGCGTGGGATCACGCGAGGCCGCCACGTGCCGGTCGTGCGGGTGGTACCGCCGCGACCATTGTTCATCGGTCGTGCGGGCGGTCACCGCGACCACCCGCCGCCGACCGCGTCTCGCCTCCGACCGCGATGCTCCTCCCGACCGCACGTCTTCCCGCCCGAGCTTGCGGCTGCGGCTCTCTCCGCCGGCAGCGCGCGACTGCGCCCGATGCGTTGTCCGTCCCCATGCATTGCCCCTCCGACCAGCGCATATTTATATTTCTGTGTATATATATTTATGCATATATAAAGTTATTATTTAAAAAAAATTATGTGTATATATAAAATGAGTGGAAAAATATGAATTTGAAGTGGAGTCCATCAGATCTTGCTTGTGTTATTTTTGTGCAATTTTGAAAATTTAAAATATTGTTTGGTGGAGTCTGAACGAAATTTGTGTGAAGTAACGATTAGCGTATTTGTGATTTTCATATATTCTTGACCGTGAAAAATGTGTTAAAGTGACAATAACAAATTTCGATCCTGGTATGTTGTTTTATTAGAAACAATTTAATGAATTTTTTTAGCACAAATGTGATATGAACAATTGGACGAAATGAACGAAAGTGATATTGAACACGTTTTATTGCAAGGTTTGGTAATTTTGTAGTTATAATGCAGGAACGAATCGATGAAGTCGTAATAAAAGTTTATGTTCATTGCAATTTGTACATGCAAAAAAAATTATGCTTAATTTTTTTGCCGAAGGATTGAGCGTAGAAATATCGATGCATACATTAGTAAGTGAATTTTAGGGTTTGGGCTGTTTTTAGGGTTTGCAATCTCCGTGATTGTTTTAAGTTTTGGCAATTTTGTAGTTATAAACTGGGTAAAAATCAGATAAAGTTGTAATAAAAGATTATGTTCATTGTAAGTTGTAGATGCATAAAAAATTTTGGTAAATTTTTTTTTGGAAAGATTGACCGTAGAACGGTCCATACATAAAGTGGTAAGTGATATTTCGAAGGTTAGTGAGAATTCGTGTACGGTGAGGACCGCTATGTTAATATTGTTAAATGAGGTGCTACATGAATCATGGAATACGAAAATACGAGATATTAAACTTCATAATACAGTTGGGAGTAACATGCCGCGTAGATTTTTATTACATGCATAACATATAGCATGATATGCGACTAACCCACCCAATCGTCGACGACCTCTTTGTGTGGACCGGGCCACTTTCCTTCCTTGCCGCTCGGCGTTGAACTCCTCCGCGGCCTCTTTTTCCTTAGCCGCAATTTCCCTCTTTCTCTCGCGCTCCATCTCGCGATCCTCTCGCTCCCTACGCGTGCACGCTTCAAGATGAGCTTGCGTCTCGCGCTGTATACAAAGGGTGTGCTCGTGCTTGCGGCGCTCCTCCTCCAGCAACTCCTTCTCCTTTGTGACATTCCACTCCTCGAAGTCGAGGGTCCATTGGTCCTCAGGGTGGATCTCAAGATCGATCCATTTGCGGTAGCCACACAGGGGCTCCGGAGACTGTAAATACATGGTAGATATTGTTAGTGCGTGCTGTGAAGGAGAAAAGGTAGGGGAAAATGGTGCATGTGGTCGTTATCGGCTGCTGATAGGTTGCGGTGTCAAAACGGCGGTTGGGGTAGTCCTTTGGAGTAGTTTGCGCAACCCGATGCGCATACCTAGGCGATGCGATGCTTAGACTTGAAGAATTTGCACACGTCCCGCACCAACAAAGGGAGGTGTCTCCCTCAGTGGTAGTTGTGGCGAATGCTCGGTGGGGACGTCGGGATGGGGTTGTTGCTCTGCGGGCGCTGCTGGGGACCTTTCATCGTAGCACGATGGGCTTGTTCAACCCGGGCCTGTATAGCCCTTATTTTCTCATTGCGGGCGGCATTGCGGGCCGCAGCTGACCGTGCTATGTCACGGGTCTCCTCCCAATCCTTCACCATCTTGTCCCATTGCTTCTTCTTGCCTTTGTCCATCCCGGTTGGGTAAGGGAAGCGCGATGTAGTATGGGGTTTGGATGTGCAATGTTATTGGGAAATGGAATGCATATCAATTTATAGGGGCCGTTTGTCTCTACTAAATGCGTCTAAAGCTGGTCCGCGTGGTCATAGCAGTGAGTAAAGATGGGAGTGCTGCGATATCACTGAAAAAAGGCCCCGTTTTGTAATGTCTCTGAGCAAAGCGCCTGTTTTGTCATCTCACTGAGTAAAGCTGACCGCTTGTTGTCACGTCACTGAGCACAGTTGCCCTCTTTAGTATCATCCTTTGCCAAAGTGGCATCTTTTGTCATCCCACTGAGCAAAGCTGTGCCGTTTCGCCATGTCACCTCCGCGAACAGATGCAACGCGAGAGGGGCAACGAGGAGGTCGTGAATATAGGAAGCTCTTATGATCCCACATGTTGCTGCGCGAACCCGAGCTGCATATGTGCATGCCACTACCACGACGGCCAGCCATGTCCGAGGCGGCCCCCTCAGCAATTCTCCATGTGGGTGCCACGAGGCTCGTTTGGCATGTAGGTAATGAGGGTTATGGTTGTGTCGTATTTTAGTTCATGTATGCGTTGAATTAAAATGTTGGGTGTACTACTTTCTATAAATTCTGTATGTGCAATGTATGTGTTGTTTCGTGTTGTAAGTGCGTGACGCCTTCATTTTCTAGGACCTTCATGTTTTGTGGCCTCTTTCCGTAACGATGTAATGTGCAACGTTGTTAAGCATGTGATGAATTGGTTGTTATCTTCGTGGAGTTGTTATCACAAGCCAAAAAAGTGCAATACTGAGCAAAGATGCTCCGTTTTGTCATCCCACTGGGCAAAGCTGACCTCTTTTGTCATGTCACTGCGGAAAGCTGGCCTCTTTTCTCATGACACTGCGGAAAGCTGGCCCGTTTTGTCAAGTCACTGGGCAAAGCTGCCCCGTTTTGTCAAGTCACTGGGCAAAGCTGCCCTGTTTTGTCATGTCACTGGGCAAAGCTGGCCCGTTTTGTCAAGTCACTAGGCAAAGCTGCCCCGTTTTGTCAAGTCACTGAGCAAAGCTGCCCCCGTTTTGTCATGTCACTGGGCAAAGCTGGCCCGTTTTGTCGTGTAACCCAGCAAAGCTGCCCTCTTTTGTCATATCATTGAGCAAAGCTGCCCCTTTTTCTGAGGTCACTGCGCAAAGCTGGCATGTTATGTGTCCACGGCCCCTGCTTCTGTATGCACATGCTTCGTAGCCTCCTGATCGAGCTGCCTCCGCAAGGTGTCGAACTTCCGCTTTTGGTTCTGCATGCATAGCTTCTTGAACATCTTCATTAGGTCCTTGCTACGGAACCTTCTGTGGAAGTTCGCTGCAATATGCCTCATGCACCAGCGGTTCTTCACATCAGTCCACTGGAAGGGGGGCTGCGTCCCATTCTGCAACGTCCGCAATGCAGACAGCAAGCCTGCATTGCGGTCGGAGATAAGGCACACTTCAGGGCGTTCTTGCACTACGACATGCTTCAAATTGCAAAGGAACCACAACCAGCTATCTGTATTCTCGTTCTCCACAATTGCAAATGCCACTGGGAGTAATTGGTCATTTGCATCGCCGCAATCGCGGTCGAATAGTACCCTTGTACTTGCGGATAGGAACGTCCCATCTACGGTTAGCAGGACGGCACCACGAACCCTTGTATCGCTCGATGGAAGGCCCGAACACTGTCAAGAATGAAACGATTCGGGCCCTCCGTAGGATGAGCCCTCTGCCGCTGTTTATGTACGTGCTCGGATTTGATTGTGAAATTTGATGTAGCATTCTTGGGACCGGTCGTGCACGCCTCCTCACGTCCCATACATTTGATGCGGTACCTTTCGCCGCGCCAAACCTTTCAGAGCTCACCGTAGCCCGCCGTGTTCGCTACTTCTGCCATTAGAACCTTCGGGGTAATTGACACATCCGCCTGGACAAGGTGCGCGACCAGCTCCGCAAGATACGATGATGTCATGTTGCGGTGTCTATGTACTGGGCCCGCAAGCTCGCAACTGTGATCTTGGAGCACCGTTATCCGGAACTCCGTGCCAACGCCCTTGTACCGTTGTGCACGGACTTTGCCACCACAGGACCCGTCGACACACTTCACGACGTACGTGTCCGGCTTTGACTTGTGGACCCGATATGTCCGGCTTATGTTGACGGCATGTCTAGCAATAGACTGCTGGATAGCACTCTTATTACGGAAGCACTGCCCCAAAAAGAGTGCACCTCGCTGAACCCCCATTCTCTCTCCTCCCCCTGTGGCAGAACTAGGGTTGCCGCTGCGATGTCGTCCAGTCTGGACGACACGTACGCACCTTCCGTCGTCACAACACGACCTACCACCCCTCCAGTTGCACCTTCGCCATCCTCGTCCTCTCCGTAATCGCTGTTTCCACCTCCTCCTCCTCGCGCCCTCTTCTTCCACTGGTCCCCGGATACTCATGACAGATCAATACGGGTGGCCCACCACCTCTCGTCCACACCTTCGTTGGCTGGAAATTCTCTGCCACGCCTCCTGTCGTCTTCACCACCCACTTCCTCGCCACATGTTCTCCCGAGCGTCTTCATGACCGCCGCCACTACATCTCCACCGGCAATCGAACCAACCATGGTCGATGATTACGCCTCTCCACGAACTCGACATACACCATTGGCCTCCCATATATCGCAGCATCAGGGTTGCACACGGCCTCTATGTAGTTCGCCCATGAGGCATCATTAGTCACCTTCAGAAGTTGCCATATGCTCCCCCTTCCATCATCCACCATTGAGGCATAGACTGCCTCGATCCGTAACTTATTCCTTGCGGTCTGTCGATCGAACGCTGAACGGACACACCTCCGTAGCTCATACAAGCTCATGGCGCTCAGACCGGGTGCCCGGATCACGGTCCGCTCGCAATTTGACAGGTCCGCCCCATACGGCCCATCACGTACGAGACCACTCCCATAAAACACGAATAATTGTTCAATGCCAGCCATTGCGTACCTAACATAAGTGCATAATCAACCATTTTAGTACACAGCACGTAACAATCGTACCATCTAATTAACAGTTTCGATTAATATATGGTTTGTATTCCTAAATCTACGATTTATTTGTAACTATTTTACTTTCAAATTGTACCATACATCAAATGAAATATTCGTATCATTTTATTTCCATGAAATGACCTTCATACTACTGAGTCATTCACTAAGCATACTAATTATACAAATTGTCTCTAATCTAACTACTACAAATTTACCACCTACAAATGCTCCAACATAAATATTTACTTTTTCAACACCTACACATTATTTACACTACAATCTTTTCTAACTTTAACTTAATATAGTCTTTATGTAGCTCTACTATAACTTTCTATGATTGCTATTATATTTTAATTCTAATCTACCAAATTTATTTCTAATTTATTTTTACACCTACCATGATGTATGTAGTTCTTCCTAAGCGTACTAATCATATGCTTCTAATCCAGTACTATTGTTATCACCTACAATTGCTCTAACATAAATATGTATTTTCTCAACGTCTACACACTACAAGTTCGTATTTTTCACCTAACTGAAAATACTTTACAGTACGTATGTTCACAAAAAAGGAAAACAGTAAATACACTACAATACATCATGCCTAACATATGTAAGATTTGCTATACATACACAATGTATAAAAGATTGACATAAAATAATGATAACAAAAGATGGTTTGTTTAATTAAATCCTAATGACATACATAAAATGATAGTTGCAGGCACAAAACTTACCTCTTCTTGAAGCTCACAAGACGATCTACAACTTTTGTACTTGCCAAATCCACGATTCCAAACGAAAACAACTCAAATCTTAGGCTTTGCTCCTCACTTTTCTTCACCAAAACTAACTACATTACAATACATAACTTCAACATAAAATACGACATTATCTACACTACAATAAAGCATTCATCGTGTGTGCATTTTTACCTACAGATCGCACTACAATATTGACATGGCGTCTCAAACATTCACATACAATAACATTACCAAACGATTGTTTGTGCTAATGGACTAATTATGGACTAATGACATACATAAAAATTTAGTTTCACAGGCACAAGACTTACCTCTTCTTGAAGCTCACGACGCGATCTACAACTTTTCTACTTGCAAAATCCGCTGATTCCAAACAAAAACAACTCAAATTTACATGTTTTTACTCTCACTTCCCTTCACTTTCTCCCTCGCTCTATCTTCACAAGCGCTGCAAATGAGCTTACGCGCCGGCAGCTTCTTCTCCTACCTTGCGCTGAGGTTCCGATTCTTTTAATTGTGCATTCAGCACTCATGGAGGGGCCCTTCTGCGGCGAAGACACGTGTGCGGCGGGACGGAGAAAGCGATGCTGCGCTTTGTATTCCTTGCCTTTCTTTGCTTTCGGCGGACGGACGGGACGCGACGTCAATCACGCGGTCGGGCAACGAG
This sequence comes from Dendrocalamus sinicus, assembly GCA_036346575.1. NCBI lineage: Eukaryota > Viridiplantae > Streptophyta > Magnoliopsida > Poales > Poaceae > Dendrocalamus > Dendrocalamus sinicus. The sequence goes on from CM070646.1 coordinate 15,882,175, forward strand.
ACGCGCGCTGGAGCCATCGGTCGCGCGGTCAAAAATGGGCGTCGTGCGGTCGGGGGCTCAATCACGCACTCGGGCGGTGATTCGCGCGGTCGGGTGGGAGGACGTGCGGTCGGGGCGCGGCAGCGCGCGGCGGCGGAGTCGTCGGTTTGGTACCGCACGACCCGTGAACAGTCGATCGTGCGGTACCGAACCGCACCGCACCGGGACAGTGGCGCCGGTGATGATCGCGTGGAGAGGGGTCCGATTTTGGAATTTTTTTGCACAGGGGCCAAAACGGAATTTTGATGTCTGGGGTCCAATAGTGTTCAAAATTCGCTGTATCGTCCCAGCTTGAGCTCATGTGCAGGCTATTTGGTTGGCCAGCGACTGCGTGAGGTGAATTGTGAAAGTGAGGGGTCGAGGTCTTGTGGATTAAAAGGGACCTAGCATCTGTACACAGGCCTATAATTACAAAATACATAAATAAGGTGCTTGTGAGTTGTGAATTGTGATGCAGAACAGCAGAAGCATCTAACCAGGGTTCAAAATTACGTACAATCATAGCAATTTAGCAAAGCATACGACAACAAATCTGACTTTTAAGGAAAACATTTCCAAAGGAATAGCAATTGACAAAAACATAAAACAGGCACTACTATCCAGCAGTGCTTGCGAATGCAGTCGTATTGCATGATATGCTCATTTAGGTTTCACAGATGCTACATGATCCGTACATAAGTAGAGCTCAAACACAGTGTACAGATCATAAGGGTTTCTTAAAAGGAACATCCGCATTATATATACAGACCCAAGGATAATCAGCGTTGCAATTCAGATTCCAGATTCACTGCATTCAAACGCAGCAAAGGATTGATCTCTCATGCATGTCGGTCTTTCAGATGAGGATCTAGACACAAATTCAGAGAATGCCTCATTCTGCCACACTAACTCAGAAAACTGCCTTTCGATGAAAGGAGACGCAAAGCCTTGTTAGCATTCTTCAAAACTGCGTTAGATCTTGGCACCTGGTTTTTCCTGCACTCCAAGAAACCAAGGACATTCTTCACATGTTGCGTTGACCGAACATCTTTCAGAAGAATCGTTTCAGGCCTGATAAACATTAACAACCACCAGCATAAGTAACAGTTTCAGAAAATTTATATGAGATGGCAGGAACATGAAAAATACCCGGAAGTTTTCAATCTCTTCTTCCTTTTTTGAACCTTCTGGTTTACGTTTTCCTTCTCAGAATGCGATGAGAATATTTACCTGAAAAGAAAATGAAGACAGTCACCAATGAAGTCCACTAAATACCCTGATGCTCACAAAAGTCAACAGGGTACAAATAGGTAGTTCCCACGGTTGTTTTGAAAAAAAGAAAATAAAATATGCTAACCATAATGATCATATGGTAAGATAGCTGCAGAAAACGCTGTATTGTACACAGAACTCTATACAGTAAAGACCAAGAGGTAGCGTATATAAAAGCTTTACATTTAGGCGTAGGCAGTACAAACAAAACCAGTACTGATAAGGTCCCCATTTTTAGACCAATCTAGCATTGTGAATGGCATAGTTTGTCATTATGTGACGGACCTAACAAAATATTCAATGATAATTGAATCTAGGTGAGAGTAAAAGAGCAAATAAGGGTATTAACCGTCATATAAATATAGGTGGCAAATTTCACAAAAACAAACATGAGAGGTCAGTGATGCAGCCGGTAGTGACGGAGCTATGATTCGGTTATACCCCGGGCTTAGTGATGGAATAATCTAGCCTATTTGGGCCGAATCATGAAAATGCTACTCAGACTGGACTGAATTTACTCGAGCTATATATTAGATATTTTTCCACATCTCAGTGAAACCTACCATGTTCGGGTGTGGCTCTGCCCTGGCAGCCGGAGCTTTGGCATTGGAGGAGCCTTGCACACATCCGGCAGAACATCTTACCATCCTAAGCGGATCGCTTGAGATTTCTGCAAGCATAAGAATGCGCTGTCATGATAGAAGCGTGCCAATTATTGCTTGCTAAAGAGACGGCTTTGCTCTATAATAGTGGCTAACCTGGATGAGTCCAGCAAGCGTCGCTTGTGCTGGTGCTACCCGTGAGTGCTTTCCGTGTTGGATTTTTGTGGGGGGACACTTGCGACCTGCGTCTCTTCTTTCTTCTTTTGTTCCTTTTTTCTTTCCCTCTCTTTGGCAAAACCCACAGCCAAGCAAAGCAATGGCTCACTAATTCCTTGTTGTTCCATTCTACACTGTTATCGTGCCTAAAGTGACCTGCCAAATACGACACCTCTATGTGAACTAGTATCGTGTAAAACACCTAAATGTACAGGAGAAAACACGATAAGGCTAACCTTGTACATAATTGCGTTGATATCGAAATGCCCATCGTTGTCGCAAAAAGCATGATTCGAGATCCACCTCTCGGTAGTTTAATGTCCTGTTTGAAACGGACAGGAATTTTCCGCTTTATACAGAAATTGGGTTGTTTCTTGCGAAATTCCTAAGTTCAAAATATCTAAAGTTTATGTGCACTTTTCATAGAAACTCACAAGCATTTTTGTGTGACAACATAAGGCCACATGGGTATATGGAACCGACCAAGAAGATTTCAATGAGAGAACTTCTCACTGAAATGGTAAAAAACTTCAAGCTGTTCACTACCATCAATGCATATTCAAAACTCACAAGAAATTTGTGCATATATAATAGTACACACCCCATAATTTGTACATATCTCAGCAAAGTCTCCCCCAAAAATTTTAGGGTGGGTTCTTTTTTACAGTGACTTTTAGTTTAAAATTTTGAATTCTAACTATTTGCAAGAAAAAATACTGAAAAGAGATACTTACGTGTGCTTTTGATTGATATAGATAAATTCTATACAATTATTTATTACAATTAATTTATAGATTCTATCTTAAAAAATATATCATTTAAAATCTAAATTTATAAATTTTATTTTAAAATACATCGTTTAAAATCTGATTACTTGGCAGTTGGCATAAATGAGAAGCCATGAGTCGGAAGAACCCGGCCCTAATCTTTTGGTCAAATGTAACATCCAACAGCCAGGCCCCAACTACCACCAGAATCCTCCAGTGACACGTCATCACCCGTGGCCCACACGTCAGTTACCGGCCCCGTAGCCCACGACCCGGACCCGTCACCCATAGCGTGACGTTACCGCCCCGATAAAGCCGACCGTTACCACGGTGGTTCAAAACCCGCCAGTGTTTTGCTGCCGCGTGTGCGCCGCGCAACCTGGCGGCTCAGCGCCCGCGGGTGAACGGACCGCGCCGAGCTGCTGCTTTGCGTATGGTAGTGGGGGAGTAGTGGGAGGAGGAGCCGACACCACCCCGAGAAGCCTCTCTCTCCCCTCTCTCTCCCGAGTCTCCTCTGCAACCGCCGCTGTCCCGCGGCCACCGACGTCGGAGGCGGACGTTCCCGCGGCGACCGCCTCGTGTTGCGCTCTCCACTCCGGCGAGCTAGGAATCGCGCGGGCTCGTACTGATTTGGGAGTTTCGAGGAGCCGCCTCGGCTTTGGGTGATGGGGTGGGCATCCTGCTGCAAGCGGTCGGACGGGTGAGTGGTTGCCGACGATTTAGGTCCTGAAATTGCGATCCTGGTGTGTTTCGGCGGGAAGCTTGGGTCGTCGGTTGGGTTTTTCTCTCTGTGTGTGTGTGTGTGGTGGGGGTGGGGGTTCTGGTTTGTGTGGGAGACTGGATGGGGGTGATTACCTCTTAAGGAGTGTCCTCTTATCAGATTATGCCGGTTGATTAGCCAAAAAACTGGTATTTATTTTGGGGAAATATCTGAAGGTACCAAAATGGTTTTGATTGGGAAAAATGTTGAGATGTGGGTCAAATTTGTGAGCTTCATGTATGGTTTGCGGATTGATTCCGTTAGCACCGAGCATAGCGCCTCTTTGCAGCGGATGGGGGGAAATGACGCGCGATTGGATATTTGAATTGGTGCACTAGTACCTGAAATTTCACTGTTTTGATTGGGATGTTGCTACTCCATTTAATCTGCAAGTGTTGGATGGTTAACTGAGATAGAATGGAGTAACATAATGTTAGATTCAAGTAATTTGTTCAGAATGCGGTATTTTCTTGTGGGTCAGAGCTGGATAATTGGGGGCTCCATTAGTACCTTTTCTTTATTTATACAATCTACTAAGCACTTAAGTTTACTAAAAACAAAGTTTTTCTCCATTTGTTGTCTTCTTAGGGCTCAGCCGGGCAGGAAGAAGAAGAAGAAGGACACGACGTGGCGGATCTTCTCGCTGAAGGAGCTACAGTCAGCGACGAACAATTTCAATTATGATAACAAGCTTGGTGAGGGTGGGTTCGGCAGTGTATACTGGGGCCAGCTCTGGGATGGATCACAGGTGCAGTCTTTCTCTCAAAACAAAAAAAATGATATACAAGAATCTTGCGTTTTTGGTATTGTCGGTACTTGGTAGGAGCAGGACAATGTAATGGAGGGACCTGCTGATTGTAGTTTAGCTGATTTAGTTTCACTTTTTACTGTTGTTCTTGTTCTAGTTTTATTTGACATTTAAAATGGTTGTAGTTTTAAAAGCCGTCCTGTGAATATTCTTTGAGGATGATGCCAATCCAAACTGGACCTGCACTTTGATACCATGTCAACAACGAGTTTTTTTTTGGCTTGAGTAGAGCACTGACTTTTTCTTAGCTTCAGCTATTTATTTATTTTTCTAAGTAATCACTTGTACTTTGGATACAGCCATGGCCTTGTCCTAGATTGCATGATCACAAGCTAGATGGAATCATAATTGTGAGGTGTGAACACAATTGAGGATGTAAAGAAAACAAACGGCCTAAATAGAAGACTGTTTGACAATCAATTTGTCTTGAAAAGGCAGACAACTACTCACGGCTGTTTGACAATCAATTTGTCTTGAAAAAGGCAGACAACTACTTACTGTACTTTCTTCTGTGTATTTGTTTTATCCTTCCCACCTAATGTACTAGAAGCAGAAAACAAAGAACATGTTGATAATATTTGGATGAAAGATGGGGCAAGATGGGGACTTGGGAAGGAGTTGAGAACTAAAGGCTTCTGAACGATTTATCTTAATTACAGGATTAAACACATGAAAGGAAAAAAAATCTAACTATGATAATAGTTCCATGTGTATAATGAATAGGATGGAGTTGGGCTATATTGCTACTTGCTAGTTTGTGGTGCAGTGGCATAACCAGAAACTGCTAGACCCGTTGTTTTTTTTAAAAAAAATGAGCATATTAAAGGGAGTTTGGGTCTACTTGCGTTATTTTAGTCAATTATACATTCCATTGCCAGATTGCAGTCAACTAAACTTTTGTTGCAATTGGGGCTGCCTAGATCTGGCAGTTCCATTCACATATTGACCACTTCACCTAATTGTCTATAGACAAGCAAATAGTGGTTCTAGAAGTTTGTATTGTTCTTGCTATATTTATCAAGGGTATTCCCATCATGGGCATAGCTAGATCACAAAGGGGGATCCTGACTCATGGGCATATTCATATTGCAACGAACTGTCTATTTAACATTTTCTTCCAAGTATTTGGAACTGTAAACTGAAACAAAGCCCCTACATTGAAGCTTCTTGATTCCTTGTTTATTTCAGAAGTTGTTACAAATAAAAGTGGGCATGAACTGCTCACGTCAATCTTCTTTGCAGACAATTTACTTATGTTGGATGCTGTAACGAAAGACTAGTTTTTTGGTGGGATTGTGAGCTAGCTATTTGATATGTTAGTCATCAACCTTTTTATGCTTGTGAAGTAAATGTGCAGTTTTGAGTGACTTCATTTCATTAGAATTATCATATAGTGGCTATCAGACTGAGTCCCTTCTATTTAGTCCATCCGAAGTGAAGAAATAACATTTCATTTTCTCTACAACCTATCACTTCAACTGTTAATTACATATAACAGATTGCTGTGAAAAGGCTCAAGAGTTGGAGCAACAAAGCTGAAAATGAATTTTCTGTCGAGGTGGAGATTTTGGCACGAGTGAGACACAAGAGCCTTTTGAGCTTACGTGGATATTGCGCTGAAGGCCAGGAGCGCCTGATAGTCTATGATTATATGCCGAACCTGAGCTTGCACTCTCACCTTCATGGACAGCACGCTGCTGAATGTCATCTTGATTGGGAACGAAGAATGAAGATCGCCATTGATTCAGCAGAAGGGATCGCGTAAGCCTCTCAATATTTTTTAACAATATTTGTAGAGTGAAGTAATCTTACAGTGAAATTTCTCAACCTTGTAGTTATCTTCATCACCACGCGATGCCACATATCATTCATAGAGACATCAAGGCGAGCAATGTTCTCTTGGACTCGAATTTCCAAGCACGGGTCGCTGACTTTGGGTTTGCAAAGCTAATTCCACATGGTGCAACCCATGTCACCACAAATGTGAAAGGTACACTCGGTTATCTTGCACCGGAGTATGCCATGCTTGGGAAGGCCTCTGAAAGCTGTGATGTCTTCAGCTTCGGAGTATTGCTGTTGGAGCTTGCCAGCGGAAAGAAGCCAGTTGAGAAGCTAAACCCCACTACAAAGCTAACCATTACTGAATGGGCACTTCCACTCACTCGTGATAAGAGGTTCAAGGAAATTGCTGATCCAAAGCTCAAGGATAGCTTTGTTGAGGCTGAGGTGAAGAGAATGGCGCTTGTTGGGCTTGCCTGTACTCAGAACAAGCCAGAACGGAGACCGATAATGTCTGAAGTTGTTGAGCTGCTTAAGGGAGAATCTGATGAGAAGTTATCGAACTTGGAGAATGATGAGCTGTTCAAGCCTGAACAGACCAGCTCCTGCCAGGGATCATCTGGTCGTGATAGCTCAGATTGCATCACTGAAGAGAAGAATTCAAAAGCAGATATGATAGAGGAGGCAGACGATTCAAGTGAGACAGTACCCTCAGCTAGGTAGTTTGATGCATAGAATGATACTATTATTTATGAACAGGTGTTCTGATATCCCTTCATGGGAGAAGTGTGTGTGTCTATCTGTGTGCGTGTGTGTGTGTGGTTATTCCTTGTTGTTGGCAGGTTACTTGGGTGCTTCCCTTCCAGTCCACAGATATACTTATCTGTGCATGATTAATTTGTTTTGGTGTGTTGTGCTATGGCTTGTAAAATTCTGAATATCATGGGCTGGTTTCAACAGTAACAAGCTGTTCCATGTATTCCTGTGATGACCATTTAGTATTGTAATTCATCAATTATTTGTGTACAAAACCTGTAGATCATGAGAGCTTGTATGCAGGGGCTGACATGGGAAATGGACGAACAATAGAAACAGATGAGACCACAACTTTCCCCACCTAAGATTTTGTTCAACGTCCTCATAAGATGAGCTAACTGATGGCTGATCCAAGTTGTTGCACTGATCTGCAGCACGCGAGATTAGATGAACATTGCATAGGAACGCCAGTACACCACTTAAGTTTCTGGGAGATTTGGGAGCTACTGAGTAACACTAACACACCAACGCTTTATTTATATCACGGACCAGACAGACAGACACCATGGACTAGACTAGTGTAATGTAAGCCAAAGCCAGGCCACAGCTAGCTAAGGAAGTCGCATGAAATACAGATATCAGTCTTTGTCATTCAGATAACAACAGGTGCAAGTATGCTCCTAAAGGAATAATACATACTACTTCAGCAAATAAAGCTACTAATGTTAGTCGAAGTAGAACCCTGTCCGATCTTCACAAAAAACATTCCAACAATCTAGAACAGTGACTCGCATGTAGATACTGCAACACAACACTAACTGGTAGATGTTCAAGAGGCAGAGAAAAGGATCATCAAATGAAAAATTAGATCCTGCTTTGAGGCTCCAAGTGCTAACTTCTCCAGGAAGTCTACTAATCGAGAATTCCAGTTTGCTGCCTCCACTAGCCCATTTTGCAGAACGTAGAGCTTTCATCTTGGCAGTCACCTCTTCCCTCGCAGATCCAGTGTAAAAGGAGACATCTTTCGTCACAATGAACATCTTCTCCACCACCTGTGCACTCTCTGTTGATTTGTGATCCAAATTCTTTACATTAGGCCAGCACGGACGGAGCGTAGCGAGGCCCGTCGCCGGAGGCTTAGGGCCGGAGCGGAGCGAGTCTGGCGCCCATTCTGAGCCCGTGCACCCGGGGGCGCTGGGGGTGCGGTAGCGCCCGCGGTATGGATTCTAGTCGAATTAGGGTTTCTGTATATATATCTCCTATAAGCGCGTTTGGGATATGAGATTAGAGTTGTAAATCCGGCATTGTAACCTCACCCGATATAGTGAAGATTGTTCTTTGGTGGCGCGTGGTTTTTCCTCTCGCTTTGAGAGGGTTTTCCACGTTAAATCTCGTGTCTCTCTGCGATTGATCTTGTTTACTTGTCGTTCATGGCCGTCGCGTGTAACACTCTCGGCAATGAACATTAGGAAGGCAAACTCAGCGGAAAACCTGTAATACCACCAGAATGAAAAGGGAAGAAAAGCTAGAAATAAAAATAATCTAAGAGGAATAAAAGAAAAAATTGTGTTACCATAAATAAAAAACTTTGATGCAACAAATCAAAATGTAGACTGCAACAAATATCTCTTGCATAAAATTTGTGAGGAGATGTTGCAACATAAACAAACACTTCATGCAACAATTAGAAATACGTATTACAATAATTTGGAGAAACATCGTCAACATGTGTAACAGAGGAGGAGGGCGTGTGTGGCAGCAACGACGACTAATCCGGTGCCTCGTCTCCGCGCTCCACCCCACACTACCGCTTCATCATAGCCCTCCTTTCGTCATTCGCCCTCTCCTCCAGCCTTAGCATCGCTAGATCTGGGGAGCTCCACCCACTCCTTAGAAGGGGAGACCTCCACATGAGTTTCGTCGTGGCGAACTCATCGAGCACGGGCTTGGTGGCCAAAATTCCTTGAGCGCGAGCAACTGGCGGACACGTGAGCTTAATCGTCTGGTGGATTAAGGGAGAGAGACTAGAGTGGGAGAGAGAGGGACGTTTGAGAGAGGAGGCAAGAGAGAGAACACAGAAAGAGGAAGTAGCCACGGGGAGAGAGGCGTGGGAGGAGGAATACGTGGTTGCAGGGATGTGAGGAAGCAGCCATGGAGAGGGACATGTCTGAGCCACGTCTGCTTCTGGAGCGCTCAGATGTTAGGGTCGAAGTGTTTCTCTAAACTTTATAGTACTCCATAACGAAGTAGTAGTGAGTTTATGAGATAAATATTTGTTTAATTCAATTGATTTTGCAAGTTAAATATTTAAATTTATCGACGACCTTTTTGAATTGTTTGGTTTTTGGATGCTTTTTTGTGCTGTCATTGCCATCTTTTTTTCCCCCAAGATGGATATTCCATTCGGACACTCTCCTTAAGCATGTCTTTTTTAAAAGAAAAGGGAGGTGAAATGTTGCATGCTAATTTTGAAAAAAAAAACGCCTGAGCCCATTTTCTCGGCACAATGCTTCCACTGATCTTTTGAGCCCAGAACACATAACCGAACAAGTGGGCCAATTCTAACATCGACATGGCAAGTTTGACATACTTTTGGGTCCAAATTCTCTCTTTTTTTTCTTTCTTTTTGTCAGAGAGAGAGAGAGAGAGAGAGAGAGTTATAGCTGAAATTTTGTTAGTGTTTTGTCGATCTATACCTGAAATTGAGGTTCATTTGCGTCACTGGTCATGACAAGTTGGCTTGAATCAAATGGGTGTCCATCCATCATTTGTTCATGACATGATCGTTATCCTTGACACTATTGCCAGATGCCAACTACTGAAAAGTGCCCATCTTAAAACTTAAAAGCAAATAGACGCATCTAACAGACACGTGCCAAATCTCACCCTGATTCTTCCATCTAAAAGTTGGTGATTTCTTGATTAGGTTAAAGGGAAGATATGGGTTCTATTTCACTAGTAATGATCTTTACTATTATAAAAATATGAGTTGGTGGTCATCGGTCCGTTCTCTCTCTTCTCTTCTCAGTCGCCCGATCAAAGATCAGCCGTCCAAATTTATATATAGGTAGTTCTTTCGTTCCTCATAAAAAAGGTTAGACCGATGCGTGAGTCGCGCTTCTCCTCTTCTCTTCCCTCACATCCTCCGCCTCCCGCAACCACTCCACCTTTCGCAACCGCCGCCTCCTTCTCTTCCCTGAACCCTCATGCCGCACCTCCTCCTCTTCAGTGCAGCCACCAATTCCTTCCCCGCACGACAACGTCTGGTCGTAGTCCCCCAACTTTCCCCAGCAGCGTCGCATCCCCTCGCCGCCGCCTCCCCAACGCATTTGTCTGCCGTCTCCTCTCCCCATTTGCCCACCGCCACCGCCACCTCCCCACCACCACCTCCTGCAACTGCTGCCTCTTTCTCCCTCGAACCCTCGTGCCGCGCCTCCTCCTCCTCGGCGCCATGGTCGAAGGGGGCCATGATCGAAGGGGGAACTGGTCAACGTCGAAGGGTCGTGATCGAAGGGGACAGTGGTTGAAGGAGACAGTGGTCGAAGTCGAAGGGGCAGTGATCGAAGTCAAATAGGGCAGTGGTTGAAATCGGGGCCGTGGTCAAAGTCAGGGCCGAGCAAGCTGGCATTGACAGAGCGAGCGACGAGCACAAGCGCACGGAGGCTCGCCAGCGTATGACCACCGAGGATGGTCTATCGCTCCCGACCTACGATCACGCGTGATGGTCCATGGCTTCTAACTACGACCACGAGGTGTGATCGACGGCTTCTAATTTATGACCATGAGCACCGGTCGATGTGTTTCGACTTACGACCACGAAGTGTGGTCGATGTCTTCCGACTTACGACTACGGCCGGTCGATGTGTTCGATTTATGATCACGAGATATCCTCGATGGCCCGACTTACGACCACTAACGATGGTCGTCGGCTCGATGTACGACCATGATCCATTGTCAAAGGCTTCCAATTTAGGACCACAATCGATAGTCGACCGCTGCCAACTTACGACCACCAGCGATGGTCGACCGCTCCCGACCTACGATCACTTACGATGGTTGACGGCTTCCGACTTATAATGATGAGGTGTGCTCAAGGGCTCTCGACCTACGACCACGAGGTGTGGTCGATGTCTACCGACTTATGACCACGAGGTTTGATCGACGGCTTCCGATTTACTTGATGGATTAAAAATTTAGAATATGTTTGTATGCACATTCTAATTTTTTTACCATCCATGAGTTTTAAAACATGTATAATAAATTTTAAAAATTTATCGTAACGCACGAACATTCAACTAGTAAACAATGAAACAATCATAATGCAGGAGAAAGCATGCATCTTTATCATCAGGGAATGCGTGCCAAAGAAAGGTGAAGAATCTAGCCATCGTGTGTGACCTTATCGGTCTCTGTTACCTTGAATAAAGGCATTTTTGTAGGTATAAATTTAGGCGTTTCAAGATTCCTTTGGACAAGTAATTGATTCATCCTCGTCAGTGATGACTCATCGTAGCATTACAGCTTTAACCAAACAACCATCGAAACCTAACAAAGGGAAGCATATTTCATCGACCGTGACACTGATGCAGTGAGCACAAATTCTATCATGGCACCGTATTTGAAGGCACAACTCTATTAACGAAATTAACCAATTGTGAATGCTAGAGTTTACCACTTGATTTGTCTGTTCAGTTCTTGATATAAAATCGAAATATCATATTTGACAGCGACGGTTGGTTAGCCCAACTGGTATGGCACCTAAAATCCCAAATTATCACGCGTAGATGGTCGAGGCAGGAGTGTTGATCTGAATTCCGATAGGGCAAGCATAATTTTTGTACATTTAAAGAGTCTCATGAATCATGCTCATAAAAAAAGTCAAGTGCAAAAGCGTTGGTGAAAATGCTAAGAACTGAGAAGCTTTGCTGGTTGCTACCAACTTTGCTGAATCGTGCACCCCTTTTCCGGCTGCTGAAGATGATCCTCGTTTTCTCAAATGGCAGCCGAAAATGACATATGGTCGGTAGTGCTAAGTAGGCTTAAGCTTTTGGCTTTTAGGCCTTTTTGTGTTTTGTACTGTTTAAGGCTTTTTTAACTGTAGCTGCCAGGGATGTAGCCAGGATGGAGCTGGGCCTCGGGCTCCGTCCATGTATAACCCAAAAATTCATAGTTTAGCCTCTTAGCTACAGTAAAACATAGTGAAGAATTTTCGGCTGGGCCTCGGGCCATTGCCCCGGCGGCCCGAGGCCTAGCTCCGCCACTGGTAGCTGCTAAAAGCTTTTCGACGTAATTAAGTTTTAAAAATAGAAGAAATATGTTATCTCATTATGGACAATGCAAATGAATACGGAAAAAAAAAGACAAAAAGTCCAAAAAACTAGAAAAAGACAAAATTAAGAAATTAAAAGCTAAAAACTGAAGCCCAATTGAGCAAAGTCTCAAACTTTTACGCCTCTATGAGTGTACGCATTTCAATCGTTGCATAAATTATGTTGATGTAATTTTTCTTGTGCTTAACCTGCGTGCCAAGTAACCAGTGACGATAATAACATTGACTATTACTGTGTAATTGCCTCTTGTGCCTCTTGAGTCTTCTGATAAAGTGCACATTGCATGTAAACCAAGTATTGGTCCATGCAATTTAATTGAGACCTCCTACTCCGAACTCAATTTAAGTAGCAGTAAGTAGAGTTGACACGAACGGTGAACAAGTCCGAGGCTGACAGGAAACTTGCCTCAATCTGGACCGTAAACTTACACCAGAATGTAACTTTCAAGAATAGCGTCCAGCTTTGAGCTGATGCTTGTTGAGCTTGACTAACTAAAATCTCAACGGTGAATCGCAAAGCGCTGCTATGCGTACGAACGAAATGCGAAAGAACCGCATGGTTGTACGAAGGTTGACACTAAATTATTTACACTACCAAAATCAAGAAAAAAAGTTTATACGATCTCTGAACAGCATATAATACCTATATTATAGCCAGGGCCACTGAGGCTAGCCACGTCAGTTTTTTTTTTGCAAAAAAGCCTCTGTGTTTAGCGTAAAGGTCTTCCGTTTTCGTAAAAAGGTCCCTATCAGTTTTTTTTCCGGAAAACACCCTCCACTTCACTGAAATTGCGTATTCTTTGTTAGATAGCTACCTGCAGTTTTTCAAAATTACGTATAGGTTCTTATTTAGTTACGTACAAGTTATTACAGGTCCTCGGTTTTTTTTGCGAAAAAGGCCTTTGGTTTTTCTAAAATTACGCATGTGTTCTCAATTTTTTAAGAAACTCCTCGTGAATTATTGTCTCTTTTACTTCGGTCCATATAGTAGCTAGCTAGTGATTATGACCAGCGGATAGAGCCATAGAGCATTAGAACCTGATCAACTAAAGTACAAACCTGTTAGTATACTACACTGCCCAACCAACACCGGCCCATTCTCTGAACGTACGTATCTACACTGCAGCACAGCTAGCTAGTACGTTTCGTCGTCCCGTCGCCACCCACTGCCATAGGAACTTGTGTCCTGCAATGGCCTGAAAGAGATAAGACGACCAGTAGGTTAGGAGCATGCAGTGCAAGCAGGCAGGAGGCGTCTATCTTTCAGAGCCAGATCACACCTTGGAAGTCTGAAAATGACAAGTACTTCCATTCACAGAATCACACGTAGGATGTTAAGTTGTCTCTTCTATAATGGTTGGAGCATGCAGGATGCACTAATGAAGTAGTGAGTTGAATTATTTGATTTATTGTGGCCTGAATTTCCCTGATCTGGGGCTGGTTTATCCCCTCTTATCCATCTCAGATCATGTTGTATGGCGTTGGTGTTTCAAAAATCCTCTGTTTTCCGAGTGCATCGTTGTCATTGTTCACCCGATTTGCTCATTGGCGAAACCACTGTATGACTGGGAAAAACATCTTTTTTTTAGTGGTCCTTATTGTTCAGAACAAGATATTGTTGTGTTCTTCAATGGCGTTCCATGCAAGCTACGTACATAGCGAAGGAATTTGCGCATTTTAAAAAGTTCCCCTCATCCGAATTTATTCCTTTTTGTTGGAATATGTTCTTGGCAAGATGATAATATGGCAAAGGAGAAGCCCACTCAATTATTATAAGACCTAGGTTATATGTGGCACAGTGGCAGGGAAAAGAAGAAAATAGACTTTTTCAAAAAAGAAAAGAGGAAAATAGATCATGGCCACTTGAGCTGTGCTTTTAGCTGCTTCTTTCAGACTTGCTGTTGGCTGACATTTCACAGCTTGGAGATGTTAAAAAGTCTGTTGCTAAATCGCCTTCTAGGGTCCCTGTGATATAAACCAGTTAAAGTGACATGTCTTGGAGTAATTAACATGCCTCAGTTTTGTTTAGAAAAATATTGACTAATATTGGTTTGACAGTAACGACAGAGCTAAATTAAGCAAATGGAAGTTGCCTGGGAATTAGCTGGTGGATGGTGGCTGTTATGTTCTTGACCCAAATTGTTTCATTTGGTTTTGCCAATCGTGATTCAATTGGTTTGTTTCTTGTAGTGGGATTAATGTACAATATCATATCACTCTCAGATTTTTCCTTTGAAATACCACTCTTAAATGTCTTACTTACCATTGCACTAAGTACATTGTGAAAATGCTAAAACAAATAGGAAGGGGGAGTTCCAACCTGCCTACCATTACTAAAATGACCAATCAAAAGATATTTTAGTGCATCTCCATCTGAGTTTCTGACAGATGTGGACAACAGTGTCTCCTATCTGAATGATGTTCACGGTGCAAGAAATCTTAATAACCTCTGGTTAGGGAGTTTGTAATGGTGTGTCATATGGGCTCAGATCTACCTAAAGTTGGTACAGCTGTTGCAAGTTAATTCACAGATGTACTGATGTTGTTCCGTAGTGTTCACTCAACTTACATTTTAATTGATCATAATAATAGTACTAAAGAGTTATAAATCGGGGTGCAGTACTTTTCTATACGCACATGCATTGTTGATCGTTCTGTTACGTATTTGATTTGATGTGATGTGATATTATAGCCCTGGGCATGAACACGACCGCAGTACAGTTCATCTCCTCATTGTTCAGCTATTGGAACAGTTAGCTCCATTTAGTCTATGTGAGCTCCATCCAGTTCACACTGATCACTGATCAGTGCCTGTGTGAGCTCTGCATGTGCATTCACTACAACGGATTAGCATTTTACTGACAAAACCTGCTGGAGATGGAAGCTTGTTTTATCTCTATTCACCTAATTTATAGTGAAAACATGTCTTTCTCACTGTTTCTTCTATAATTAGTGACAAAATATTATTTGATCACAAGATGTCTTAGTTGTGACAATTCTACATTGACGAACTACCACATTGTCACTAATTCATTTTTCAGAATAGTGGCAAAATATTATGTTGTCACAGGACAACTTAATAGTGATGATTTTACAGTGACAAACTACGCGTGTCACTACTCCATGTATAATTAGTGGCAAAATATTATATCGTTACAAGAAACTTTTGTAGTGACTATTATACAGTGATGAGTTATCATGTTTGTGACTACTTTTTATTGATAAAGTTGTAAAATATTATGTCGTCAGATGATATTTTAGTAGTCATGATTCTATAGTGACAAACTAAAGGACCATATGAGAAGGTCTAGATTAATGTTGTGATAAACTATTGTAAGTTTTGTAGAGTAGTTAAATATTTTTGCAAATATCGCATTTTCATTGGGCTATTTTCTGAAACTGTCAGGAAAATCGAAAGTACCGTAGGTGTTTATGCGGTAGTACCATAAAACGGTAGTACTGACGTTGTGAGTGCGGTCATACCGCATGAACGGTAATTCTGATCCGAGTTGCGATGCGTTTTTCTAGAAAGATCCGGTCACGGCGCAAAGATGCGGAAGTACCGCTTTGAAGAGCGGTAGTACCGCTATGCGATGAGTACCAAACATATTGCGTGCGGTATTACAGATTGCGAAAAAGCAGATTTTGGGTTTTGAGTTAGGATGACCATGTGGTCATGGTGCAGTGTTGTTACTTGTGTGCACATGGGTTTATTATTTGGTTTTAGGTTTAGGATCAATATTTTAGTTGCATATATTTTGCATGGTGCATTGTATGGATGAATAATGTCAATTGATGACTTTGTGTATTGTGCGGTGCTATATGACGGTTTGCTTGTTATTGTTGGCTGTAGAACTTCAGAGCTAGGTCATAGTGAGGCATAGGAGGACCGGGACTAGGCACAGGGTGGTGCTGATGTCTAGAACGGTCAGGGAGACGCTAAAGATGACCGAGGTTTGCGGGGTGGTTGCAAATTGGGATGATGAGAAACTAGAGCGAGAGCTATCGGCGGTGGACATGATGGACAATGGTAAGGTGGACTGGAACTAGGATTAGGGAGGAGCCGAGGTTCTGTGTGGTCAAGGAAGCCGGTGCGTCATGCGTGAAGGGAAGCATATGGTGCGTTAAGTGACTTAGGTCGTTTGCAAGCGAGAACGGTTCGCTGGGATTTGGATATGCGAGAGGCTTGGCGGTAAGTCATTGGGGGCAACGTGGAAGATCGAAACATGGGCGATGCTTCATGGCAAAGGAAACCGAAAAAGTGGCAGTATGCAAAAATGCTGCATTGGCCTAAGTGGTTTAGGTTGCTTAAAATATGAAGTGGATCGAGTGTCGATTCACTAATGAGTTGATGGTTGTAAGCCGCTTTGAGAAGCGTGCGTGAGAGTAAAACCCAGTGTTAGGAGGGATTAATGGGTTATCCCTGGTTTGGCCTAATGGGTGAATTCATTAGGTTTTGGTTTAGGTTGTGAGGCTATATAAGGGGAGGAGAGGCAAGGGCTAGGACATGAGAAGATTGGCTAAGCCTTTTGGTGGTTAGCTTTTCCTTCTCATGTGAGATTAGGATTCTTTGGGTTGTAGCCTTGTGTGCATGCTCTAGGTTTAAAGCTCTGCTATCATGAGGGATTGGCTATAAAAATATTACTCTCCAAGTGAAATGAACATCCAAAATTTGCCTAAGTGAGTTGTGCCATGAATTCTCTCATGTGCTTTTGATTTTCTTAGCTTTCTTGTTTGAATTTATCTTCTCTTGAGCTTTTCTAGTGCCAAGGATGTATAAGAGGTAGAGATATCTTTTGAAGATAAGATCCCATCCATCTAGGCATGATCTAGAGGAAGTACTTGAGGAAACCCGATTTTTGCTTGATTTTGGCCTCCTTGAGCGATTTATTGATCCGAGGATTTTGATTTGATTTTTGGTGTTCTAACTTACCGTGACATGTGGGAATACATCTAAACCCATCTTGATCATCATCCATCTACGAGCAAGTTGTATTCACCGATTTTGGTTTTGACTCGATTTTGGTGCAACCTTCCAGCATACTAAAATAGGTCTCAACTTTGGTCATGATTTTCATGATCGTTTGTTGGAATGGGTTCACAATATCCTAGAGAAGATCTATAAAAAAAATTTCATATCATTTGAATTTACGGATAAAAAATTCTCTCAATTTTGGTTTATGAAAACGGGCTGAAAACACTATTTATTTGTCTGATTTTACTGTTGCAGCAGTCAGACCACCATTTCATGCAGGTTAGACCGTCAGGAAGTGGTTGCTTTAAGGTTTTGTGTTCTTGAGCCATTCGTCTTGTGTTTTTGGATGAAAACTCTATTTTCTGCAATTTTGTAGTTGTGTGAGAATATAATCTTGAATACTTGGGGGAAAATTTGAGTTGGCACCATTCACCCCCCTCTGTTGCCATTTGGTCCAACACAAACTATTACGTTGTATTTGATTTATAATTAGCAGCAAAATATTATGTCGTTACAAGAAACTTTAGTAGTGACGATTTTACAGTAATGAGCTATCATGCTTGTCACTACTTTATTTATAATTAGTGGAAAACTATTATATCATCCCTGACGAGGATAGGATAATCCTCAAATTATTATGTTATTATGTTCCTTGAATATACCCCTAATTAGTAGGGGAGAAGTCCCTCAAGATAGTCGTAAGTCTTACTACGACCACTCTATATGGTCGTAAGTCCTTCTACGACCATATAGTCGTAAGTCTTACTGCGACAACCCCCTTGATTGTAAGTCTTTGTACGACCAAATAGTCGTAAGTCTTACTGCGACTACTCTGGTCGTAAGTCCTTCTACGATCACGTAGTTGTAAGTCTTACTACGACTACCTCACTGGTCGTAAGTCCTTCTACGACCACGTAGTCGTAAATTTTACTACGACTATTACCTGGTCATAAGCCCTTCTACGACCATGTAGTCGTAAGTTGTCTTGTGACCACCTTATGGTTGTGGACCTTCTTGCGACCAACCTATCTCTGACTAACTTGTCTATGATGAACAACTGCATTGTGGGTTCGTCTGATAAGGCAATTAGAATGTGTGTTTATCCAATAATTGCACACGATCTCTTTCTTACAACAACCGCTACACGGAGAACGGCCTTATACGTCTATCGATAGTAACTTGATCAAAGCGGTTATCATCCAAAGCATTGAGGCGTCTTACGGCGCGGACAAGCTGCCGTTGCTTACGGCTATATAAAGGTTAACATCAAAGAGAGGGAGAGGCATTACGATTGAAGGAGAATATAGTGCTAGGCATTCGCATTAATCTCAATTGTAATCATTTTCTAGTGATTAGTGATCACACGGGACGTGGAGTTGTTATTCTCTTACGAAAGCCGAACTTGTATAAAAATTCATATATCTCTACTCTACATGTGTATACGGGTCTTCTAAGAGTTTTTGAATCTAATAAATTATACGTAAAATCGATATTAATATGTCGACAGTCAAAGGCATCTTAAGTAGTGATTACTATATATCAACGAAACGGCATATTATCACTATTTTTATTTTTAATTAGTAGCAAAATATTATATTGTCACAGTTTAACTTAGTAGTTAGCAGTGACGGACAATCTTGTTGTCAATATTACGTTATAATTAGTTGTAAAATATTATATGACACCTTAGTTGTGACGAGACTTTGTAGTAACGAGTTTTGTTGTTGTCATTATTTCTATATAATAAAATAATACGAGACTTTGTAGTAACGAGTTTTGTTGTTGTCATTATTTCTGTATAATAAAATAATATAGTGTTGCCTGATTTGAAAAAAAAAATACCACGTTCCATTTTTTACGCGTACTACTTTCCATGCATATTGGTTGGCCTTAATTAAAGCCTCAAATATGGTGGCCTAATCCTGGTCCTTGCTTTGCGCTCGATGGGAACTACCACTCTGAATGGAAAGGACAAGTGTCTCAGTCTTCTGTTGTAACAAACTGGCGCGACGTACCTGTGGAAGTCGATCCACGACGCACGTTAGGGTCTGATCAACTCGACTTCAGTTTCTGACTTCTGACTTATTTTTTATTATTCATAAGTTTCATCTTTTTCTGAACTTTTGGCTTTTGTTGAGCTTTTTTGCCGGTTCTTTTTTTCCGTATTTGTTTGTATTATACGTAATGGGCTAACATATTTTTATATTATATATTTTTTTAAATTTAATTATGCTAAATAAGCCTCTCATACCATTCTGATTTTTTTTTGACCAACTCTGATATTTTCAGCCATAAGCCATGAGCTTTTCAGCCGAATCGATCACCACCAAGGCAATTACATATAGAAAATGATTACATACTATTTTAATTAATATAACTATATTTAATATAATTTATCTGTAAATTTTATCTTACAAAATATACTATTTAAAAACTAAGGCCCTGTTTGTTTCCACTTAAGATTATTATAATCTAACTTATAGGTGGGAATTATATAAGCTAGCTTATAATAAGTTGGTGAGAAATAAGCTGTTAGGTGTTTGACAGTCTGGATTATCAGAGTTATGGATTGTTGTATTCGAATGTTTAAAGACTACAATGCCCTGGGAGAGAGAGGCACGGGAGTTGAGGGTTGGATGAATGGCAAAGGTGGGTAATAATCCTAAAGTTTTATGGTCATTAAGATAAAATGTGGATCTATAAGCTGAAATAAGCTCCTTTTTTAAGCTTATTAGATTACAATAATCTGGGCTATTAAATTATAATAAATTACCTTATAATCTAGGCTGTTTGTTTCCACTTATGATTTATAAGCTAGATTATAATAATCTTAAGTGGAAATAAACAGGGCCTAATTACTGCAACAAATCAAAACCAAAGCGAAAGCAAAGTCTTGTCGAACCAACTCTTGTTGCTGCGGTGCCATCCATGGCTCTTAGCGGCACGATCTTAGTCGAGCACGATGTCGAGGTCTTCTCGCCTCCTTCCTCGGCGCGACCTTTGGTTGTCCGAACAGCGGCGTGGTCGCGATGCGCGGCGGCGGAGAGCCGGGATTACCGCGAGTGCGTTTCCGGTGGCGCTGCGGTGCATCTCGCGGCGCCCCTGCTGCTCCTTTGCGGCTACCAGCGATGCGGCGGCGGTGGCGCGGAGACTGCGACGACAGAACCTATCATGTATGAATTGCAAGGTCAACTCCAAGAGGAGAGCTAAATCGTTTTCTAAAGGTAAATTTGGCTATTATTGGAGAAAAACGTCTCCAATAGACTCGTAAATGACTCTCCAAATTTAGTAGCTCTCATCCCTCCTCCTTCGCTCTCTATTTTTGGATAGCCTACCTCACTCGCCATCCGACCTCTTGCGTGGTCGGCGTTTCCTTCTGTCTGCGCCCCATTCCCGCAGCGTACCACGACCACCGTCGCCCTCTAGTTTAGATAGCCTGTTGGAGTAGTCTAGTTTTTTTGGGTGAGATCCATTTTAGAGAATAGATAAATCACTAAATTTAGATACTTCTTTTGGCTAATCTCTTGGAGTTGCTTTAACGTGGTTACCGTAAAAACTTTACCAATTATTTTGATATCCGAACCTTTTTTTGCAGGCTATGTAGATAACAATTGGCCTTCTCCAAAGGCTCAAGGTTGGAGAGGGACAAGCCATGATGCTAGGATCCTAGAACGACATCTATGTACATTGTTTTTCTTTAATTTCCATGTGATTTTAGTCTAGTTGTTAATTTGTAATGAAACATTTATGTACGGTGTGCAGTATTTTCTTTACCAATGTGAAAGTATTAGGCGTAAGCTGTTCCAGTCTGTGTCGTTTCTATTGCTTACTGTATCAAATATCATACAGGATACAACAAATGCAAAATTGGAAAAAAAAAGTAGAAAGTAACCATTGTGTACCTGTAACCATATACTCATAATCATGATGATGAAGATGTCACAAATAAATATGTTTTTTGTGAGGACGAAGCCATCATTTTTACAAAATGTAACAACGACAACTCAATTGTCACTAATTTTTATGTTATAGTGGGAAATGACTTCACCACTAGAAGCATATCATCAGTGATGATAATATCGTCACAGATTCGAACTAATTTGTGACCATGTGATTCGTCTCAAATGAACTAACAGTGATGATTCTTTTGGTCACAGATGAACATATTATTTGTGGTGAAAATAAATACATCACTATGTCGTTAGTGAGAAAGTGACGGCTGAAAATTTCATCACAAAGTAACAATTGTGATGAAAAATTGACCTATAGTGATCAAATCTGTCGTTACAAAGAGGCTAATCCTTGTAGTGATTCATAGAGCTAAGGTAGCACTACCGAGGTCTGTTTGGAAAACAAATAACTTCACGAGAAACAATTCATTTCCTTAGTAAACGTGGAAAAGATTCTGTGTTTCAAACGAAGCCTAAGCGTTTTCCATATAACATTCTGTACAATATTGCTGTTTCTATTCATGTGGTTGGTTGTCAAATTAAGGAAATCATGCAATCATTTTTGGGAGTGTTATCATCTAGATGTTTTCTTCCTATCTATCATGCAAATTTATGACTTTTAGATTAGAGATCAAGAGGCCCCCTGTTTTTGAAGAGGGGGATTTTTTTCAAGAGGGAGGGGTAGAATTCAAGGATAAGGGGGGATAATTCATGGCACTTGAATCTCTAATCCAACAGTTCTAAATCTGGATGATAGTTAAGAAGAAAATATCCGGATAATATTTAACAAAACCCATCATTTTTTTTCAAGAACCTGCAGGAGATCATGTTTTGTGTACTTGCACAGGTCAAATTAAAATAGCAAATTGTACCATGGTTGTAGTTCAAGCTCAGAGTCAAAGACAGGTGGAAACATCATTGGTGTAATAGTGCAGTAGTGGGTGTATAACTTTATTTATCAGAGTTTAAATCCTGATGCCTACCTTTATGTACACGGGAGTGCTCCTCGGTAGAAACTTTACGAGGACACATGGATTTATTCCCAGCCTCGGTATTTCCAGGCGCGTGCCCTCTACATTCACTTGTGCATACAAGCGTGGTGGTGTATGTACACATGCTTTTTCTTTGTAATCGAAAAAAAGATAACATGGCAAATTGGTGAAACTTTAGGTTTTTTAATGTACTAAGATTACACCAGGGGTTTCCATGCAAAATAAAGAAAATTCCAAAAAAAAGGACTAATAAATATAGATGCTAGCACCGACATCTAAATCACAACAATAGAACAGTAACAGAACACACGAACACCATTCTACAAACATCAGGGTGGTTGCAAATCCAATATAGCACAGGTTGTTAAGCTTGCAACACCCAATTAGCAATATGAAGAGGATAAGCAGAGCATAATTTGCCCCAAAATCAATTTGGATAAATCATTTAATCAAGAATAACTGAATAAGCCTTACCAAACTCCTTCCGGAAAGTAAATCATATACTACTGTGCTTAGCTATCCCATCTGTGTGGTTGGTGTGAAAAATGTTTCTAGGATCACTCTTCGTGACAAAATGGATGTGATGTTGATGACACAGTGGTGCTTTTTTTTTTCAAGTGATGATTAACATTGCAGATGAGGCATGGACAGTGATTCCTCACATGATATGAACCGCAAACGGTCAGCATCACATCTTGGTTATTATCAAAGGTGAATGTGAATATGTGATGTGATTCTTTTTGTTGTTATTTTATCTCCTCTATGTCCATGCCAAAAGTGAAACTCATCGCGGCTGTCAAAAGTGCAACCGATGTTTTAGAAGATTTGCAGGAAGGGTGTAGGGATTTGTCTATATGCCACCGTGGAGCTTGCTTGTTCTCAAATCTGTGCCTGATCGCTCAGCTAATTTTTACGAGTCATATAAGCACTCAAGCAGCACACTCCCCAGCCGGCCAAATGAACTAAGGAATATGTAGGATGAGTATGGTGATTTAGAGGAAGTAAATGACTCTTTAAAATCTTTCTCTAAATATCAGCAACAACACGCAGTGGAAACATAAAGCCTCAAGCACTCAAAGTCAATGGCTCGAACACCGGCCTAACAGTAGAGCAAATTTGCGGTTTGACGCTCGCGGATCAACCTCACCGGTCTAACCGATGGGTGAACTCTGGTCTAACCACCGGTGGTTGGATGCTCGAGGTACCGATCGATCGTTCGGCGAAGACGAGCAATCAATCGACCTTCGCACGAGATCAAGAAAAGATCCAATTCTCAAACCATTGATTCAAATGCAATGAACATTGGCACAACCACTATCAAGAATGTCGAAATTTATTCTAATCATGGATTGTGTTGATCGATGCCAAAGTTTCAACCTTTATATGAACCACCAAGAGTTGCACTAAAAGCGAGCAAAGAGGAAACCTCAATTTGCTCTTGCTCATGAGTCCTAGATAATTTAGGTGACCTTGGATAGGTTTTTACATGTCATAGAAAGCTAGATTATAGCACGAATTCAACACAAATCACTCACAAGAGTAAAATCCCCAAATCACCTATCTATTGAGAAAAACCGAGCAAACTCAAGAACTTCCTATAGATCATGCCTACATGAATAGATCTTATCTCCAAGAGATATATTCACCTCTTACATATTATTGGAACCAAGAAAGATCACGAAGAGAGAAATACAAACAAGAAAGTTAAGCAAATCAAAAGCAAAAAAAGGATCCATGGCACAACTCACTTGAGTAAATTTTGGATGTTCATGTTACATGGAAAAGAATATTTTTACAGCCAATCCCTTAGGATACAGAGCTTTAAGCTTAGAGTACACACACAAAGACTCCAACACAAGGAAATCCTAACCTTAATCTTATTCTCATATGAGTCAACTTAACTTAACGTTTATATAGTGGAGGCCTTTATCTCACACCAAACTAGTCACTCCTTAGTGGATCACACCACTTACAATAAGGGAAATTCGGTAATCCATACACAAACAGATTTTAACACTCATACATTTGCATGCTTTTCAAAGCATGACTTCATAGGTTCTATAAACCCGATAAGACACTCCAACCATAAAGGCGTGACTTAAACCACTTAGGTTAGTACCATAGTTTTATAATGCGCCTCCACTCGGTTTTAGATAATTTTCTCAATTACCACCCACAGTCTTCATAATGATGCGATGTTACGTCAACAAGAGCCGATCTGTTTATCTCGAGATGTTTTTAGAGTATGTTTCCACATTTCTCAATGCCTTAAGGAGCTTTGACTATTTTTTTTGAGCTCAACATGATTTCAAATGCACATATCTCTTTGGTTGTTGAGAAAATGAGCATAGTAACTTCATAAAAATTGTTTCTAGTGTAATTTCTATCTACTTTAAAATTTTCATGTAGTTTGGAGCTCTTGGATATGTTTCTCATTTAAACTCATTTAGGCTCTTAAGTACTCCTTATATAAGCTCTTTTGCAAATTGAAAAAAGTATTTGAGGAGATTTCAAGTGAGCTTATTTGAGTGTGTTTCAAATATCATATCCTTTGGTTAACTCAAAATGTGGCCTTGTTTCAAGTTATTTTTGCTCTTTTAGGCTATAAAAGGGAGTTTGTAACTTATTATGCTTCCTTTCAAAATTCGTGAAACCAATCCCCAAATAGGTCATATGTATCTATTTCATACTCTTTATGTCCAAATTAAGATGAATTCATTTGCATGCTCTTTATTTTGGAAAGACTCCATTTTGCCTTAACTCTCTTTTGCATTTTTGGTGATTAATGCAAAAGGGGAGAATTTTGTAAGCTATGTTAAAATTGTCGTATTAGGATGATTCAATTTGTTATATTGTGATCCACCTCTTTTGGTTCATGTCTTGAGGAGGAGCATATCATTCATACCAAGAACCTCACATATACATCATGTGCAGAAGCTTGTCATTCTCATATGCATAATGCTTGAAGCTTTAATTACTTAGTGACATGCATGGATATAGTTCAATAGCTTAAATTCCTATATATATTGATTTATATCTAAATGTTGTTATTGATAATGGATTTATCATCAATCACCAAAACGGGAGAGATTGTAAGTTCAACTCCATTAAATTGGTTTTGGTGATTAATGACAAATCTAAATGAGAGACTAGCATGTTTGTTGAGTATTATATTGTTTAGTTGCATTTGGATAAAAATATGAAAATCATAGTGGCATACATTCGATGTCATATTCGTATATCTTGTAGAACTTCTCAGATCCAAAATATAGGTTGAACTCCACCAAAAGTCTAACTTGAATATGTGCACATGTTTTTATTACATATTTTTTGTATGCACACATTTAGGTTAGTTCATTCTATATTTTGAGGTTTTATTAGCATTGGTCCTTGTTCTTTATCCACAAATATTGAAGATTTTTTACTTTAAAACGTATTCCTTGAGTATGTAAAGCTTGTGTTATTCATATATACTCATGTTGATTTAAATTTAATCATTTGTAATCGAGTTGTCATCAATCACCAAAAGGGGGAGATTGAAGAATCTAGCCCCTCCATTATATGTTAATGAAACCATTATGTGTTAATAGAATATTTTCAATGATTAATGACAACCAGATGTGTAGCTTTATTAGCAAATAATTTAAAGTCAAATTACTCTCATTTAGATGAGTTAATTGCTTTCTAAGCTTATTCTAGAGTATACAATTATTGTGTACATAATGTATACTCACAAATCAACGTATTATCTCATTATTTGTTGAGATTGCCATCAATCACTAAAAAGTGAGAGATTGAAGAATCTAATTCCTCTATTATGAGTTAATGACAAATTTTAGTAATTAATGACAATAAATTTGTGGGATTAATATTTTCAATGAGTTAGTGACATAGGTTAGGTCCCAAGATGAGGATGACTTGGGAAGGCATTGTGAGTTGATCGTCAAGGTTCAGGATGAAGCTGACATCATGTGTTGATAGTTGTCAAGTTGAGATCTCGAAGTGGAGAATGACTTTATGTGTTGAAGGCTATCAAGTCAAGAGGATGCATCATGTATTAATGCAATCAAGACATAGTCCCAGACTCGAAATGAAGATTTTTGCCATCAAGCTTCAAGAGGAAGTGCAAGTCAAATGTATAATTAGCATAGGCTATGGATGTATTCCTAGTTTTTTACAGGTCTCAGTGTTTGGTTAGGAGATCGGATTGCTAGTATAGGTTACCGTGCTATTAAGATGAGTCTTGTCTAGTAGCTGGAGTCTCATCACGTGTTGATTGCTCAATCCTGCTTTGTTCTCGCTCTCCGTGGCATAATGCTATTATTTGTAAATGTGTTTTGTAAATAGTTGTGCCTCATGCATTTCTTCTTGTAGCATGTGACTATACTTTACAAATATATTTTACAAATGGTTGAAGTCCATGTACCTACTCCTTATGGCATGATCTAAGTTTGCAAATGTATTTTATAAATTGTTGAAGTTCATGCATTTTCCCTTGGTATGGTCTAAGATTGCTTGTTGTTATTTCCTTAGACTTAGATCATGTTAGTGACTCTTTAGAATTCTTATACTTTATGCATTAATATAATGTATTTGAGATCATGCAAATAGGTGGGTTGTGTGCTCTCTAAATAAGCTTTTCATATAGTTCAAGATCACTTAATTCGACATTAAAGTCAAAAGTTATGAACGTTTTTTGAGTGTCGTATGTGCTTGAAATTTCAGGGCGGTATTACCGTTTCTTTACCTCTGATATGACCACTCTAGACCTGGTACTACCCATTAGTTAGGCGATACTACCGCCCAATCTGACTGGGTCTCCGGTGTTGGGCTTTGTGTGGCGTGTTGCTATTTTCGGATAACATGTTTTGAGCTCTTTTTATCACTTTAGGCTAGTATGACCGCACTTTGTATGGCGGTACTACCACACTTTTTTGTAACTCTTCATATACTACAATAGGATGATCGGGAGAATGGGAAAGGTAACGGTGTCACCTAGGAACTGCTCCTTGCGGCTTCACGATGGGATGGAAAGGGAGTACATTATAATGTACTCCAAATCTTCGTGGTCATCATGTAAAAGTTTTGGTTCTACATGACAGTTAGCAAAGAAGATAGCATGTCCTTCACTGGACGGATAGCAGTGGAGAGCTCGAAATGGAACTCTTATTTGAAGGAGGGGAAAATATAGTGATGGGTTGATGGCATTGTGTGTCTTAAGGACAAGGGAATGACTTTGTGGCATGTGGTGATGGACTTCTCCATGCACCAAATTAGTCCCTTGAAATTGTGCAACCATATCACGCTATGGTATGAAGGCACAAAATATTCAACCAGGGGCTTTTCGGAAGGTAAGCATCAAAAATTCTGATTGGTAGAATCATTTTTTGTTTGGTATACTTTTCTGATTTGAAGTTCATCTTGTTTTTCAATTTTGGAGCCTTATCTCCTTCCGAGATAACAGACAGGGTAAAGTCAATCTGCGAAGGGGAACCCGAGTAGAAGGAGGGAGTTCCTCTGATCCTAGCAGTACCTCTCCGGATGATAGGACCAAAAGACTTAAGGTAGCAGAAGTTTCTCTTCACCCAGATTTTTCTTTTCTAATTGGTATATCATAACATTCTTGGTACATATAGATGGTCACTCTAAGTGTGAGAGCAGCATAAAGGAAGTTGCTCTAAACCCCAAGAGACGACGGATTGTCAAGAAGTCGTGCAGTGCATCGGATCGTCTCATGCTCCTCAGACCATCCAAGTGTCTGAGAAGAAGGCAGAAATCCCCTCAAAGGTAGGTTTTTACTATGACCCTGAGTGTTTTTCTTATAAACCTACTTGCTCTTGTACGAAGAACGGACAAATTGCACCAATAGGAATGCATTTCTTGGATGAAGGGATTTTCTATTGAACTTAACTCTATTGATGATACAGTGGGAGTGAAGGAGGAGCAACTAATTGGTGGAACCATGATCATAGAAGCGACGGTGATAGTAGATCCACTGGTCATGAGCACCAAGATTATCTTGACTGAGGAGGTGCTGGACCTGGTGGTCGCCACTAAGAGTTCCCCGATGATAGTGGAGACAAGTGCTTCGGTGGCCGAGGAAGCTCAGCCCTCTTAGGAGGTGCAGGGGACTAGAGAAGTAATCTCGATCACCTTGAGAAGGCATCACCAAGGATGTTACTCCGGTGAGAACATCCAGTCAAATATCACCAATGGTCCAATCAACCCTACCAATTCTGAACTAGTGAAATTGGTCAAGAAGAAGAGGATGAAGTTGAGCACTCTGGATTATGCTCTAGGGTGGTTCAAGACAAAGAAAGCTAGGTATGTGCTAGTTGTAGGAAATTTTGGACAGCCATACATTTTTAACTTCTTTGTGCCTTGAAGTTTTTTAATCTTTATGTTTTCTTATTTTGCTGGTTTTTTAGCTTATCGACTACCCAGGTTGCAATTCTCCCAAGTGCGTCTAAGTGCTTCTATTCAAGAAGCACCAAAGGAGGAAGCAATCATAGTAACTCCTAAGTTGGTAGCCATGTCAACTGAACGAAAAGAGACTATCGTGACCAAGGATCCTTCGGTGGCTCCGACATCATCAAAGGACATAGAGATGGAGGTGAAGTCCTAGTAGACCACTATCTTTGTTGGCAAAGCAGTAGTTGAGGGGGAGGAAGTAGAAACACTTCCTTCTTTCTTTGTGGCCGGCAAATGAGAGCTCTTCGACGATATGGAAGTCTCTCATCAGAGGGACATTCTGATCGGGCGATAGATCTTCAACAACCAAAGACTTGAGGATCTTTGGTGAGGAAGATCCCATGACGCAATGTCAATCGGAGGGTATAATGCACGTTTAGCTATTTTTCGGCGGAATTTCTGCAGCTATTTACAATAAGCATGGCTACTTATAGAAACACATCCATTAACTAAACATAAGCGCCTAAGCGTATTTCACATTATAAAACAATAGTTATGCTAATGAAATACTAATGATATATTAAATGTGTTGCTCGCATGCGAATGAAGCATACATTTTTCAAGAAAGTTTTACCACTTCACAATGCTTCCAATTGTGAAGGATTATAGATGAAATCTCGCCGCGTGAAATTCTATTTTCTTTCCTCTCCTCAATGCTAGACACCGCCCATGTTAGCCCATGTGTGTGCATTTCGGTCCCACCTCTGCACTTATCTCTGGAAGCACTTACATATAAGCTTAGGAGTTCCAAAGGTAACACCCCAACCGCTTTTGGCGCAAGCTTAGACGGCAAGCGCGAAGTTGTTACGCGGCGTGGGCCTATCAAGAACGCGGTTAGGTCAGTTTGGACCCAGGGCGCGTAACAAGCGTCATCGCCGCAAAGAATGGCGTTATTCGCATTTTATACGCCGCACGTGGAACGCAGCCGCAATTAATGCGCGTGAATAAAATGAGAATTCATCGCCGCGTCAGAATTATCCACATGATTCTCTCACATCATGAGGCAACCACACATGGACGCTACCCCCGTGATTCCCACGACTACTTGCCCACTTGCTTATCCTAGTTTCCAAGCCGCTCGACTGCCTCCTATGCCCGGCGATCGCTTCTCCCACACGCCTCACCGCATGGCGACTCCTCTCCTACAGTACGACAGCACGGTAAGTGACACGCACTCGTCACATACGTCTAGCTCAGAGAAAACGGTTTTGCAAAGACCAGTAGTAAAGGCTAAAATTTTTAAAAAAACAACAGTGTGAACGGTTCCAGACACACGGTCAGTCAGACCTCGCTGCTCTGTTCGTCTTCCTCCTTGCGCGGCCGCGGCGCTCGCCTCGCCTCCTCCCCATCAGTCCCTCGTCCCTCTGGTTCGAGGTGAAAATCCATATACCCGAGCGAGAAAAAGAAGTTTTTGAGGAACGAAACCTAGGCGACGGAGGAGTCCCGGCGATGGCTGCGGCGGCGATCCTGCCGGAGCTGGCGACGCAGGTGGTCATCCCGGTCGCGGCGGCCGGGCATCGCGTTCGCGGTCCTGCAGTGGGTGCTGGTCTCGAAGGTGAGGCTCGCCGGAGCGGCGCGCGCGGAGGCGGCGCCAGCGCCGGGAAGAGCGGCGCGAGCGACTACCTCATCGAGGAGGAGGAGGGGCTCAACGACCACAAATATCAACGTTGTCAGTGCTCCGAGATCCAGAGCGCCATCTCCGAAGGTGAGAGGCTCAGGCTCAGAGCTGTGTGAGTCCTATACGCGCGCGCCGCACGCGGAGGGGGCTTGAGGAATTGCGAGGCGCGTCGGCCATATAGATCTTATCCTTTTGGTTGAGTTTTGTTGAGAAAGATCGGATTTTTACGTGGCTTGCTTAGTGGTTTGGCGCGAATTGCTGTTCTTTGTCGAGTGGTTTTTGCTTGCTTCCGGTGATGTTTCGAGGAAAGAAATATGGGAGTTCTTTCTTGTCTTATTATATTATGAAATCTCAAGCGATTTCTTTTAATGGAACTGATTATTTTCAGGTTGCTCTTTGTCTACGCTGTAATTGATTTGTCTTACTTGCTATGTGATGTTTCGACAAAAACAACGTTAATTATTTTTGTTTATTTGACAATCATATGATATCTAGTTTG
>CM070646.1:15913086-16050586 GCA_036346575.1 Dendrocalamus sinicus
TTGTAGCCAAGCAACATAAGGTCATTGTAAAATGACTAGAGAGATCATAACTTCATATGGGTACTACAACAAAGATCGAATAAAAATATCATCATCAATGCAAGGGCTTATTTTATCCAGTAAACTGCATGATGACAGAAAGGTACAATCATTACATGAGATTGACGCAGCAAATATCATTATAATAGCAAATCAGCAACCTTGGCAGAAAAACAGCAATTTCATGCAACAATATCTTGAATTTTCATCATCTCGAAAACTAGAGCAATGAACCTCAATTGTTTTTCTATCATTGATAGCTTCTGGTCAAGATTTAGACACCTTCCTTCTTGCATATTTCCATTGCAGACCGCTGAACCAACAATACAGCTAGCAAAAGTCTATCTATTATCATGAGATGAATAGATTGTTCAATTCTTTCAAGCAAACAGATCTTCTAACAATGAACATTAAGATTAACTGCATATACAACACCATGTCTGTCATGTTAGAAGTTACAAAATAATAAATCAATAGCCTTGGTGCAAACTGGCTTTATTATATGCAACAAGCACAAAAAGGTCCACTCTTGTACCGCTTTACGAAGCATAATGTGACTGTGTGAGCCTTAGCCTGAGATATCTAGTTTGTGTTTCACATCCAACCATCCATGCAGCGCAAACGCAGAAAGTTACTACCACGGAAGCAGAATGAAGCAGAGAAGCACATGTAGAACAGAGACACGCACATGCGCAGCATCACATGACCCCCAAACTCTCTATGCACGTCACAAATTCAGTACTGCGCATAATCCAAACCTATCCTATTTCGCTCCGGTTTCCTCCAATCCCAATTCGCGACCCGTAATACATCAGCTGCAGCACCCAGTCGCTCGCAAAGCACATAAAATCAGGCAGAGGCGTGAGCCATACATACCATGAAGAGGTCAAGCTCCTCGCCGCCGGAGGGCCCGCCTGCGGCGGCAGCAGCGGCGGCGGCGGCGAGCGGAGGCGGGCGGGCGGCGATCTGCGCGTCGATGCGGGGTAGCTGGTCTACGGGGGTGGCGACGCGGAGGCAGGAAACGTGGGCCTCCAGCAGCCGCTCGTACAGCGGGTGGGCCGCGACGGCCGCCTTCTCCCTTTCCCCGCCGCCAGCGCCGGGGGAGAAGCTAGGGTTCGGCGACGAGGCTGCCGCCGCGTCCATCGCGAGCCCGTGGTCGGGGTAGTGGAACGCCATCGATGCTCCGGCGCAGGGGAGGCAGGCCGCGCGCCGGCGGGAGCGGAGCGCAACGACCTCGGCGGTTGGGGGTTTTGGTTGGTGGGGTGGGGGAGGAGCGGATGATAATGGAATAATGGATGGATGGGTTGGTGCCTTTGTCGCAGCTCCTCCACTGTCTGCGAGGAGAGGACTCGTCAAAGTGGAAGCACGTATAATTGTACGCGTGATGTGTGGCGTAGAGACGTACACTCTACGGTGTACACAGGCCAGAGCTTACTTACTAGTAGATACTGCCATACTGGTAGAGGGTATATACTGCTACTTGTCTACGAGATAGGCAGTACAGGTGGGCTCCAGAATGAGACGGATATGAGAGATATTTTGCTGCTGGAATTACCACTGTAGTCTCTCTCTCTTTTTCAAAAACGTTTTATGTTCTTTTTAAATTTAAAGAACATAAGTACAAGAGTTCAAATATAACACATTACAATTTTGTGAAGTACAATTAAAATACAAAGTACTTTAGCAAAAAAATTACAATTTTTAGGTTGAAACCAGAGAAAATGTGCAAATAGAACCTCACATATGTACATATATCTTTTATATATTTATTTTTAAAAAATTTAGGTGTGTAGTTGCACTGACGCATCCTAAATCCACCCCTGCATTTTATTCATTTTTTTCTAAAGAGTAGACGGCGTTGGCAGAGTGCAAGAGATTGATTGTTTGGTTGTCTTTACATGCGGGCGGATCTACAAGTGGTTCATGGGTATTCATGAACACCTAAAATTTTGACAAAAATCTAGTATATATAGGGTATATACATATATATATATATATATATATATATATATATATATAATTGGGCTATTTTAACTGCGTTTGGTCACACAATTCGGTCACGTCTTACCCGACGCTCGAGCGAAAGCGATGCAACCCCATCCGCGACTCGCGTGCGCGTGAAGCCAGCCCATTTGCTGCGCGCGCGTGCTCCTCGCCCTCGCTTCCCCGACCCCGATCCCCATTCTCGCCTGCGGAGCGGCCGACCGACACGGCGACGCAATCCACCCTCCTAACCTAGTCGGCGACGGCGGTGCCGACCGCGCCGATCCGCTCCAGCCTCGGGCTGTCCGGCCCCGCTCCGCCTCCATCCGCTCCGCACTCCGCCCAGCGCTCCGCTCTCGCCAGCCGCGCAGACCGCGAGGTCCGCCGCTAGCTCCCAGATCTGCCCCTCGCAGCCTCCGCTCGCAGCACCGCGACGCGCGACCGGTGACCGGCCTCCACTCCACCGCACCACAGAGGCGAGTTGCGCGACCGACCGCGACACCGCATCACCTCCGGCCGCGGGCCCGACCGCCGCCCACCGCTCCGCGCCACCACGCATCGCGCCACGCCGCTCGCCATCACCTCCGGCCCACGCCCGCTGAGTATTTGAGTACTTCAGAGACTATAGTTTTGTGTCAGTGCTCGATCGTCTGCATCGCACTCTTCGCTGTAAGAGTGTATGTGTAAAGACGACTAGACGACGAGCATGATGTTGAATTGTTGATGAGTGATGACTGATGAATGCTGTGATGCTCTATGACAGTTTTTTGCTTGAATGTTTTCTATTAAGTACTAGAACATGCAGCAATTTTATTTCTCAGATGCCATAAAACATAAGTTGAGGGATCTAGAATGAATTGACAAGGGGATGATGAACATACAACCACTGTGAACTAATTAATTTCTTAATCTTATTTTGCTAATGCATTTTCATGTACAACATTGTAACTTAATTGAATTTTGACATTTTTGTTCTTTTATAGGTGGTTTGTTAGTAAAACTAGAGTGGATCTTTTGCATGGAGTTAATTTTAGTCAGTGCATTTGCCATTTGGCATGCCCAGTTTTGTGCAAGGCGTGTTGTTTTGGAACTTGGCCAATGAATGGGCAGTTTCTGGAATTGTTTTCAGACAGTTTGTTTATGGGATGTTTACTTTCTGAGTTGAATTTCTGATTCAATTGTTCAGGTTGTTTTTCTGATTTCTGATTCAATTTCTGATTTCTGAATTTCCAAGTCCGAACATCCATCCTAAAAATTCTGGATCCGCCACTTTTTACATGATTAGCAAAATTGGTTAGTCTAGTTGGACTCGTATAATAACTGCGAGAAGAAATCTGTTGTGAAAGATTGTGCTGCCATTTTAGTGACTACGGACCAAGTTTTATGACATTTTTGTCCGCGGAATAGTTTCTCGGTCCCTCGTGCTCGTTCCCACGTGGGGAGTTGGGAGGAAGTGAGGCTGGTGAGGATGGCATTAGATTCTGGTATTTTTCGCCCATCGGAAAGGGTACTGTGTAATACAGTGAGGTGGTTATGAGACGTTTGTATCGTAATACAGTGAAGTAGTTATGACACGTTTGCATTGGTTTTTGCTCATTGCTTTTAGGTGTTTTTTGATTTTTTAGTTAAAAATAAGTACTAATGACTTTTAAAAAGAGAAGATAAACGGTGCAAAAAGTGAGATGGTAGATACATACGTGTGACGGTGGTGAGAGAAGTAGATAGGTGATGTACTTTTGATCTTATGTCTTATTTTCAGAGAGAGATAGTAATGAGGGGAGCGAAAAAACTAATATCCGTTGTTCGTATTGATTTTAACTTTTTTTTTTAAAGATGAGCTACGAACAGAAGCACATACAAACACATGCAATGTAACGCAGTTGCGAGGAGGGAAAATGAAAGGAACGGAGGGTGATAGCGACGAGAGCCGGGTGGCCCAATAGGACAGCAACAACTAGGGGGGCCACGGTTTGGAAAATTTTGCCGGTCCCTACTCTCAAGCAGCCACGTGATTCTACTACCACAGGCATATGTGGTCCAAAACACTAAGCACTCAGTTTTTTCAAAACTAGGCCCATCGTAATCCCAAGAAAAAGGGCCCATCAACGTTAGCCTTAATAACCAGATTAAGTTCACAGGCCATGAACAACTAATGGGCTTCAAAAGACTTGTCGGCCTAACCAAATTTGCAGTTTGCAATGAGTTAAACGTTACTATCTCTTTATTTCTCTTGCTGAGAATTCTGCTCTGATTGCAACCCACAAGAATCATAGACCCAAAAATCAAAGAGAAACTAGTAAAATACCCGTGTGTTGCAATGGAGTCTTAAAAGAGAGGGTGATATATATCATTAAACATATGATCCTAAACCATACCATGATCCTAACATTTTTCTATGTTCAGCTATGGGGTTCAGAAAATGCAAATTACCACATGGGATCCAGAAAAGGCTAATTAAAATACATGCTTATGTGCTTATATATTCCTTAGGTCCCTATATAAATACCAAATAGATCACTAATATTGTAGCTAGTATAAGGAGCAGGTGAACGAAAACCCATATGTTTTCTAGCAGTCTTGAGTTCATAATATTTTTTTGAAACAAACAGAACTATAATATGAAATAAACAAATAGCAAATTTACATCATTAAATTGTTCCTCTAAAAGCCATATCTTACATGCCATTAGTCTAAAGGATGCCAAAGTTTTCATGAAGAAACTAAATGTACACAATGTTCAGTTCATAACTAAACTGTCAAACCTTAAACATCACATTGTGCAAATAAGTGTCTCACAAATTTCCCAATGAATGCTATAATCAGTAATCACAATATGCAAAGAGTGTCTCTAGTTCATTGTCAAGTTGACAGTGCTTCCATGGACATCTTTGAAGAATAGTGATCCTAAAGAGCCATTTTTTGTAGAAAAAAAGAGAAGCTAAAAATAGCATAACAAGATGAATCGTAATCAGGACAAAGGATCATTTATCTCAAATCATGAATTATGTATAATTGAGCAGAAGAAGAAAAAATCCCTTATCTAGCAACACATGAGTAAACTGCTAAGGCCTCAAGAATTGAATTTCATAAGTATATAATGAAAATCCCAAAGAAACAACAATCAGAGGAACCGAAATCCCATTTAAACTGGAAAGTAAATTAGTTATTGCCCAAAATGAAAACCAGATATGTCATTTTGGTTTGTAATGATCCTACAACAATCATACAATGGTACACATCTGCAGTCCAGCATGGTAAAAACTATATCAATGTGAACACATACAAAAACTAATTATGCAGTAAGATCCACAGAGGACATGAAAGACAGAATACTCACAAACTCAAAGACGTGTAATATTTCTTCAAATGCTAAGGTTTCTTCGTTTTGTTGTACTCGATGCATCATCAGGTTATATGAGCAATAATCCCATTGTTCAAACTTTGCAGCCCACATGATGCCTCCTCCATAAGACCGTAGGCTATAGCCATGTTGCCACCTCCCGCAAGGCACTACCACCTCCTTCTTTGATCTGAAGTCGAGCAGTACAAGTCAATAAGTAGTTCCATTCTTAGTACAATCAAGAAATAAAGAACCAATTATTTCTATAAGATGAATCAATAATTGAATACACGCAGTCGAAGACCTCTACTCCATCCTTGTCGATACTAATGTGCTCAAGGCGCGATACCTCTCCATGCTCCTATCCTCTACCACACCACTGCTCATGACATTAGAGTCATTCCTCGATGTGTGCAGTCACCATGAATATTTCCTCCATGTTTGCTAGGGGTGGGCAAAATACCCGCTACCCATTACCCGTACCCGAATTACCCGAACCTGAACCTGAAATACCCGAACCCGAGGTACCCGA
Source organism: Dendrocalamus sinicus (assembly GCA_036346575.1). Classification (NCBI taxonomy): domain Eukaryota; kingdom Viridiplantae; phylum Streptophyta; class Magnoliopsida; order Poales; family Poaceae; genus Dendrocalamus; species Dendrocalamus sinicus. Next base: position 15,918,981 of record CM070646.1, read on the forward strand.
TCCCAAATTCGGATAGCGATTATGATTACCCGAAATTAGTTTGGGTAGTTCGGGTAATATCCCCCGGTACCCGAACTACCCGAATTACCCGAACTACCCCGAAATACACTTGAACTTATCACTTTATTACCCGTACCCGAATTACCCAAACTACCCCGAAATACACTTGAACTTATCACTTTATTACCCGTACCCGAATTACCCAAACCCGAACCCCGAAATTGCTGCTGAAATTCTATGCAAATTCATGCGCTTGCTGGTTTTGTGAATTCGGTATATCGGCATACTCAAACCGAATTATCGGCACCAAATTGCGGGTAGTGTTTTTGGGGCTAATATCGGTAGCGATTTTCATTACCCGAATTTCGAATTACGAACTACCCGACCAAAAATCGGGTAACCCGAATGCCAGCCTAATGTTTGCCTCCTACCGCCATAAAGCCATCTCTTCGGTCTCTACGGCTATTCCGAGGCAACTTCCTCTTTAGTTCCTCCCACATAAGTAAAGGAGAAGCTAGTTGTCGGACCCCAAGTTTACTAACCTGGAACCCTCTGTGAATCACTGCATTATTTCCTGGATCAGTAGATAATGCTCACAGATACAACGCTGCATCATTTCATACACGATAAAACCATACATTACAATACCAGAGTTTTAAATAGACCGCGTCGGGCCGAGGTTACAATAGGGCCGTCAGGCCAAATGTCTTACAATACATAAAGAGCGGAAGCAGAACGTACATAAGCGTAGGGGCACAACTCGCCACAGGCAAGTGACTGGTCAACCTGAGTACCATCGCTATTAACCAAGGACCTGGCTAATAACGGAGGCACCCACCAAAACTAGCCTGGTCAACCACACTGAGGCGAGGGGCAAGACTACCGAGGTCTAATCTAGTAACCACCATCTTCATTTCCTTCGGCATCCTGATCCTCATGGTAAGCGTAGTACTCTTGATTCTCAACTTCTGAATGTGGGATTAAGAGCGAGGGTGAGCACCAACAACTGTGCTCCGCGAGCCAACACACAGAATGCATATAATTATTGATGCAAGGTTTAACAAGGATGGCTCGGGTTCTTTTCTTTGCTTAAAGCGACTTTTGGATTAATTATAATTAAAAAGTCCCTATGACCTAGCAATTTTCAAAAACTCAGGTTTATACAATTGTTGAAAGTGTGCAATAATTTATAATGGGGTAGGTTCCAACCACCGTTTTCATGGTTCCATCCACCAATCCCTAAATTTTGAGTAGCAGGTTACTTTCACCTTATTACCAACACTGGAGCACATCCCTCCAAGATAAATTACCAAAGTTAAGTTACATCCACCTAACAAATCCTTATTCCCAACCTCAAAAGTTTTGAAGTAGAACTAACTCGAGGAAGATTTCCATGTCTCCTTGACTGTGGGCACTGCTATTTGAATAGTTGTATACTCTGCAGACTGTACATCTTTACCCACAAGAGATAATCGCCCGATGATTCTACATGATTCCTTGGACATGCAGATCGAGAAATTATCACGAGGCCTTTACAATACCTCGCACTCTAGCATATCACTCCTATGGGGTTACTTCCATAGGTTGTGCGGATGTCCACCATAGGTTAGCGCAATGACTCCACTCTCCACATACGCTATCCTAGGCAACGCCACCTACATCCGTGTCCCATTCCAAGTGGGGCTTTCATTACCCACCTACACACGTTCTCCGTGAAATGACTAGAGTGTCCAAGAATTATTCACCAAGCCTACAATATGTCACTTGTGGTTGTACTGTTATACACGGAGGGTCCACACAGATTAAGTCCTTAATTTGTCAGGCGGTTCATTCCACATCCCTTGTGTTACATCCACACCCACCGCTCTTACCACCCGCCCAAACAGGTTTAGCAAATTTTTAGGGTTTTGAGAAGCATAACACAAGTTAACATAATTATTCAGCTACGTACATCCCATGGCTGTCCCAAAACTAGTTTCCATGATTAAAGAATGATTATCAGGGCTACTGAGGCCCTGGACTTTACAAGACTAGCATGGCATTAGTACGACTTATAACTACCTTAGTTATAGCTTATACCTAGGGCGACAATGATCATGTGAGTTCAAATGTTGCTGGAGGGGTATGCTATTATGAGGTAGATACATGGTTATGAACTACCTTAAGAGTGACATACGCTTGCGTATAAAGTAAAGCATGCAAATTTTCATAATTTAAATGAACATAGTTTCACATAAAATATAGGCGCAAAATGATCAAAGTATTGACTCGCCTGGATCAAGAGCTTGGGGGTCTTATGCTGCTTCAAGCGGGGGCTCGTTCGTGTCTTCGAAATCTACTCGGGAGATCGAACCGAAAAAGGCAACACAAAAGAACAAAAGCAAATAAATACCGAATAGAATAAAACCAATCTCAAATTAGCTTAAAACTGAACCAAAATAGAACCATCAGATAGATCTCGATTTTAGAAGAATTTAGAAATTAGTTTCATTAAATTTGGAAGTAGGGATAGGAAGTTATAGCATTTTAAAGTTTCAATTTCTGGAAAAACCGAAAAATAGAAAAGGGAGGAAAGTGTATTGTTGACGGGTGGGGCCCGAGAGGGAGCAGGTGGCGCTCGGGTAAACACTGCAACTCCGCAGCCGATAGGTGGGCCTTAATTAGCAGTGCTTTAATACTCCCTTTAATCGCCGGCTTAGGACAACATAAATAACCGGTTAGGGGCGTGAACGCAAAGAATGGAGTTATTGAACCGCCGCGATCTTCATCGCTCATCCCGGCCGTGAGGAGGGCGAAGCCAACCGGCGGCGGAGGGAGCACGGAGACGCGGCGGTGCCGGCCAAAATGGGTCACACGACCCGACGCGCGCCTCGGGGAGGGAGGAATCGGCCTGATTTGCCGCGACGGTGGCCGGAAGTGAGTAGAGCGCGGCCGAACAGGAGCAGCAGGCGCCGCGCTCGGGCCGTGGGAGTTCAATTCCTCGGTGGTGAAGTATCCACGGGCATCCCTGAGCTCACCTGGGGCGCTAGTCGAGGCCGAGGTGGAGCGGCGGGCGGGCGGCGAGAGAGGCTTGGCGGCGAGGAGGGCGGTGGCGGCTCGCTGGGAGGGAGGCAGGTGGTCCGCGAGGTGAGGAGGGTGTTCACGGGGTCCCGGTGATGCTCCACGCGCAGGAATCGGCTTGCGATGCAGCGGTGTGCCAACGGGACCGACGGAGTTGGGAGGATGGCCTTCGCCGGCGCCCGCAGTGACGAGAAGGCAATTAGCTCGGGTAGAAGAGAGATGGGGCAAAGGTGAGCGCAGGGGGGAGGCTCAAGGCCCTGGCGGCAACCGGTGGAGCTCGGCGGTGGGGTTCTGCAGAGGCGCACGCACGGCAGCAGAGGAGGCGCGCGTGAGTTTCTTGGATGGGGGTGCGGTGAGGCGCCAGTGCCCTTTATAGAGGCCGAGGAAGAAGCAAGACGCCGAGGGGGAAGGGGCAAGGCGGCATGGCGCCGTGCGCGCGGTGGCGTCATCGCCTTACGGCCACAGGGCAGGTGCGGCAATCCGGGGCTGTCGCGGTGCTAGTAAATGTGGGGAGTGCCGCTCGGTCCGGCGGTCGAAGGGGGAAGGAAGCGTGGCGCAGGGGGCAGCTGAGCAACGACGACGGGATGGCGTGACCCGGGGAGGACTACGGCGGCGCAGCGCGCGAGGGAAAGGACGGCGAGCGGCGTACACGGCAAGGCGACGCTGATTGCGAGGGCGAAGAGGCGTGCCCGGGGTCGGCTGCGGTCGCACGAAGGCGAGGGTGGTCGCGACGACAACAAGGTCGCTTGTCGCAATAACTTGCCGGCTGGTTGGTGGCGGCAAGGCGGCAAAGAAACAGAGGAGGAGGCGCTACGGGGTGAAGGGAAGAAGGAGGCGCTGCGCGCCGAAGAAGGGAGGAGATGAACGCCACGATGGAATGGGAAAAAGGGGTGGACGGCGGTATTGAAAGAATTTGGTTTTACTCCTTAATCCCTTTTTCTTCCTTGGAATCTCCTAATTTTGAAGATAATTTCAGATTCTAGATTTTAAAAGGGCCTTTGAATTGCCTCTTTAGAGATAAAAACAAGGTTTTCAATTCAAATTATTTAAGTGCAACTTGGATTTTCTTTTGAAAAACAACAAGGGTCACCAACTGAGAATAGAGCTTTTTAATTCAACAACATAGGTTTGAATTTTACATTGGCACCAAGGTTTGAAAATGGGATGTTACACTAGTCAAGGCTGAGACAGCGCAGATTACGAGAAAGGAGAGGACTGGCCACGAGGGCAGCTGTAAGATCAAGGAGGTAGACTAGAGGGGATGAATAAGCGGTTTAAAAATTCTCTTCTATCGCTTATTTGGCTAAAACCAAGTTTATAATGCAAAAGCATAAATCAATTTGATTTCGTACAAATAAGGCCCAAATCAACTAGGTTTACCTAGGTACACCAACAACCTAAGTCTATGTTAAGATTTGTAATTCTAGGATGACAAGTAATCAATTTAATTCTATGAATGTAAATTACTTGAATGTAAATTGAGCACAAAAGAACAGACCACAAAGACACAGTTGCTTTTACTATGGTGTTTGGGGACTTACTGGAATCCTCTAGTCTACATTGAGGTAAACCCAAACGAATTAGAGTGCCTCCACGAATTAAGTCAAACACCTCAAATCCACTAATGGTAGCTCTTTTCTGCTCCGGGTAGGTGAGCTCCAATTTTCACAACTTGCTGGGTCTTCTCACAACTTTCTTTAAGAAGATCATCGCAAAATGCCTCCAACTCTGTCTAGAAGTCGGAACCCCAAGAGTAATAAGTCAAACCCTTGCTTAACTCTCACCATATGCAATGAATGCATAAGCTCAAGTGAAAACAAAATTCACCTCTAGATGTAACACATGCAATCTAGATCCCTTCTCATTGCTCACTATGTGCAATACATGCCCAATTAAGAGGAGAACCTCATCGGCTCAAGAAAATGAAATAAAGTGCTAAAAGTCTTACCCTAATCGCCACAATGGGGTATTTATACCCCACACCTTGAAACTAGTCGTTGGAGACAAAATCAATATTTTCGTAGTACCGTAGGCAAATGTTCGATACTACCGCGCCCCTCAACAACAATAAAAAAAACTAGCCTTTACAGGAAAAATCGGTAATTGTACCACACAAAGTCTGGTACAACCACTAACGGTAGTACTGCTCTATACATGCGGAACTATCGATTCACAAGGGAGGAGGAAACCTTCCAACAGGTGTCTGTCTGGAAAAAACATACCGCCACACAAGTGGTTGTTCCGCAACTCGTAGTAGTCGCGGTATTTCAAGATCCTGTTTATGTCTTCAACAACTAGCTTCGAGGTGTGGGGTGTAAGTACCCCTTGTGGCCGGTTAGAGAATAGGTTGCTGGACTCTATTTCATTCCTTTGAGCTAGTGTGAGGTCCTCCTCTCAATTGTGTATGTGTTACACCTTGTGAGCAAGGAGGAAGGCTCTAGATTACATGTGTTGCACCTAGAGGTGGATTTTGTATCCACCTGAGCTTGCATATTCGTTGCACATGGTGAGTCACGCGAGGGGCTTGACTTATTTTCCTTAGAGGTTGCCAACTTCTAGACGGCGTTGGAGGCATTGTTTATGTGATCTTCTCAAAGAAGCTTATGAGAAGAATCGCTAAGTGTGAAGGTTGGAGCTCACCTACTTGGAGCCGGAAAGATTTACCACCAGTAGATTTGAGATAATTGGCTTAATTCGTGGAGCTGATCTAATTCATTTGAGCTTATCTCAACGTAGACTAGGAGAGACTGGCAAGTCTCTGAACACCACGATAAAAAGGAATCGTGTCAATTGTGGTTTGTTTTCTTGTGCTCAATTTACCTCCAAGCAATTTACAGTCATATAATTAAATTTATTGCTTGTCATCTTAAGATTGCAAATATTCATATAGCCATAGAGTGTTGGTGCACGTAGGTGAACATAATTGATTTATGCTTTATTTGTGCTAAACCAAATTGATTTAAACTTTCGCATTATATACTTGATTTTAGCCAAATAGAAATGATAAAAATTGGAAGAGATTTTTTAAGACAGCCTATTCACCCCCTCTAGTCGGTCTCCTCAATTTTACAACTGGTCCTCGACCACGTCTCGTTCAACCACATAGGTCTTCGACCACGCTGATCTTCGACCACACAGGTCTTGACCACGTCGACCATATCGATCTTCGACCACATCGATCTTTGATCACACAGATTTTCGACCACCACGTCGATCTTCGACCACGTTGTTTCGATCTCGTCTGCTCGACCATGTTGGTTCAATCACACAGGTCTCAACCACGTCGGATCGACCATGCTGGTTCAACCACGGTAGTTTGACCACATCGATCTTCGAGCACACATGTCTTCCACCACGTTGGTCTTCGACCGCATTTGCCTTCGACCACATACGCCTTTGACCACCAATGGGCGCGAGTAGTAACGCCCCAACGCCGATAGTACCATACAATGGTAGTATCGCACGTAACATAGTAGAAGTTCGATTTTCTTGAAATTGCATATATTTTGACAGATTTTACAAAACATATTTACAAATTATAGTATCATGCGCACAAGGATCAAACATAATTATCAACAAGTTGCAAAACATAGTTGCATATTTTTAGAATCCTAACACAAGGATTATGTATGAGCTTCAATCATTTATAAAACATATTTGCAAATATAACCTTCATACCACAAGGAGTAGGAAATATGGACTTCAAACTCTGGCAAAATACATTCGCAATGTATAGTCCCATGTTACAAGGATTCAACACATGAGTTTTAACCATTTGCAAAACACATTCACAAATATAAGTGTCATGCTACAGAGAGCTACATCAAGTGAGGTTAAACTATCAACATATGATAAGATTCAAGCTATTAGATGTGACTCCTCTTAGTACTACAACAAACTATATTAGTAATCCGGTCTTCCAACCATACACCAAGACCGGTAAAAAAATTAGAAACACATTCTTAAACCTATCTAGTTATATCTTTGCCTTGAGTCATTATCTTGATGCGCATCAACCCAAGATACATCCTTTGACTTGAACTCTATCAACATATGATGGGTCTTCACTTGACTCGATGATCAACTTATGATCATCTTCTCTTGGACATGCATCATTCATGGTACATTCTCTTTTGATGGCCTTCAACTTATTAAGCCATCTTGCATCTCGCATCTTGACTTGATGATCTTCAACAATGAAGTATCCCAAATCAACCCTATTTATGGAACCTAACATATCCATCCAACTCATGGAAAATCCACAAATCAATTGCCATTAATTACAAAAACTTCACTATTAATTCATAATAAAGGGACTAGATTTTACAATCGTCCCTTTGTGGTAACTCATGACAATATCAACAAATCATGATTTTAAAGATTGATTTGCAAGTATACAATATGTACACAACAATTGTATACTCTAGAATAAGATTTCTACGCAATTAACTCATTTGAATGGAAGTGTTTATTTTTTAGATTAATTGCTAGCAAAATTTTCACATATGGTTGTTATTAATTATCCTAACATTAACACATAATGAAGGAACTAGGTAACAAACCGATTGCAATTGATTTAATTTAAATTAATCATGCATATATATATAAACTACATAAGTTTTATATACTCAAGGATATATTTCAAAGTATAGGTCCTAAATTTATGGAAAAATGAACATGGATCAATACTAAATGAAACTACAAAAACATAGAGTGAACTTTCCTAAATATGTGCATACAAGAATGCGTAATAAAAACATATGCACATATTCATTTTAGACTTTTGGTGGAGTTTAATCTATATTTTGGATCTGATAAATGCAATAAGATATAAGAATATGATGCGGAATGTATACCTCCATGATTTTCATGTCTTCATCCAAATAAGACTTAAGCAGTATCATAATTTAACAAACGAGTTAGTCTCATATTTGCGTTTTCATTAAGCACATCCAAATAAAACTAGACAATATCATAATTAATAAACATATTAGTCTCTAATTACATTTGTTATTATCATCAAAACCAACTTAATAAAGTTTAAATTTACAGCAGCCACATCAGGTTGAGAGCGAACTCATCGCCAACATTGGCCAGTAGTAGGAGAATGCCTAGGGTAGCCAAGATCGGGAGGGGACAGAAGGCTAGAGGGAAGGTGCGAAACATAGAGATGTAGATGGAAGACGAGTGGAGGGGTGGAGCAGTTTAGAAAAAAGAGAACCTTAAAAAAGAGAGCCGTAAGTTAGCATGCGCGAAGAGAACAGAAGACGAATGAATAAACTCTCCTTTTATATTAATTAATATAAAAGATAAAGATAGGAAACAAGATTGTCCCCTGGATTACCAATTCTTCACGGGTAACATTTCACTCAATTAAACAAAACAACATGAATATATTCATCTAAATCCACAGCAGTGTGGGGATCACTTTGAGCTGTAACTACCTCCAGCTGTCAAATATAGAAGCACTAGGTAAAACAATATCAAATGGAGTTAAATTAGTCATTTTACTTTAGCTACAACATGGCATATCACTTAGGACCATAGTGGTACTAGACCCTGTAATTCTAACAACTTATCAAATGTGTCGTCCTCTTCAGTCATGACGCTGCCGTGCCCCATCTAGCCTGCTTCCTCTATGTACACTTGTTGTTCGGTTAGCAAAGCTGCACTAATCTGGGGCGCTCAATGCACTGATCTATCAGCAACGTCCTGCGCAGGAAGGTTGAGATCTGGTAGCACAAAGCTACCATGTGGGGGCTGCGTAACCGCCTGTTGATCAAGCTGTTCCTTTCCTTTCTGCTCCTTCCATGCGGTTTCGATCTGCAGGTTGGGTTGCTCTAATCTTGTCTGCATAATTCCAACAAAGCTGTGTTAGATGTGTCTATTGTTCCCACTTCAATACTGACACGATTGAAAGGAGATAATACAAAAACAATGGTAATTGGATCCATGCATTGACCATTGACTATTTTTACCAGAAAAGCAATGGTCCTCTCTCCCCTCTACAACAAAAGGATAAACCACACAGCTTACTCAAGGTATTTGCATTGAGATTTTGGATCGAAAAATTATTATAGTACTTGCAAATACTATGTGTTAAACTGGGAAAGGCGAAGCAAGATATGACCTGCCTATTACAAATGTGAACTTGTAATGGCTCGCTAACTAGGGATGGGGATGGAGACCCCGCCCACTACATTACCAAAGCTGAGAAAATAACGTCACTGGACCAAAAATCAACATGTACTCTCTAGAAATTAATCAGCAAGAAATACGCCTCACATATCCAGAATGTTTGTCATTATAACGGGTGGAGCCAGCACTATCTCATGGCAGAAAAGATGAGACGGAACTTCGTTAAATTGGCAACTTGGTGCCATACACAAGCGTGTAGCTTCAAATTTCAGATGGGTGACCATTTGTATTTGCCCAGGTCCAAGAGGTCAATAAATCCCTTTATTAGTCCGACATGTCAGTCACAAGCACAACATATATGCCTCTCCAGAAAAATTGAGGACTTGTATTCCTATTGGTTAAACCTCAAATTTTCTGATTTAACCAATAGGAATACAAGTTCTCCAGAAAATTTGTATTACTATTGGTTAAATCTCTTTTTTTTTCTGATTTAACCAATAGGAATACAAGTTCTCCAGAAAAATTGACGCCTTGCCACGATTCATAAGTATTCAGCTCCTATTCTTTGGCTTAACAACTTAGTACTATGTTGGTGAGGATCTATTTCATCCAAAAGACACAAATATTGGTGCAACTTGCATCAGGAAAATAGACAGCACAACTGGACTCGTATCATGAGAACCATAGTTACTGGCGAATGTAGTGATCTGTACATTATGAGTGCCTTGTAGAACAAGGAAACCTTGGTGCTATTTAAATCAAGGTGCTAGGTATTCTTGGCACTTATTGCAAAGGCCTCTTGGCACAAGAGGCAAGCATCTTGATTCTCTATTTTTAAAACATGGATTTTCTTTAGTAAATGCTGCCTCTAAATCTGAAATGAGTTGCTGTTGGTTGGATCCAGCATTTGTATCCAGTCACATGTAGAACTAATATCTGATCAGCCCATTGGTCTACAGACAAGACCCAAGATTTCTTCAGAGGTTTTGCCAAAACTAGAGAAATCTACATCTGACATCGCAAATTGCCCATCAGCCTTGTTACCCATCTCTAACTCAAAGGGATAGATAGAGAGGGACAAAATGACACTAACGACCAACCTGTGCACGTATAGCATCTTAGGCGCGGATAGCCTACAAACTAAAGTGCCTACGAAAAGATCAATGGGAGTGTATGGACCACTACTTTGGAGGCACAAAAAACTCCCTTGCTAGCAATTTAAAACCTCTCACTTATGCTTTAAGTTAAAACAAACAATACAACTTTTTCATAAGCCATTCCACCCGATAGACACCATTCGGTGGCCCGCATACCTATTTGGAACAGAAAAGAAAAAAGGGAAAAACGAATTAAGATTGTTGTTACCTCAAGCTTGTCATTTTCTTTTGACAGAGCGGTGCAAGCTCTCTGCAAAACCCGCATCTCCTGCTCACGGCCAAAACAAATTCCAACAGTAGTTAGTAAATTTGGCAGTGGAATACTTGAAGAAAAGTATAATATGTTAATCACCTCACGGAGGCTGTCGTTCTCCACTGTGAGAGACCGCACCAGCTGCTGGACCTCCGGTAGCCTCTGCATATCACCGCAGCAATAAAGCATTAAGCCAAATTAAGCCACAAGGACAAGAAACAGGCGCAAGCCCTCCGTGGTTTCCTACATCGTCGCTTGTTTCGGTTTTGGCTTCTGCCTTTTTCTAGTTTTTTGGTTTTTTGAGGTTTTCTTGTCTATTCTTTTTTTTAGAAGCCGCAAAGAACACTCCCGATTTCTTATGATGAGGCTGGGCAATTTCTTTTGCCAAGACCAGTAAAGCGCGTACACAATCTTTTGCCCTCTTCTTTTTCAACTTCTAAAACATGTTTTTTCTACAGTAAAATAACTTTTTACAGTTACGAACTTTTAAACAGAATATCTTTTTAAAATAAAATCTACAAGTCGATTGTAATACATACTGCAGTGATTTTATTTATATCGACCAAAACAGCACATGAATCTCTTCCTCTCTGTACTTTCTCTTGCAAATAACCAAAAGTTATAAGACACAAACCAAAAAACATAATCCACAGCCTAAAAGAAGGCCATGCTTTTCTACCGCAGGACACCTTAACTGTTTCAGAGCGTCTCGCGAGCCAATATGATAGGGAGGACCGGAGGAGTCAGGGCTGGGCTGTGACCTGAGTGAGAGGAGCTGGAACTCACCATTTTCTTCCGTGGTCGCTGACCGGTGGGCCGTGGAGGCGGGGCTGGAACGGTCAAATGTGGCCGTCCAATGGAGCCCACCTGCAGCGAGGGTAAGCAACTGTAAGTTCATAGCCAATCAATGAGCAACGCATATTTAAGAAGCAAGCTTCTTAGCCGATCAATGAGCAACGCATATTTAACGGAGCAAGGTCCACGCAGGCCACTGGGAGCCCACCCACAGCGGTCCAACACGTCACGGATCGATACACAGAATCATACACATTACAGAAAAATAAACACACAACACAAGCATGCTTAAGAAATTGCTCCCATGGCAATTTCTTCCCATGGGAGCCTAACTCTCAACTAGAACATCCCATTACCACATGATGAGACACACGACAGACCCTCGCCGCGAGGATTTCAATTTTTTTTTTTTGCCCATCAATATATTGCCCATTTTTAGCTATGCAAGAGATGCATCCGCGTCCGCCTAACTACCATGATACCATCCGACGCAACGCCATAAAAGAAGAACCTCACGTCCCTATTGGGCATCCGGCAGACTGCCCCTGTTCCCTCGCTCCCACGGTGCATTACAGGTGGGCCCCGCGCACGGTCCGCCTTTCCGCAGAGAGAAAAACGCCGTAGCCCACTCCCCAACCGGACACCGGTCATCGACAGGTGGGCCCCGCCGTCCGCATCACGGACACCAACGCGCAACACCCTCGCGCGTTCCGGTGGGCGCCCGCGCCCCGCCGCGCGCTGCGTTTGGGTCCCCGAGTTTTGACTCCGCCTACATCCCCGGGCCACGCTCCCACCACACGAGCAATTGCAGGAGCTGAGGATAAAGGACAGCGAAAATGACCATAACGCCCCCGGAGAATACAGAAAGGTCGCTCCTACGCTTTGCGAGGTGAGGGGTAGCTTGGGAAAAGCAAGGGGGCAGGGATTGAAGCCGCAGCTCCGGCCGCACCCACCGGCTCCCGCGACTTCCCCGAATTGCCCCCTTTCCTTCCCAGTAGGAGTCAACTACAAGCACATAAATAAATCGCAGACGCAGCATGGAAAAGGCTAAACTTTTGTTCTTTGTTGGTAATTTTGCAACCCCAACGTAGTAACTACAAACCAGAGAAAAATCACAAAACAATGCGGATCTGCGAAGCGGAAACGAGGATGGGAACTTGACGTCTGTAGCAAGCAAAGGGAAAATCTAAATTATGAGGAGAATAAATTAGAAGAGGCTGGGTTAAGGGGAGAAAGAAGCTGGAAAAAAAACGGTGCTCAAATCAGGAAGGGAAGGGGGTTTTGCTGTCCAGTAGGGGCGGTTTTGTCACAAGGAAGAAAAAAATTGGAAAAGGGCAAAAAGAAAAAACTCAGAAAGGAGCACAGGGATTAGAGGGAGGGAGATACTGGTGGTGGGGGAGGGAGAAGAACCCAAAGCGGCGGCAACACGAGAGACGGGGGAATAGAGAGAGAGATGTGTGTGTGTGTACGCACGAACCTTAGTCGCCGTCGCGGGGCCCGCGCGGTGGTGCCCCGGCGAGAAGAAGCCGCCGTCCTCGCCGCCGCTGGTGGATGCACCGGAGCCGGAGCCGCCGCTGTAGTCCAGCGGCGAGGCCGGGCTGTCCCGGGCCCACCTCCCCTTCCCCGCCGCCACCGGCGACGGGCGGCGCGACCGCTTCCCCCGCGCCACGGCCGCCCAGATCAGCTCCCCCTCCCCCGACGTCGGCCGGGGCTTGCACCAGGGCGGCGTCCACCCCGCGAGGTCCGCCCCGCGGAGCGAGCAGATGATGTCGGCGGCGAGCGCGTCGGCGTCGGCGGCCATCGCGTGGCAACCCAACTTGGGAAGGAAACCCTAACGAAGAGAGAGAGAGATGTGGGTGGGGAAGCAGGGAAGGTAAGGGAATGGGGGAGATGGGGGGGGGGCGTGGAGGCGAACCAAAGCCACGGCGTCGTGCCCGGCCTTTAAATGGCGGAATAAAACCGCGGCCCAAACCCGCACACGCACGGACGCGCCTCGCCCCCACGAGAGGGAGGATCGGTGTGTGGCACCCCCAAATGCTGCCACGTGGCTACGTGACAGGGAGAAATTTGCTTCCCTACCAGAGTTACCGCTCGCTCGCTGGCTGGCCCCGCCCGCCACGTCCGCACACAACTTCCATCTCGTTGACACCCCGGCCTAGAGATGGCAATGGGTACCCGAAACCCGAGTACCCGATGGGTTTTACCCGATAAGGAGGCAGTATGGAAAGATATCTTCACCGTGGGTATGCTAATGGGTAAAAATCTCTACCCATCGGGTATGCGGTCTTGGCGCGGTGTATACTACAGTGCGCATACCCATGGTAAAATATACCCTGGGTGTATATTAGATATAGCAAGCAGTACATATACCGTGGCGTATATATATTCAAACGGTTGATGGAAATACCCACACTCGTATATACCGTGTGCCCGTATATACCCTTATCAATTCGGGTATGGGTTACCCGTCGGGTATAAATACCCGATGGTATGCGGTATGGGTAAGTTTCTATACCCGTGTGCGAATGCGGGTATTATGGCGGGTGCGGGTGCGAGTATCGGGTACGGGTATGGTTTAGCTATACCCGACGGGTATTTACCCGTTGCCATCTCTACCCGGCCCTCGTACCAACCGGCCGATCGGCCAGCGAGAGTAGACTCGGTGCGTCGCCCCGGGGGAGACTTTCCGCCGCAGTCGCCACGGCGAAATGACGGGGACGCCCCTGGTGGGTCCGTGTGTCAGTGGGGCGGCTCCGTAAAAGCGCGAGGCATAGGACGCAAGGTGGAGCGGTGGGCCAGTGCGCGAGGGGAGGTGGAGGGGTATGGAATTGGAGGCGAGACGTGGGACGGAAGGGTGGGACAGCGTGTCAGTGAGAAGCTTCGGTTTCCGTGTGAGGGGAAGGCTGGGAAGGAGCGCCTGACGGTGGGCCCGGGAGCCTGCCTTGGCCTTCCTCACCTTGCTCGCCCTGCGGCTGACTCTGGTTACTGCGTACATTCCCACGCACGCAGGCATGCAACAACAGTGATCGTGATTTGTGGGTGGATCTCTCTCTCTCTTTGGCCCTTTTGTGGGTCTCGGGCCCATCTGGCAGCGCAGTGGTCAGTGGACCAGAAAATTGTGAAATTTTGGACGGCTAGCTCTAGGGTGTTCTGAACTTTCTACTTGAGGACGGTTTCAATTTTTGACTTTTATCCACTTAATTTTATTTTTTATTTTTAGGTTTTTGTTTTTCTCTCTCATTCTTTGTATTGTCTATGATGGTATAAGTTTTCTTTTAAAATTTTAATTATTAAAAAACTAATAGCTACTACAATAATAAAAGCCACAGCTTATAAGCCACGTTAAGCAAGGTCTTTAGAATTATCTTTTTACAATTAGAGCCTTGCTCTCGAATCGATTTCCTACACAACAACAGCTTTTGTACATATAGTTTTTTTCCTTTTGAGGAAGTGTAGCTGGCAATTTAAAGTGTTAAATAGATGTATTCGGAGCGTCACATGATATATTTTGTTGGACTGTAGCTCATACCTTATAGTTATATGTTATGATTTTTGATTGTTTATGAGAGATAGTATGAAAATAGAGATACTAGATATTCTGTTTGAAAGCTGATTATTATAAAAAAGATAATTACTATAAAAAAACTAAAAGTAGAAGCTGAAAAGAATGCTCAAACTCAATTCCTGCCAACAAGCTAACTAGCTAGCGACTTGAGTCCTGTTGTAAGCAACGAGAAACCGTCAGGCTGGATTGGAATTAGTCATAATACTGTGAAGACGCAGATAGTCTAGTCTAATGTTGCAGAAAGAAACTGGCGAAGATTGGTCACCGCTCTCGAGGTCTCGAACGCGTGGAGCGACTTAAGGAAATTTGCCGTCCATCTGACCCGTTCTTCTCGACCCCAAACTAGCACTGCTTGCTAGAGCTGGGCATGCATGCCAGTTGGTCGATGTCCGAATATGGATGTCTTATCCGATGAACCAACAGAACAGCGAGCCAGGCTCGTTTTAGGGTGGATTTTTTTGACTGACTATTTATATCTTAAATATTTAAATTTTATCTATTTGAGAGAGATAGTATGCAGAGAAAAATAGTTGCATGTGATTTTAACCAGTACAGCTGAACTCAGTACACTTTTTTACTATAATTTTTCTATTAACCCTGTCTTGAAAAATATATGGTTTAAAAGCTAGTTATTGTAGATAGTATAAACATAAATCAACTTCAAACAAAAAGAACCTGGCTTAAGCTTATGTTTTTTTGATGAAATAGTAATAACTAAAAATAGATTTTTGAATAAAATTAAAAAACGGTTTTTGAAAGGCATCGATGCGGAAGAGATGATAAAGTCCGACCGTTGGCTTTTAGAAGTGATTTAGAGAAGCCGAGATGTTTAAATCGGTTTTCGGCTTCTTCAGGTAAAAGGCTGAAGCTGAAGTCGATTTTGGACACTCTTAAACAATGCTACACGTATTAAGGAATTTTGCTGGATCCCTATCGAAATTTAGCAATTTTTATATTAAACTGATGCATTCTAAACAGATCGATCGAATTGTTTGTTTCTTAGCTAACCAATCGCCGGGCCTTTCTTGTTACATGTGGGCATGCATGGGCGCACGGACAAGGAAATTTCATGGAGAGTTATACTGCGAACACGGCAACATGTACGTAGGACTGTAGAGATGTGAGTGAAAAGACACGTCGTCAGATGGTCCGTTGAAGACAAGTGGCCGGTCGCATGGCTTGGGCAGTTCGGCTCAACGTGGGCCAAGTCTTTTCGGCCGTTCCTTATGGGTTAGGACTTTCATTCATGGTTTTGAAAAATATACCTTGATAAAATATTTTAAAATAGCGATAAAGAAATTATTTTATTTATTTATTTTAAAAATTATAAACTATATGATTGAAAAGAACTTGGTCATTGATGGATGACTTCATAAACTTAGGGTGGTGATCATTTGGGCTTATTTTTGTGGCTTATGGTGAAAAGCATCAGAAGTGGTGAAAAAACATCAGTAGTGATAGAGGCTTATTTAGCATAATTAAATTTTTAAAAAATTAAAAAATATAAAAATATGTTAGCCCATTACATATAATACAAATAAATACGGGAAAAAAGAACCGACAAAAAAGCTCAACAAAAAGCCAAAAGTTCATAAAAAGACGAAATTTATGAATAGTGAAAAATAAGCCGGAAGCAAAAAGCTGAAGCCCAACCGATCACTCCCTAAGATATAAATCATAGACATGCATGCATGACGCAACTTCTTCGTACTTCCTTTGAACCTACTAACGCACCAAGCGGCGCATACATCAGACTGTCAAGAGAGCTACTTAATTGAGAGTCAAGCCGAGCTCGGGTTCAGCTTGACTTGCCTTGTCTCCCATTCCTTTCGATTTGCACCGTCACTAACGCGGGAATTTTGCAAGAACCTGAAACAAAATCAAAAATTTCAAAGGAAATTTGAATTCTCGTTTGATTTTGATTTCTTGTGAACTTTGGCTCAATCTAGCTCAAATCTTAGCTCTTCATGCTCTAAATTCTCAGCCTCATCTCACCCTCCAACCCAATTAGCACGCACACTGTTCATTGTCCCAAAAAAATCGCCAATGCCGCTGCCCGGTCTCTCTCGCTCACTTTCGTGCCTTCTCGCCGCTGCCACTCCTCTACAACCTGTTAGAAACCATACCCCCATCTTAATTGCCCTGGCCGCACGTCAGAGCCGCCGGTCGTGCCCGCCGCCGCCTTACCGATCTCCCTGCTTTCTCTACTCTCTCTCTCTCTCTCTCTCGCGACTGACATGACATCATCTGTCACCTTTTGACCACCACATTGCTACACCCGAGGCAGCCAGTGCATTTCCTCTGCCAGCCGCGCAGCGCCTTCCCGACCTCTACCACGTGCTGCTGCCACCAAAACCCCGTCCCTGTACCGAACTGCCATAGAATAGCTATAAAAGCCCGAGACCTCCTCCAGACATTGCATAGCCGTCCAATGAGCCACCTCCACACCCCAATTAGACACTCGACCAGAGCCTCGCCGGCAACCACCTAAAGACCTCAAAGTAAGCCATATTCCAATTCTCGGTAACTAGTCAATTACATTCCAATTGCTTCCAACCGTAGCACCCTCACACTCCCAGAAACACCATCGAAGCTTTGCCATAGCTTCCCAAAACCTCTCCTACCCTAGCGACTAGCGTCGCCGCTCGGCCATGGAGCCTCACTGTGGATAGCCCAACACAACCATCCCTGACTCGATCCACCACTTCCCCGAGCTTTCTCTAACCCTAGTAATGCCCAAACCCTAACACTACCATATGATTAACCCACCGTTAAGCTTCGTGCCATTCAAAAGCTTCGAGAAGAGGAGACCTCACCGCCGGTGAATGCCAACTCCCCTACCACTATCGACCCCAAAAACGGATTCCCCACATCACCAGGAACCCGACCACAGCCCCAAAACCCATCACAGATCACCTTAGCCCCACCAATTGACGTTGCCTTCTTCCTCTGTTTTCCGTTGCCGCGCGCAGACGGTTGAAGAAGATGGCACTGTTCATCATGGGCCGCATAGTAGCAGACCAAATCAGTTATTAAGTTGGGCCGACCAAAACACTGTAGCGGGCGGGTTCGGCATGAACAGTGATTGGACCTGCCATAAACATTGCAAACCCGAAAATACATATATATACATCCATTTTGACCATTTCAAACCCGTCTATCTATTCCTCAGCTTTGTTTTCCCATACCAAACTTCTATAAATCCAAAACCTATTTTATTTGGTTTTTCTTGGATTTTATTTCTTTGATTTTTTGTTCCTAGCTCAACTTTGTGAGCATGGAATTGAATTATTTTCTTTTATTTTGCGTTAGATCACAACATTGAAAGTTAGCCAGTCCAGGAGGAAGAAGCTCACATGTCTTTGATCATATTAAACCTACACTCCTTTAGTTACTTAATTATATGTATTTTTATTATGTTATTTATACACTGTTATTTCTTGTACAATAAATGTTTAGAATGCATTGACTTGTCTAATCTGGTTTAGTATCTGCTCAAATCTATTGAATATCTACTGTAAGGATATGATGTACTATTTCAGAAAATGGAACAACAAGTGTAAGAATGTGGTATGGAAACGGTAAAACCATACTTTTATAATGGTAGGCTCCGCCCTGTCAGGACGCCGTATTCTGTGACAGGGAGTACCTAGTCTATCGGGTAGAGGCTATATAAAGATGTGAGCAGTGAAACAACCTTATTTTCTTGAACCTGGACGCGGGTTAAGAAATCTTATGAGTAAAACTGGGCAACTCTGCAGAGTCATAACTTATTAGTATTCGAATATGCCGTGCTTCCGATAAATGAAGCTGTGTTTAATGGGTGATTCTAATAGCGAAGCGTAAGTAGATTTGGAAATAAGTTAGAAATGTTGAAGGTTGGTAACCAAGCTATTGAAACCCCAATTCCTTAAAAAGTTATTATTCTTCTGTGTTTAAAAACATTTGCAAATAAAATTTCATCCACAGATACTTTAACAAAACCACCATATTCCCATCTCTTGAAAACCCTGGCAAGTAGCTATATAGTGTTTCCCATGTGACTTGTTGAATACGGTTGTTGTACTCACGCTTGGTAAACTATTAACAGAAAAATGCTTGGGAAAACAATGAAGGAACCATTGAGAAAGGCTTTGACGACCCTACGATGTAGACAATGCTTGGTGTTAGGGTTTATTCTATGCTCAAGCATGCTGTGGAGTTCTTTTGTATTGTATTATAACTTTGGACCGCATACTGTTGTGTAAAACTTGGCTTAATTTTATAGTAAAGTCTAGTTTTATGCTTAAACTTATGTTGAAATGGTGTACACTCATCTACGGTACTCAATTTGAACAATCATGACCCCAGAAATAGAGGTGTTACAGAATCCTATTAGAATTTGCACTGTAATGGTTTCTATGAAGTTCGAGTAGGCATTTCAAGTCGCTCATCGGTCATCATGAGCCATGCTAGCTATTTGAGACAGGAATTTCATATGAATTCTTGAGGAATAGCTCTACTTTCTACAAAGTCATATATATCTAGGGTGGGTTGTGTTTGAGATGTGGCTTATGGCTTTTGGTTTAAAATTTTTAATTCTGACTATTCACGAGATAGAGTACAGAGAGAGAGATACTCACGTGCAATTTTGGTCAATATAAATGAAGTCAGGACAGTGTCTACTACAATTGACTTATAGACCCTATTTTAAAAAATACTCAATTTGAAAGCTAGTTATTGTAGAAAACTACACTATAAGTCCAAAAAGACCCACCCCTAATTCAGAAAGGCGCGCGCCATAGCTATGATATTTGGAATACATTTGCATGCAGCCCCATTACCTAGACAAATTCGAAACCTACTCGAATCCAAACCTGTTTCCGTACGTGTTCTTGCCTCAAATAAATAGTAATGACGAATAAAAGTAACTTTTAGAGGGAGGGAATAAGTGGTGCAAAATGTGAAGGAGATATACGTGTATGAGACGAGGGCGAGAGGAATGAGATACAGATGCACCGTGATATACGACTTATCCTCTGAGCGAGAGAAATGGTAAAAGCGCTTCAAAAACTAGTTGTTCATATTGTATTCTACCTTCTCCAAGCGAAGACAATGCGAATAGGTAGGTGTTCTGACATTTGGAATCCCTAGGGCGTGACAAAGTGAAGTCTCTTCATTCTAACATAAATATGTAACAATACCTTTTATTTCAATTGCAAAAACTAAAGTTCAATCTTGTAACCATCAGACAGTGCATCACAAAAATACAAAATACATAGTGGCGACAATCCACTGGCACATTAATATAATGAATAAGTCTTAGCGCACTATAACACGCTATTAAGGACAAAATAATTTAGGAGAAGACTACATTAGCCAAACCAAGCCAAATGCACCATCATCTATCACCCGCTAAATAAGTAAGCGAGTTATGAATATAATGATCACAGAAAGCAATTTCTTCTAACATTTCTAGATGCAAAATCATAGATAATAGTATCAACATCAATCTGATCCAAAATATCCTTCTCAATGCACAAGGTGGCTAGACATTCAACCTTTCATGTGGCATTAATAACCTCAAATAGTTTTTCAATAATTTTAGCTCTGAAAAACTTTTTTTAGCTGATGCTACAATTAGGAATAGTACTAAAATTTGATAAGCAATCGAAATATTTGGGTAGCAGTTTAATTATATCTCTAACAAACTCAAAAATCTCAATAGCAGACATTGGCACATATGGCAAAGTCATTTCCATCATTCCTAATTCAAAATAAGTTCAGCTAACTCAACATCAAATGAATCATTTCGAGAAAAAATATCAGCAAATTTAGTGCAACTCTTTCTTAGTTCGACATCATCCAATGACTTTATGGTTTTTGAGCGAAGTAAAAACCCAAATATACTTTTAAACGCTTTAAGTTCTTCAAATCTTTTTTTTAACGAAGCATTTTCCACATCCACCATAACAAAAAAAGTAATTAACTTCAAAAGCCTTTTCAGCCAATAGAATTTCTTTATTGTAATCACTTTTATCGAATTATTTTTTCCTTGGAGTTTTATCAAAAATGATGAATCTATATTCATATATATATATATATATATCAGATGCAAGATCTTTAGCAATAGTCAAACTAGATACAAATCCTTCATTTATGTACTTAACAAAAAGAACAGGCCCTATATACTTATATACCACGAGTCCCCGGCGTTAACTGTTGAGCACGTGCATTGAGAACGCCACTTACCACGTACGTACAAATCGTAGTGTTTGTTACAATAATCGGCAGTTCATCGGCACATGTCGTATATATTAGAGTATTATCTTACCGCCTCGCTAATACTATAACTGATTGTTCTGAAATGTAAACGCCAAGGTCAAACGCCTATTGTGCATATTTGTATTTGTATACATATACACTACATTTCCGTTTATGTAAGCATATATCCTACTAACTAGCAAGTGAACTAACAGTACTAGTATAAAAGACCAAGGCCCCGTTTAAATTGTGGGGTTTTTTTTCTTGATTTGTATGAAAATTAAATTGTTTGCTCCATGTGAAATTTCTACGTCTCAAATGAAAAAAAAAGGCATACTCAGGTCGAACTACATAGAGAGAATAAAAAGGGTCAAAAGGCAAGGGAACTAACGGGTAGGAACAAAAGGCAGACAAGATAAGACGAAGGTGCGCTCATGGAAAGCTCTACTTTGCGTTTCTTGACCATACAAAGTATCGAGAATCGAAGCACAAAGGCATATTTGATATGGCTGTGGTTTATAATTTTTGGCTAAAATTTTTGAATTTTGGTTGTTTGTGACAGAGATTACAGAGAGAGATACTCGCTTGCGATTTTGGTTGATACAGATATTGGACTTTTAATATGTACTACAATTACTTGTAGATCTCGTCTTGAAAAAATACTCCGTTTAAAAGTTAGATACTATAGTAAAAACCAAAAATCACTTTTAGAAGCCGTAAAGAACAACCCTAAAACTTGTTTTCTCATAAGAAAAAATGCATAAAGCTTATAGCAAAATTGTTACTAGTAGTTTTACTGTTGCAGTACTGAGCGGCGGTTCCCGGTCAGAAACTCAGAAAGCAACACAGAAGCACGTACGTACCTGCATTTTCATCTTGTATGGACTGCATGTTTCATCTTGTATGGACCGTGTCGAGCCCTCACTGATCCGACACTGGCCAGATTAGACAATCCGTACCAAGAGCTTACAGAATAGCTCCTGATATGCGCGCTACGTAAGTACGTACACCGTCTTTTCGTACGTTGGTGCTGCATGCGTGTTTCCTAATTAATCAGTTCGTTAGCAACAATTTCAACACAAGTAGTACTACTCAAGCAGAGGAGAACAACCGGGAAGGGCAATACCACTATACCAGCCGGGGTGTGGTGTATCAGATCTACTGTAAACTTAGAATTTATTTATTACTAGAAATCGGTAATAGATCTTTAGAGTCACTAAGAAAAAATATATATTAAAAATTCTTATAAAAACAAAATATTTAGCCCTTAATTTGGTGGATCCAAGTTATAACGGTTCAGATTAAAACAAATAGCCTATGTCAAGTCAATCTAAACTAAAAAAAATGGGAACTAAAAATAGACATACTCGTCTAAGCAAACTGGATCCACTGCGGTGATGCCACACCGCGCGTTCCCAGATCAGCACATCGAGGGTGCGCTCGCGACGAGCAACTTCAAGCGCATCCACGTCCGGTTCTATGACGTAGGAGTTTTTGGCACATATAGCGCTTTGCACCCACCGTATGTGCGTGAGAATGACAAAATGGCACTTCTGCGGCTCGGTCATCAGACGGCAGCGCCCTGCGGCAGACACGTAGACTACTGAAACCCGGCCACCATGCGGCGGGTGCCTGTCGCCCGGGCACCATGCGGCCACACGCCTGCCGCCCCTCCACCATACGGCAGGTAATTAATCCGGCTAATTAGCTATCTTAATTACCTATCTAAATTAATATTTTATATGATATATTTATTTGAATTTTTAAATAGAGTAAAGGAGCTCGAAAAATTATGAAATTTTATGTTTTGTCTTTCGACATAGCGTACTACATTATGTAATGTTTTGATAATTTTATCCGCTATGAATATTGCTAAAAAATTCATACAATTATGCTATTTGTAAGAATTGTTACATATAGCAAACGAGTTACAAAAATTATAAAATTTATGTACAGCCTCTCGACATAGTCAACCTAATTGTGTTATTTTTTGAAAATTTTATGTACTCAAAATTTATCATGTTAGTTTAATCATAAGTAGCAATATGCGATGCTCATTTCATGATTAAATTAGCATGAATTAACATGGTAAATTTAGATCATATAAAATTTCCAAAAAATTATAAAATTAGGTCGACTATGTTGGAAGGCTGTACATATCTCTACTATTATACAAAGAGGAGTTGGTGGTCATCGGTGCGTTCTCCTCTCCCCTCTCTACAACCATCCGATTTGATCTGGACCATTCATCTCTCTCCTCCTCTCTCTCTCGGGATCCAACCGCCCATCCCCTCCACTTCCCTATCTCCTTGCGCATTCTAGCCACCCTTCTCTCTCTGTCGCTTGCTTTCCAATGTTCCAGTCACTCAAACAACTGGCCCACTCCCGGAAAAGAAAAGAAAAGTAAAAAAAATTGCCTTCCCACTCGTCCGTGCTTGCCACTCGGCCCAATCCCCTCCGTCCCCTCGCCTCCCCACCTGAATCCACCCACCTCCCCGCTCTGCCTACCACTGCGATGGATGCCACCGAGGTGTCGGACCTCCAAGCGCAGCTCGCCATGACCACGCACACATTAAACCACGGCGCACACCCCTTCACCCACCTCACCGGCAACCAGTGGCTCCTCGTCCTGCAACGCTTGCCGCAGGCATGGGCGCTGGCGACCTCGCTGCTCGCGTCCCCAGATCCCGCCCCGCCCGCTGACCTCCTCTTCTTCGCCGCCCAGATTCTTCGTCGGAAGATCAGTCTCCCGGCACACCGCTCCCCCACCCCGACGCGCCGCTCCCCCACCCCGATGCGTCGCTCCTCGACGCGCTCCTGCTAGCCGCGCGCCGGTTCTGCATGGGCCCCTGCGTATGCTCACGCAGATGAAGGTGTCCTTCTCGTTTGATGTGGCCATAGAGGTTATGACCAAGCTTGTCAGCCAGTACCAAGTAAGTTCTGTTCTTCTGATTCATTCTGCAGGATTCTGTACTGCACTAGTGTAATCAACTGCTCAATTTGATAGTTGCATGAAATAGTGATTGAATTGGGTTTTGTTATCTAATGCCAAGTTTTCACACAGTCCTACTCCACCTTTTGTTGTCATGAGTATTTCTTTCGGTTAGAACTGTAGTATTTGGGAATTGGTATGTGCCATGGAATGGTTTGTACAATTCAGGTTGCTCTCTTCTGTTTGTGTTAAGACACTGAATTAATGCTTGAATAACTTGAACCAACTAATACACAGCTCATTTGCGATTAAATTTTATGATGTTCAGAGCATCATTTAGTTCATGAAGTATGTTTTTCCTTAAATATCTATATGACATGAAGATTAAGACCGGAAGCATTGGAATACTGACCCTCTTTCTCATTTTTTGTCTCTTAAACAATATCTGATAAATTTATTCTGTATAAACTGTGATTCTTGGACATGCTAGTTGGTTCAAGTTTTGATTTTTCCACATGCACACACTAATGCATTTTGTGCTGCTTCTGTGGTTGGTGCTCTGAGAAGCTCCAGTGGCATGGTATGAAGTAGGAGTACATCACTTGGGTTAATGATTTGAATGCTCCTTATCTTTCTTTTTTCACTATATCTTGTCATCTATTGAATTGCCTCTGTTAAGTAGTTGACTTGTAATTTTGTTGAATATACAATGATACTATAAAGTTTTGAATAGTCATTGTTCCATTGATGAATTTGTTGTTTTACAAAATGGACCTATGGTGGGAGAATGCAATGATGTTAGTGGAACGTAAGGCCTAACAGGAAAACAAAACATAGGTTTGTACATAAGTTACCTCATCATCGATACAGCCCAAGAATGATCGGCAACTAGTACTACGGCACCGCGCAGACTTGGTAGATTGCGATGGCCGGTCGGACTTGCTAGGTTGCAATGACCTAGCGGGTGAGCATAGTGCCCCCTCTGGGTGCTCGATGTGCACGACATGATTTGTCTAACTACGCGCTCGGGTTGTGCATTATTTTTGGCCTAATTTAGAATGTACTTCAATGTATTCTACATGGCGGTGATGTGTCTAGGTGGTGAGGGCGGTCTCGGACATGCTTACAATGCGTTGCACTTGCTCCAAGCCAAGTGACATACGAAGTGAGTTTGAACGACCAATATAAATTTCGCAAATAAATCTCTCAAAATTGCAACTCTATTACACTATCACGCCGCGTGAAGCGCTGTGGTGATCGATCGAGTGTTGTAGATCGTCATCGTGTGTGATCCGCTCGGGCAACTCGGTGGACAAACGGTGAGTTTCTTTGCGTGGATCGGGTATGTACCACTCCAGGTACTTGTCATACGTCTCGACATCGTACCGACGCTACTCCATGATGACATTCAAGTGCGTCCTATCCGTCCATGCCATCGTCCACTCATGCTGCATTGGCTGCCAGTCTGTACCATACCGACCAGCTCTCGATTGCCTACATTTCTAGAATCATCAATGTTACAGAGCAAGACATACAAAGTGTAAATATTTCTCGGATGGAGTTTGACTCACCGATGTACGGCTCGTGGTAGGAACCTACCATGCGGAGAGGGCATGGCCTGGTGGAAACCGAATTGTCACATTACACGTTGCGACACGTAAGCCTCCACCATGTATGAGAACACCAGATGGTGCGTCGTCGCCCATAGCACCTCATCCTACAGGCATTGCAGGGATAGGCTGTACGGTGATATAAACTCCATGAAGTCTACAATCCATGGACCCCAAATGACATTGCTGTCATGCAACGATTAAAACTCGTTGTGCCACAGCAAGTAGCACCTCGACGGTTTGCCCTTGACCCAGCGTAGATGGGCACGAGTCCACCGGAAGCCCATAGTGGGCTTATCTATCAGGTCAGTGAACTCGCCAAATGAGTGCACTGGCGTCATGATGGTCGGACGTCCGATAAGAGAGTGCTCCCAAATCCACAGCTACAGGAGCGTGTAGCACACGCACAGGTTGGGGTTATCAGTAGTGCCACGCTGGCAAGCATCACATAACCCCCGATATGTGGTGTATAGGATGGCTAATCTCTAGCTGTATTGAGGCATCGCCCCAAACTCCGCGTCAACCAAAAACTCAGCGAGGCGGATGAACTCGGCGTTGCAAATATCGTCGTGTGTGCTTGGAAACATGCTCCAACTAAAGAGATGAAGAATGTACGCGACGAGGTGCATCCTGACAACCTCGAGTGGTGCATCCTACGAGCACACAATGAAATTCTTTAGCCAAGCGTGGGGGACGCCACGAGCACCCTCTGGGATAAGTAGGCCAAACTGGTCCACCAACCTCTCCTTCCAGTCCTCCGATGTAGGGGCTGGAACAAGTGCGTCACTCTAGAGAGGGAGACCGATCAAGAACGAGATGTCCTGCAGAGTGACCGCCATATCACTTGACCAAAAGTGAAATGTGTGCGTCTCGGGCCTCCACCTGTCCACCAATGCCACGAGCATCCTGTCGTCGATGATGAATCAACATCTGATGGAGACCAGCCTCGCAAAGGACAACAAGCCCATGGCCCGCAGAATTGGGACGTAACGATCGTCTAGCTCCTAATGATCCCTTCCTCCTCATAGCTTCAAGGGCGGATGGTCAGCCGCGTCACCCGTCATCCATGAGTGGCACTAGTGGTTCTCGTCATAGAACTATTCAAGAAGCTCCGATAACACCATACCTTCCAACAAATGGGATAAACCAAAATTTAGTACTTAGATTGGTAACGAAAGTAAAATACTACAAGTTAGTTATTACATACATATAATTATATACAAATAATTCATTAATTACCGATAATTTGATTACCCATTCGAAAAAATTACGAGTGATTCATTACCGTCGTCCTTAGCACTAACTCATTACTTAACCCTAACTAATTGCCACTATAGTAATTACGACTGCTTAACTACACACTACCATACAATAACAAATTATGGGTGTTGTAATGACACAATAAAATACAAACTAAGTCTACATTACTACGACCAACTTACTTCATAATAAAAACTATATTAATTATGACTAACTAAATAAACTAATTAACTAGGACTAGGGAATAACGTCGAAAGCATGTGATAAAAAATTAGCTATATTTCAGGATAAGCAATCAGCACTGGCGCGTCCCTCTGCCTCGTCCTTAATGAGCTATGCACTGGCTTCTCAAAATAATTAGCTATGCACTCTTAATTTAGATAGTACCTTACAACAAATGGGATGGACGAAATATTACTATAAAGATTAACAATGACAGTAAAATACATGTTAGTGATTACATGTGTGTAACTACATACGAATAATTCATTAATTACCGATAATTTGATTACCCATCCGAAAAATTATGAGTAATTTATTACCGTCATCCGTAGCACTTAATTACTAACCACTAACTCATTAGTTAACCCTAACTAATTGCCATTACAGTAATTATGACGGCTTAATTACATACTACCATACAATAACAAATTATGGGTACCGTACATATACAAAAATAGTAAAAACTACATCTAAAATATTACGATCTGCTTACTTCAAAATACAAATTATATTAATTATGACTAACTAAATAATACTAATTAACTACGATTACGGGAATAACGTCGAAAGCTTGCAATAAAAAATTACCTACCTTTCGGGAAAAGCAATTAATACTACCACGTCCTCCTACCGCTCCTTAATGGGCTATGCAGTAGCTTCTCAAAATAATGAGCTATGCACTCTTAATTTTGAGTGGCGACCGCGAGAATGAGCTTCTGTGATGAGCGACTAAGACGAGCGAAGATGAACTATGAGAGGTTTGTATTTATGGCCGAGCAAAAAGAGAACCTGGTGCGCTCACCCCGCAAATTAAGAACTCCTTGTCGACGAGCAATACTTTGGGCGATAGGGGATGGCATGGTAATACTGATAAATGTGCAAAGCGAGGGAGTGGGCGAGGGGGACAGCACGGACATAACGACATTAGTGCGGACGAGGGAGCATGTGAGGGGGGACGATATAGATAGAGTGATAATTGTGCGAAGGACACTGTGGGAAAGAAAAGATAGCAGTAACGGGCTAATATATGTGCGAAGAATAGAGATCAGACATTGCAATGCCTGAGCATCATTAATTTTATGATTAAATTAATATAAATTAACATGGTAAATTCGGAGCAAATAAAATTCCTAAAAAATTACACAATTACTATGACTATGTCGGGAGGCTTACCATAAAATTTCGTAATTTTTTAAGCTCGTTTCTTATATGTAATAACTCTTACAAATATCGTAATCATATGAATTTTTGAGCAAAATTTATAGCAGATAAAATTACCAAAAAATTACACAGCTAAATACGTTATGTTAGAAAACTGCATATAAAATTTCATAATTTTTAAACTAATTTGCTATATTTAAAATTTTAAATAAATAGTAAGTAAAAAATAAATTAGGGTAGATAACAGACAGCTTAATCACGTGCTACTTTGCCACGGGATGACAGGCCCCTGCCATCTTGTGGCAGGACGGCAACAGCTACGTGTCAGCCCACGAGTGTTACTGTCTGGTCATCGGATAGCAAAAACGCTATTTTTATCAATATGCTATATATGCGACTATTTTTATAAAACAGTGACAACTAGTACCAAATATACTTAAAAAAGTCCTTTTAAGACGAAGAAGATACAGAGGCAATGATGCGTGGTACGTGCAGCCACGGCTGGAATTGAAGTTTGGTTGGTGGCGCTCACAAGGACGCGCACCGTCCGTGCGATTCCCAGCAAATGCTGCGTACGTACGTGCGCTTCCGATTCCATCCATTCCCATGTATGCCGTCGTCTCGTCTCGTATCGACCGGCCGGCCCGCCGGCACGCGAATTCCAGTTCACCTCGGCGTGCTTGCAGCAACCGTAAACGATGGTTCGTTCGTTCACATCATCACGGCGCAATCCACATTAAACTGCGTGAGTGCATTTCCTACCACCGCGTACACCATCGCAATTAGTGTCTCTATATTAACCATCTGACATGGTTCAATTTCTGTTCGGTATTGCGGTGGGGTGTAACAACTTTGAAGTACTTTAGTGCTTAGCTTGCTGTTTTGTTTATAAACCAAGTTGCAAAGGGAGATATTTTGTGCTCCAAATGGCTTAATAAATGACTGGAAATGCGAGAGGAACAACTATTGGGTGATTTAATTATTTGTCCAACTTTAATCTGATTTATTGGATAGTCTGCTAGATTTTAACACAATAGTTTTTGTGCATCAACTTTCTCTACTAATATACTAATATAAAAGGGGAGTTCGTCCGTTCACCCCTACACCCCTCCTTTGATCCACACGCCAACAAGTGGGACATGATGCCAGTGCCCCCCTCTTCCTCCATGATTGCAGTTCAATCGCTCACTCGCACGCCTCGGTAGTCAGCACCATCTCCAACTGCTGCCTCCCCTCGAGTCCTAAAATGTTTTCCTCAACTTCTTACCACCCTCCCATATTCAATGGCAATCCACATCCTTCACTCTTTCCCTCCAATCCCAATCTCCATCACCACTCACATACGTGCCCCTCCCTAGAACCGGTTGTTCGCCACTGCCAATACCGACTTCCTGATGCTTGTCACCATGCCCACACAACCAATGTCGACCAGCACTACCGCACTACTCACTGCTGCCCAATCATGGGCCACACTACTCACTGCTGCCCAATCATGGCCCACACCACTCACTGCAGGTTGGGCGGCGGGTTCTCCTTGTCAAAGGCAGGGGAACACGTCGTGGAGGAGGAGCAGGACAGGAGGCCAGGGTCATGGAAGGGGTCATCACTAGTGGCTGGGACCCGAGAGGCAAATCTTAGCCCAAGCCAACGCCACGCGGGGAGCAGCAGGCCAATAGGGAACAGCCACCAGGGAAGCCCAAAGCCGGGCGGTCGCGATGGAGAGTCAGGGAGGGGGATGCGGGACTATGGGAGCTAGGGAGGGGAAGGATGAAGACACAGTGGACAGGACCTAGATTAACCGATCTAGGGAGGGGAGAGAGGGGCCAACCAGCCAGTTGAGTCATCGGGATGAGGGAGAGGCAGAGAGGAGCAGTTAGCATAGGAGACTAGGAGAGAGAGAGAAGAGAGGAGGAAGCTGAGGAGGTGAGGCCAATGAGGGGACGACAGCATAAGATTTGGGATTATTTGGTCCTAGAGAGAGTGAAGAGAGAGGAAGGAGGGATTGGATTGCTCAGATTCTTGAATTTGATGCGATGCGAGGATTGTGGAGGAAAAGACGTTGGAGAAGGGAGGAGATGCAGAAGAAGAGAAGGAAGGAGGCTGTCGCTTCTGCCGCTGCCACGAGACATTGGTGTCTACTTGACGACAGTAAACCTTTTATTATTATTTCTCTTTTGTTTCTTTTTATTTCTTTTTTGAAATTAATCTCTACTACTTTAAAAGATAAGTTGGTGATGGTCGTCCCACTTCATGGTTCATCTGTCGTCCCATCATCCATTGTTGATGTGGGATCCCACCCCCTTATGAATCACGAGTCACAACTATTGAGAAAAATTGTCGCCCCTGCAATTTGGTCGTCTCCTCCATAACCAGACTACTCCACCGCCACCTCTCCCAGTTCGCCCTCCTCTCCTGCAGCTACGGTAGACCCCTGCCACCGCTCTTGATCACGCCCTTACACCACTTCGCCTTCTCCTCTGCCGAGGAGGCCACCGCCATGTGCAATCGCTGCCTTCGCATCGAGCTACTGCTACACGCCCTTCCCTGTGACCCCTCCTCCCCGCCTCCCCCACACGAGCCCAACGCTCCCCGCCTCCTTGACACCACCTCTGCCCTCGTCGGCTCCCGTCTCAGCCTCCACAACCATGTATATTCTCTCATCCGCTCTAGCGACTTTGATGGCACATCCCTCGCTGCCCGCGCTACCGTTTCCTCCTGCATCCGCCTCACCATCTTTGCCTACAACACCATTGCCGCATCCATGGTCCACGTTGGGCGCTACGATGATGCTGTCTCCCTCTTTGACTTCTTCTTCTGCCGCTCCAATATCATCCCCAACGTTGTCTCCTACAACACCCTCATCCTCGCCCACTGCGAAGTCGCCTGTGTTAACTCCGTGCTCCACATCTTCCGCGAGGTCCACGACAACACCCCCTTCTCCCCCGAGGCCGTCGCCTACCGCCACCTCACCAAGGGCCTCGTCACCGCCGGTCACATCTTTGGGTCAGAGGTTCCAGGTGTGGCGAATTTGGGGGAACGCAATCCATGGAGGGGGAGAGCAACTAGGATCACACAGTTCACTCCAATGGCTGGGTAGGTCTCTCTCTGCCTCCCTTCCCGCACATGTGCTTGTGTTGCGTTGGATTAGTGTGGTTGAAATTGCTTGTGTAGACAAGCGCCTCCTCACTGGGGAAGGAGAAGGAGGTGGCTAGGAAGACGGTGAAGATGTCAGAGACCTGCGACTTCATCCCCTGTGGTGATGATGGTGGAACCAACAGTGAGGGTACATGCGCCCGACACTCATTCGCGGATCTCAATCGCTTGTCTTACGGTTCACTCAATTCTAGCCAGCCATTGTTACCAAAGATCTCATTGGATTGGATTTTTTTGGTTTGTGTCATTAGAGGATTCCACGTGGGGTTCCAAATCCTCAGGGTCTACGGGTACGACGATGCCGTCATCGGCGCAGCCGCTCAACGTTGCCAGCTGCACTGGCTTGTCAGATGTCCTGTGCAAGGGGATACAAGACATGCCCAATTACATCAGAAGGGGTGCGGCCTGCCATAGGATTGCACCGCTCGAGCTCTTCTTGGCCCCCTCACCACAAGAGCCGACGCTGACAGAGCTGTCTCAGGCGAAAGACACGGCCATGCTGGAGGTCGATGAAGCCATATCTAGCATCAGTGTAAGTGTTATGCAGGAGACCATGGGTTGCCAGAGCATGCATGAAACACTGCACATAGAGCAGGTAATAACTTCTGTGTTTTGAGACCTGAACTTGAAGCCTCATTTGTTGTGGTCAGCTGATCACATAGTTTGATTCTGTGTTTCACTGGTACATGATTGTAATATCTTTATATTGGGCAGGCTGAATCCGCAAAGCAATCACCTATTGAGAAAGTTCCATATGCTCCAAGAGAATCTAATGACCAATCTGCAAGTACTTCTGGTGCTATGGTTGGTGCTGAAAGTGTTCTCAGTCGTTCTAATTTTGCGTTGTGAAGAATTATTATGTTTGTTCAAAAGCATGACTTTTAAATAAGCAACTAAAAATTGGTTTTATTGTCACTCCAAAATAGAAAAAGCATTGAATAAGCCATTCTCCTATCATATAACCAAAATAAAAGTTGTCGTATTTTTTTCTTATGACATTTATATCTTCCCTTGCTTTGCAGTTACATGATCATAATTTGTTTTCAGGCTACTTCTGTGGAAAGATAGGACACATCTGATGAAAGCTCTGCTCCTAGACCTGCTGAACATAACAACTCAACTGCTAAAATCCTTTTCAATCCAAATGTGCTTACATAGTACAAAGTTGCTGGTAGTCCAGAGGTTAGTTTTTGAAGTACTCTTTGTTTAATATCCCTATCCCAATGTAATAACGTTATACTTTTCACTATTCTTAGGAGATTGCAGCAGACGAAGCGTTGGTTAAAAAGGCCGGTTCATATCTTCTAGAAATAGTGATACCAAAATTTGTTCAGGATCTTTGGTCCCTTGATGTTTCTCCTATGGATGGTCAAACATGAACTGATGATCTTCATAGCAATGGGATAAATGTTAGGTATCTGGGCAAAGTGATTCTTTGAACTGATCTAGCTGAATGTGAAAATATTGTGTTGCATTTGTTGCTTTCATAATATATTTTTTTCTCGGGTTGCAGGCATGATCAAACATTTACCACATTTATGGGACTTGTTTTCTTCTGAGATAATTGTTAGGTCTGCAAAGCACGTTGTAAAGGTTATTTATATTGTTTATGCTAACTGCAACTGTTTATTTTTGTGACATCAGAAACTCTTGTCTGGCATGTTGCATGACAGCTTTCTCATGGATCAAGGATCATATATGAATGTTGTGTTGCCAATTTGATCAAATATTGGAATATGTAAACCTTGCATATATTATGGCTTTGTGTCCATCATACTAGGAATAAACATATCCTCACTCATGGAGCACCAATCAATATTATTTATATACAATGTTAATGCAAGACACATGTCGTGATATCCCCTTGTGTTAGGCTTACAGTTCACATCATTATATTATAAGATAATTATTCACATTAAATTCCTTCTGATATATAGAATTATTTCCTTGTTACCATGTTTAACCCAGTTATTAGTGTAAGGGTACTTGTTTGTTGACCATTATTTGTTCTTCACATTCCAGGAAATACTAAGGTAAAGCCCAGATCGTGATATTGGACCAGCTATTTCTCATTCCTTAAATTGTTTTGTTGGCAACATTTTGGTTGCTTCCACAAAAGGTAGCGTTGGTAGCACGCAGTCGAAAACCCCGAACTCAGGTTGATCTTTACTCATCTATTGATGGCATTGGAGATGGAGAGGGCAATCTAGGTACAATTCATATGATTCATTTGATCCTTTACTCTTGGTGACATTTGTTAATTTACTATATTTGAGTCCCTACTCTCCAGATGATCATATTGGGGAGGAGGAAGAAGCGGAAGGCATTGTGCTTGGAGGTTACCCTAGGTACCCTTAGGAGGGAACTGACAGAGACTACAAATACGAATTCCACCAAATTCCTTAAAGTATGCATGTTTGAGTATTGGTTATTGACTTATTATAGACAACTAATTAGTCAGTAGTATTTTGGAGGACTTATCATGCAGTATTCAAGAGCTTGCATGCTTGATAGTTTTGTGGTTTCATGCTCTGACAGCCACATCTAGCTATTCCACTGTATGACTCGCATGCTACCTTTGCTTGTTGCTTTTGGAACATTAAGGTGTGCTTTCACACTATGCTTATTAGTTTTCTTTGCTTTGTTCCCCTTGTGGGTCTACTTCCATACAGAATTAGCTATTAGCTTGTTAGAACAAAATCAATTTGTTTGCATGCTTTTCCACCCTTGCTTGGATCAGTTAGCCTTTTACTATATAACGAACAATCTTGCACTGTACCATAATCACTGCATGCATTGATTGGAGTTAAAGAGCTACACCTTCTGCATCTCTTAGCTTTTTTACTTTTTCTATCATGCACATGATTTCTTTCTAATGTACAGTTAACTACATCTATATAATAGTGGCTCGGCGTATTGATTTAATATGATTTAACAACGGCTCGATGTATTGATTTAATATGATTTTTTAATCCGTAGCAAAGCACGAGCGTTGAACTAGTTAATTATTGATGATTCTATGAGCGACAGAAGATACAATCTCTAGTTTGATTTAGATGCTTTGGCAATGACATGCTTAGAGGCCGACGATGAAAACCATGATTGTATCACTCTCTTTTAACCTCTGCTACAAGGTAAGGGCAACACCACGAAAGCATTGCGTCCGTCGGCCGGAGCCCAACGCAACATTGCAGAATCTACGAAATCATGGAGATAGAGGCATCGAGGCGGTGGCCCTTGCGGAACAGACGTAGCTGTAATCACACCGGTATTCTAGTTCACTTCGTTTTAACTACCCCTTTACCCCGTGCAAGTGTGCAAAACAGTACACGAAACGACCAGATTAATTAATTAATCACATCCCAGTGCATACGTACACCAAGTTTTCCTAATCTATTACGGTCGATTTGGTCACCACAAAATGTGCGGCTTACGGGTGGGTTCTTTTGAGCTGTGATATTATGTTTAAAATTTTGAATTCTGGCTGTTCGTGAGAGAGAATACAAAAA
This sequence comes from Dendrocalamus sinicus, assembly GCA_036346575.1. Taxonomy (NCBI): domain Eukaryota; kingdom Viridiplantae; phylum Streptophyta; class Magnoliopsida; order Poales; family Poaceae; genus Dendrocalamus; species Dendrocalamus sinicus. The sequence continues at coordinate 15,954,039 of CM070646.1, forward strand.
AAATCCTCATGTGTAATTTTGACTGATATTGATAAAGTTAGAACAACATCTACTCTAATTAACTTATAGACTCCATCTTAATTTTTTAAAAAAAAACTAGTTACCGTAGAAAACTAAATCATAAATCTAAAAATACTCACTCATATTTTTTCACACCTAAAGTAGGATAGTGTGTTAGCCATCGAAACAGGCTCGCTCCTTAAGCCACCGCAAGAGCCGCACTTTAATTTGTTGTTAAGAGTGTTACGTGCGCTAATGAACTGTGATGTGCGGCGATTAATTAGATGGCTACACGAATACGAACGCGCGCCCGTGCTCAGTCTGTGACGTGACGTCTGGTGGTGACACGATCGATGGCGCTGTTGCATTTGTACCCCGTGATCCTAATTACACCACGCTATACGTGTACGCAATAAATACATACGTACATACATGAGTCTCCGGCTCAATTAGCCGTGTCCAAGCAAGCAACTTACGAACGTGCCACTTCACTCGCGTCATGCATCCGCTGCGTAGCAAACGCTCTCCTTCCCTTCTCAGCTTATAACTTCTTACAAAGGGATAAATAGAACAGTTTGTTTGTCATTTTTTTAAAATAATTTATTAATATAGCTTCTTTAAAATAACTTGCCAATATTTAATTTATTCGTACAAATGATCACATTAAGACCAAAAGCCATTAAACATAGTCATAAGATATCAGTCGTAGAAAAAAAAAACTACTTGTAAGATTGAGGGTTGAGTATCAGTCAGGGTGGATCTACCCTTCGGGCGAGCCCGGGCGGCCGCCCGAGCTCCCCTCGCCGCCGCCCCCGGTGGAAGTTTCGTTTAGTTCATATGGTCACCATGTTTTGTTGTAGCAGAGAACTGGAGCAACCTTTGCTGAAGAGAGACTAGTGCTCCCGCTATCAAGTGTTCTTTTTAGGAAGAAAGAGCAGAAATCTCAGAACTGGAGCAATTTTTTATAGTCTAAAGTATTGGTGTGCGGCTTTATCTGGCTCTGTGCACCAATCAAAGTGAAAAATCATGTTTAGGTGACTGTACACTGCTAAATTGCTAATCTAGTTCTTTGAATGCTGAATTGATGAAGATGCTTGAAAATTGAAAAAAAACAACTGTCTTTGATACATTGCTGGAGAGAACTTTTTGGAGCACAATCTCATTTTTTGTTATGGATTTATGGTAGTTATTTTTTCAGTGCCATGTGGCCTGTTTGGCAACGGCTGCGCTTATGGCTTTGGCTGAAATTTTGAATTTTTTGTTTACTGGTGACAGATTACGGAGAGATAGATACTCACTTACGATTTTGGATGGTACAGATGTTGGGCTTTTAATGTGTATATCGTTTAACTTGTAGACCCGTCTTGAGAAAATACTTCATTTGAAAGTTAGATCAGAGAAAAGCCAAAGCCGCTAGCTTCGGAGGAAAAGAACAGGCCCTATGGCTTCTAATATTATAGTTCCTAGATATGATAAAAGAAATGCTGCATGGACTTTAGTTAAGTCTGATCCAAGCCATTGCAAACATTACGGTTCCTACTAATTCTTGGTTATTATATGATCATAATGCCATTTTCTGTCTTATTTAGATATGTTTAGCTATGGTTCATCACTTCCTTTTTTGCAAAAAGAAAAAAGAATAGCATAAGTGCTTTGATGATAACCAGTGAATTTGATATACACACACGTATCGCTGTATCGGTGTTTTGGGAGATATTCAAAGGACTTGATGTGAAAAAAAAAATCAAGAAATGATTTCAAGACATGAAAACTCGAAGAATGAAAATGCCTCGTTCTCCTAGACGTACTTAGTTATTTACTGGTATTTTTTGTCTTCTTTTTTATTGCATCTTTTATATTCTATTATCGAATTGTGACACTACTGATTTATCTATCTTTCATAATTGGCAGGTTGTTTCTTTTACAGCTTATCTACAATTGTGGATTAAGCTTCATTAGTGAGGTATTTTTCATTGACCTTCCGTTATCTACATATGTTAACATTCGAATTGTAGTTATTATTTCTATTTCGTATCACATATTTTTATTAGTGTGATTGAAATATAATTTGATCATGGATTGTTTTGCTTTTGGGTACTACTGTTTATTTCACGCTTCCGACTTCAACCTACCTAGTTTTTTTCCTGAGTCCGCCACTGGATTTCGCCCTACCTAAATTTTTTTCCTGGGTCCGCTACTGGTATCAGTATCAGACAAAGTTGCACATGACCGTACCATCATGACCGTCCGTTGTCACATATGGATCGACGGCTCAGATCAATTAGCAGTACGTATATATGCTAGTCGATCCGCGCGGCAACTGGAAGATCGTATCGATCGACCATTGCCAAATGCCAGCTCACACGTCAATACACAGCACGTCTTCCTCCTGGCCGACCAACCCTAGCTGGGTCGCATTGTTTGACATGCGTGTTGCTATTCTGACTCGGAGAAACCCGGCCATTACTAGAGGCTAAATAAAGCTCATGGTCCACCATGCACGCAGCATGGAGCTAGCTAGGTCAATTTCATGTGCAAGCCATGGATGCGGCTGGCTCCCAGAGTGCGTATACGGACAGAAATGCAGATCAGGACGCTATTCACGCCCAAAGATTCAGTGAAGCTAGCAGAAGTTATCCTCCAATTATCATTCAGGTTTGGTCAGAACACAGGTCAGTTCGTTACTGATCATCAGTTCATCACCTAATTACCTCTACTACGTGCACCGATGACGCCACTGTCACTATCGGAGTCTAAAACAGCAGTTATATTATAAGTACTGTCATTACTATATCTAAAGGTATCCTCATGTCCTTCGTGTGTACTCTTAACTATTCTTTTGAGAAGAAAAAAGTGCCCCGCGCTATCTGAATTTTGAAGCAAAACAGTGTCCAAACTCCGAAGACGGCAGCATCAGCATATAGGTACACATATCCCCTGTGTTTATACCGATTCGTACGTCCTAGATACTAACCTAAACTAAACATGAATTTAGAATTTTGAGCATGTACTTAGAACCCAATTGGAGCGGAAGTTCAGGTCATGTTTGGTTCGAGGAATGGCTTGATTCCACAGGCCTCACTGTTCCATCTGCATTCTGCAACCACAAGCCGCTGATTAAATTCAGGCACTGTTGGCTTGCCGGTCTAACATCACATTACAGGAGAGGAAACGCACCGACAAATTGGTCCTTTTCTGACCCTCCGCTAGAAGGTGGGGTCCGTACGAAATGGACGCCAGCTTAATTGGCTGATCAGGGACGTGGACGGCGGAGGGTGAAACATTTCTCTCATGGAAGATGACTACTATTCAATGCTGGATTGATCCGTCGGTTAAACTCTTGACTCCTCTACTCCGTTTAAGCACATTTGCCGTTTATTTTTCTCATGCAGTGCTGCGGTTTCTATCAGGGATGAAATTACTAATGGCAGAAGTCTTAACTACCGGTGCTAAGTGTTGATTTAAGGAACCATGGAAATTTTCGCAGGCTTAGGTAGGAATCAAACTATTTTCTATAAAATTACTACAAAATTACTGACCGCTATACATGCCATGATTTAGACCGACGAGTCTAACTTAGGGCCAGTTTGGAACGAAGGAAAGTTTTCCGATCTTACGGAAATTGAGCTATTTCTTATGAAATTCCCATAAAATTTTAAATTTATATGAAATTGAGCTATTTCTTATGAAATTTCTGTGAAATTCATAGTTGCCTTAGTTGTAGTACATCCCCAGCCTAGTTGGGCAGCACACTGTGCACTCACTCACTGGGGGTCGTAATGGTGGGAGGGAATCACGGAGATGCACGAAAAATGAAGTTGGTGTGCCTGCCCCAGCCGGCACATGTACCCAGCAACAGCAAAGCATCTCTCTCACCTTCTCTCCGAGATTGATAGATGACCAGTGATCACCTTCCAAAGTTGCAATGCCTTTTGGCAACTGCCACATGACTTTCTTGCTTGATCAACCCTACAAAACACCTCCAGTCTCTCTCTCCTCCCTCTCCTACCCCCTGTTGTCCGTGCGCCACCTCTCCCTTTCCTCTCTCTCTAATCGCCATCCCTGCCGGCTCCATTTCATCAAGAAGTAAGCGATAACAACTAGTATAAACTGCTCAAGCAATACAAGCACTTGAGGAGTGCACACAAGAATCAAGGGTACAGAGGAGGAGAGGAGAAAAGAAGAGGACAACAACTCGGCTGCTACTATATATCTGCGTTTTTTTTCTTTGGATTCCCTGACTTGCATTGTATCTTGTCAGAGGGGCACATACTCTTGTGTTCTTGCTGTAGAACTTGTCTCCTCTCCTAAAGGCGAAGAGTAGTGGAGGACCGGAGGAGGAGAGAGCACGAGGGATAGAGGGGAGGGAGTGATGAAGTCAATGCCACCTCCATTGCCACTTCTTGGCTCCTCCATCCTCTTCTTGCTGCTGCTGTGCTGCCCATTGGCGGCCAATGGAAGGACTCCACGGCCCATGGCTTCTTCCCCTTCTCCAGGGCCTTCGCCTGAACCCATGCGGACTCCCCTCACCACCAGCAGCAACGTCACCTCCTCAAACGGCAGCGTCGCCATGGGTCCTGCAGGTGCGGCACCTGCTCCCTTTGGTAGGTTGGCAGCTAGAAGTATGGTTAGATTAAGGCTTGCGTTTTTTTTTTTTGGTTTGTTATGTGCTCTTTTAGTGTTTATTTCTAGCTTCTTGATCCTGGTCCTGTGCCGCCGCATTGCTGAATTGTGCTCAGTGTTCTCTTGCAAAATTTCAATTTTGGGGGAATTTGCCCCTCTTTTCTTCCCTTTTCAGAAATTTCGGTGCTGATTTGGTGGGAATGCCTCGTTCTTTTTCTTGGGATGATGGGGGAAAGTGTGTCTTCGGATCATAAGATCTTCCAAGTTTGAAAAAAAAATAGCTTTACTGTTGTTTCGGAAATTTTAATAGTACGAATTTATTTAGAACAAATCGTTCTTTCTTTTCGAATGGTGAAAAATATTGCATTTTAGGGTCTTAATAACTTGTCCAATTTTGAGAGGAAACCAAACAAAGAATCCCGTATCGTTGCACTAAATTTAAATGCGAAAAAAATCTGCTCTTTCTTTTGCATTTTAATGCTCCTGTTTTAAGGTTCTCCAATTTCACCCAGTTCAGCTTCGTTTCAAAGGTTTGATCTTTGCAAACGCCCAAATGGGGACCTTGTAGCTGTTCATCTTCTCTGATTAGTGCTCACTTAAACACCCCCAGTGCCTAACTCGCACCATTCGTTTGCCTCCGTGTTGCAGAGGCCACAGTGGAGGAGAGGCACCACCATTTCCACAGGAGCTTGTCGTTGCCATCGTCCTCTCCTCCATCGCCGGCGTGACAATCGTCCTCGCCTCGCTGTATGCCTGCATCCTGTGGCGGCGATCTCGCCGAGCCCCGTACTTCAAGGACACCCAGAGCTCTGGTCCTGACCCTTCTCTTGCTCTGGCCTAATTGGAACTAGCAATACTTGTTGACTTGTCTTGTTGCCCATGTAAGTTACCTAGCTACTGACCTACCTACTTGCATTGTTCAGATACTGCGAGGATCGCATTCGTGCCAATCTTGAACAAGTTCAACTCATTCAAGACTAGCAAGAAAGGGCTTGTGGAGATGGAGTACGCCTCGCTGGAGGTGGCGACGGGGAAGTTCAGAGAGAGTAATGTGCTCGGAGTCGGCGGGTTCGGGTGTGTGTACAAGGCCAATTTTGATGGAGGAGATGTCGCTGCAGTGAAGAGGTTGGGCTGCAGGGGACAGGAGCGCGAGAAGGAATTTGAGGTGATGATTGTGTGTGTCAATGGTTATTCCCGCTTGTTGTTGATGAGGGTGTGATCTTGCAGAAAATGCTTTTGGTTGTTGTTGAATTGGCAGAATGAGCTAGATTTGCTTGGGAGTATTCGGCATCCGAACATACTGTCCCTTGTGGGCTTCTGCATTCATGAGGAGAACCGCTTCATTGTTTATGAGCTTATGGAGAATGGATCATTGGAAACACAACTTCATGGTAGTACTACCAATTTTCGCTATTGGTTTTGTTATGTAATTATGTCTAACTTGAATTGTGATGTTTGATAAATAAGAAGTCTTGATTAGATTTCATCTCTATGGTTTTATCTAGGGCCATCACATGGATCAGCTCTAAGCTGGCATATTCGGATGAAGATTGCTCTTGACACAGCAAGGTTTCCATCTAGCACTTTCCTTCACTTTGTATGATGAACTATATTATATGCTTATGATTCTTTCTTGTAACATGCATCTGTAAACTAAACTAACCAGGGGATTAGAGTATCTTCATGAGCACTGCAATCCACCGGTTATCCATAGGAATCTGAAGTTGTCTAACATACTTTTAGATTCAGACTTCAATGCTAAGGTATGCCTGCTGCTTATTTCACTTCTGGTCAATTAAAATATTACTATTGACCATAACTCATATCACTGAAAGAAAAAAATGTCAGTGCATTGATCCTTTGTTATTGTGCAGATATCAGATTTTGGCCTTGCAGTGACCAGTGGGAATCACAGCAAAGGGAATCTGAAGCTTTCCGAAACTTTGGGCTAAGTAGCTCCTGAGTACTTATTACATGGTATGCCTTCCTTTTTCTTTACCCCAGTTGTAATCCTCTTGATAGACTAACCATTATTCACAATGATGATGTTCTACTTTAACTGGGAGCATATCAGGTGAAAATGGGCATTTTAATTAAGTGTAAATGTGTCTAATTCAGGAAGTTGACTGAGAAGAGTGATGTGTATGCGCTTGGAGTAGTACTTCTTGAGCTTCTGTTGGGAAGGAAGCCAGTTGAGAAGATGGCACCATCTCACTGCCAATCAATTGTTACATGGGTACACAATACTCTGATATTTGACATTCTAAATCGTTAGAATCATTTCAGTTAAACAATGGAGCAAGCAATTCATTATGTCAATGTGCATAGAATACTTTCGATTTTCACTGCCTAAATCCATGCAGCTAAGGCCCTGTTTGGATACGCTTAAAATCTGATTCTGGTAGAATTAAGCAAGAATCCCACCCAAACGCTTTGATTATTTTTCGATTCTTTCAACCGCCGCGGTGGGAAAGATCGGCATTTGCACTGGGAATCCAAAATCCTGTACCGCGAGCCCAAGGGGCCGTTTCTTCCACCGCGACGATTCTTCAGACTGCAGATTCTTCAGACCGCGACTTATCAGAAAATCCTGATCAAATTAAAATCGATTCTCAGATAAGCGTATCCAAACAGGGCCTAAGTTGCATTTGGCTAACCCATTAACATCTGACATTTGTAATCAAATGCAGGCCATGCCTCAGCTAACTGACAGATCAAAGCTCCCAACCATAATTGACCCCATAATCAAGAACACAATGGATCCAAAGCACTTATACCAAGTACTTATCATCGAAATTATCTCAAAATTGTTTCTTCCATTTACATCTGTCTTTTCAACTAATTAGATTGGTGCATTTCGCTACTTCGCAGGTTGCTGCAGTGGCTGTTCTCTGTGTGCAGTCAGAACCGAGTTACAGGCCACTAATCACAGATGTGCTCCACTCTCTTATTCCCCTGGTGCCCATGGAGCTTGGAGGGACACTGAGGATCGCCCCAGAATCACCTTGCGCAACTCAAAAGCACTCTCCTGTTGAGAAGGAAAAAAAAAGGAGAGATACGATTGGAATGCGGTGATTAATTCAATGGATTCATATATGGTTCAGATAACTTGTGCTGCTGAGTGCAGGTTATTGCTTCTTGCTCCAATTGCCTTATTTCGTGGTGCTTGTCTGAGGATTTGTGCCCCAACCTTGTGACCTACTCCTCGTTGGTTTAATCAATAGAGTTTTCGGGTTTATGGAGAAGAGGATTGCATATCTTCCTGTCTGTATAAAGAATTAAACAGTATTTATTTTTCCTTTGCTTCTTTGGATCTGAAAAGTGCTGTATAGAAGATTTTCACATACTGTAACTCAATAGCATTGAAGAAACCTTTGCACCAGTTCAGTGCATATATATATAGAGAGAGAGTATAAATAACAGGGGCACCATGGTGCCCAGGCTCCATGAGTGAGACTTTCCATCTATGAGTGAGATTTTCCATTCATGATTAAGACTTTCCATCCGTGTTAATGACTTTCTTTCCATACTATTGTACTAGCACGCATCTAAAAGCAATTCAAAGGTATAGAGGTTTGGTGCCTGGGCACCACGGTGCCTGGGCACCACGGTGCCGTAGTAATTCATATGCCTGTGTGATCTTTTGAGCTCAAGAACAAGGTTGAATTAGCGTTTGAAGAATGAATCATGACGTCAGTTGCGTGGTCCAGAATGTAATTTACCCTTTAGTTTTTGTTTACCCTTGTAACCTAACAATTACTAATGACTTGCAAGACATGCATTCTGTATAACTCGCAAGTTGATTCATATACCCTTACAAGTTCATCAAATAACTTTTAGAAGTGGTTGATTAATGTTTAGCGTGATGGAATAGAACAAATTAACGAGACTATTGTCTTTCCGGACAGGGATCTGCTGGGAGTCGAGTTTTGTTCACTGATCAGTTACAAGATTGTACATATTCTTTCTTCTTCCTTTTCTTTTGCCAATTAAAGATTGTACAGATCTTGAATGGTAGGCGTAGTGTGGCCTCCAGTGATTGTGCTTGCTGTATAGTACAACATGTATCTGGAGAATTTATCCAGCCTGTTCACAGGGACATTGTACTTCGCAGCATGCATAATAGGGAGCGCTACATGTGTACGGTCGAACTTTTCATACATAAACACTTGGCTGACAGGTGGGCCCCACAGCGCTAGAATTTGTTGGCCCATTCGTCAGCGAGTGATATTTGCACGATTTACACTCCCGGGTGTAATTACACCCACCTCTAATATACCACCTAAACAAACTTGAAATACTCATTTATCATTTTAGGTATACTCATATACTAATTATAAGATACTCTAATGTGAACCACACGTAAAAATTGCAAGGAAGTCTATAGTTTTTAATGTATTTTATAAATACCTGTATATACGTACATAAAAAGGAGTATGTCAAAAAAAATATGCATACCACCTCTGAAAAATTGTTCATACCACCTATATAGTCTTAAATACTCGTATACTACACGTACATACTCTCCGTTACGCGAGATACTACCTATGTTGTGAGATACCACATAGGGTGTAATTACACCGGGAGTAGAAAAGAGGCTTCCTATATATATATATATATATATATATATATATATATATATATATATATATATATATATATATATATATATATATATATATATATATATATATATATATATATATATATATATATATGTTCATGACATATATCTCGAATATACAATCCTAGGGTAAACGAGCCGAGTTCGAGCGAGCTTGGCCTTCCAGCTCGAGCTCAGAGAAGCTCGAGCCGAGCTCGAGTTGGGTCCGAGCTCGAACTGGCTCGAGCTCGCTCGCTGAAGCTCGATAACAATTAAAATAATTTATTATGCACTATTTTTTAATAATATGAAAATTTTAAGTTCGAGCTCGGCTCTAGTAAGCTCAATAATATCAAAATAATTCAAATACACACTAATTTTCAACAATAACACAAGCTCGAGCTCGAGTTCGGCTCGAATAAGCTCGGTAAGAATTAATATGTATTACTATTTAAGCTCGAATCGGGGCTCGTGAACTATTCGAGCTCGGCTCGGTGAAGCTCGCGAGCTCGAGATCAAGCTCGAGTTCGGCTCATTTAAAGTTCAAACCGAGCTCGAATCGAGCCTAGAACGAGTCGAACTCGAATAACTCGCAAGCTTCGAGCTTTTTTTACAGGCCTACCCCAGGGTGGGCTTGCTATATAACCCTTTTGCAAAACTTAGGACAAGGAAACAATGGGAACGTGAGCAACCGACCATGTGCGTATTAGGTAGGAAATTAAGATCAAATCATATGGTTGCATGGTCATTGGCTGCCAAAAAAAATTGCCATGTAGCAACTTCTGTGCAATGACAGTGGGGGCATGTCTTGTGCTTTAGCCGCTCATGAGGTAGTTGGAGACCACACGTTCATACTTGCTTTAGCAAGTGCTGATTAATGTAACATGGCTGCTGTCTTCTTGTACCGAATGCATCATAGGCGGCTACTGTTGAGTACGCAGCACCATTGTATCAAGTCTTTCTGTGGAATATATCATTGAGTAAATTATGCAACAGGTCACCAAACTTGGCAAGCTAGGTCATCAATCTCCCAAACTCCATATCTAGATCACTGAATTAGTTTAAGTGTGTCACTCCAGTTCATTAGAACATCAGTCAAACTACGACCAATGAAATGTCACATTGATTCGTGTCACCATGGCACAGGATGCATATGAGTGCATATGATGATAGGCATAGGCCATTGTAATTTGAACTAATTCGCTAGTTTTTTGGCCTTTCACAATTGTCTCCCTAATTCAAAACCACTATAAGTTGTGGCAACTGAGGCGATCGAAAGGGTGGTGGTACATGCTGTTGTCTACATCCTGTTGTTGTGGGGCCCCCTGGCCCAACACCTTGGGCTGATAGGATTAGCTAGTGGTCTTTGAAGCAAACCCAATAATATAGTATCGTATATCTAAAGAAATGTACCATTATAATCTTACCCTTGACAGCTATTGAGGAGCAAGATAGTGAATTCTTATCCTACCCTATTCATATGTATAAACCCCTCAAGGGGGTATGAGGCAGGGACATTCACTCATTTACTACCACCAGCTCTCTCTCACACACATATGGTGATCTCTAGCTCTAGCAAATCTACATCCTCAATGGAGGAAGGGTGCCAAGTACCTACTGTTGTGGCTTATACCACAACACTTGTGATGGTGACGACACGGCATCAAGGAATTGAGACTAGAGATGGCAATGGGTACCGACACCGAATACCCGATGTGTTTTACCCGATAAAAGACGGGTATGGAAAATTTTATGTACCCATGGGTACGTTATTGGCGAAATCCTCTACCCGGGTAGGTAGGTGCGGTGTGGGTATATACTACCCATACCGCCTACCCATGGTAATGAATACCCGCATTAGACAACTAGACATCCCACTCAAATGTTAATTTTATTATCTACTTGTTGTTGATTGTTTATTTATTTGTCATATGTTGATATGATCATGTCAAATATGTTTATGTGATGTACTAATTTTGATCATTAGACGCTTTTGTGCTTAGCATGTATGATTAATGAATGTCTAAATTGATAATATTCTTATGTGTTGAACCGGTATGCTTATGTACGGGTTACCCGTCTGTAGTAATACCCGCGTGGGTACGGGTATGGGTAAATTTTCCTACCCGCGTGCGGATACGGGTAAATTTACACATAGCGGGTACGGGTATGGAATGGCAATACCCGATGGGTATTTACCCGTTGCCATCTCTAATTGAGACTGAGCAAAGTTAACAATAGTGATAAGGGGCTTGAGCGTAGATGGCAGCCAAGGAGGCTGCAAGGGGAGGGCAACTAGATTTGTGCTATTTGTAACTAAATATGTACTTTTTTATGTGTTCCATGTCACAGTGGCACAAGTTATACACTACAAGATATGCAACCTTTTCCTATAGGTAGAAACAAATGGTTGATAGTTCTAAAACACTCTCAGTGCTTACTAAATGACCGACAAGTTTTCTATTTTATCGAGATTTGTACCAACATATACCGATCACTTTCATCTTTATTGATGGTGTAGAAACTCTTGTCTATTGTATTTACTGACGGTAGTTACTAAAAACCATCTGCGATACATCTATTTAGCAACTAACCAAATCTAACAGAATTACCGATGGAGAGCTATCGACCTTAGATTTCTGGTGCGGCTCTGGTGCTGTGCCCCTTGCACTTAGCGCGTGCAGGGGTGCCCCCAGGAGCCGCCACGTGTCCCCAAAAATTCAAAAAACTTCTGAAAAATTCTAGAAAATACTTAAAAATCCAAAAAATTGTAAAAAGTACTTTTTTAGTATAAAAAGTATTTTTTGTAAGTACTTAATTTTTTTATTTATAATTTTATTAAAAAGTATTTTTAAGTACTTAAAAATACTTTTTAATAAAAGTATTTTTACAAAAATATTTTTTGTACAATGTTTCGGATTTTTAAGTATTTTTTAGAATTTTTCGGAAGTTTTTTGAATTTTTGAGACACGTGGCGCTCTTGGGGCACCTTTGCACGCGCTAAGTGCAGAGGGCACAACACCGAGCCGCACCCAAAATTTCTGATGGTTTAACAAAACTGTCGACAGTTGTTCACTCAGGAAAATGTATATGGTCTAGTGAATATGTCATGTCATCGACTGCACCCGGGTTGACTTGCTAATATCTAGAGTGATCCATTTAAACGAGTTTAGTGACCTTGATATGCAGTTTGAGAGTTAGGTGACTTAAATCAACTAGAGAAGTTTGGTAACACGCAACGAAATTTACTCTAGATCATTCTACCTGAAAGGCAAGAGAGTGGTGGCTCATGGTTGAGTCCATCAAGACCTTGTTTGTATTAATCAAGTAATCTCCGTACGTTCAATTTGTTTATAATAGAGTACTATTTTCCTAACCTAAGCTTAATTTCGTGGTTACCATGCTGCATGTCTTTTAGCACTTTTATGGTAGTCAAGTCTTTAGATTAAGAGAAAATTGCATCAGTGATATCCCACTAGTACCTTTATCCCTTTCTTCATTCCTCCCTTTGTTTTACTTGGACAAACCCAGGTACCAATTGAATGTTCTTCATGTACCTTGATTTCCTAATTTTTTTTCTTCATCTTTCTCTGGCCATGGACCTGCTTCTGTTGCTGAAAAAAGTACTTTCATTTATCAATATCATGCATGTTGTGGCTCGATCAGGCACCGGATTTCTTGTGTAGCTGCCTACTAACTTGCTGATTAGAATCTTGCTAGTGATTAATATAATTTTTCTCCTGAAAAGGGGGGAAATATCCCACATTTATGTGTATGCTTACAAGCCGACTAGTATAGTACCCGTGCTAACACCACGCGGCATTTCAGGATGCACATGAAAACAACCAAATGACGATATTTTTTCCATAGTTTAAGTTTCACGCAATTGTATATCACCATGTATATAATCTGAAAACACTCATGTATATCACCAAAGAAGTTCAGTCATGAAATTACAAGCCTAGACCAATTATAATGCATAACAAGGCTATAATAAGTCATGTCTCACTTTGAACCATCTAATTTCTAATTTGCTTAAGTAGGTCTTGGAATTCTCTAGGATAATGTCTTTATATTCATTTTCACCGCTCTTCAAAATGTCCACCAAGAAATTCGTCCTCGGTGAATGTGATCGCTGTAATGGTAGATAATAAGTTAACTTATTAATTTGATATGTAGTCTACAAAATATACATAGAGAATATTATATGCTCACAGTGTTGATCACTGACAATCTTCCACGACCACATGAAACTATATACAAGGAAGCCTTCCAATTTCCTGGAGAAGAGCACGTGTTTAATTGTTGCAGATAAATCAAATGATATTTGATAATAAAGATGAAACATATTATAAGTTATTACCATCCATAGTTTTGGAACCCATGTTGGGAATTTACGATGCCGTAAAAATATCGTCTTTCCACGCAGATGTGCCAATTCCATGGCGAGTTTGAAATTATCGCAATATTATGTAATTTAGTTATATATGGGATGCTTGGATCATTACCCTTGTGCCCTGATTTTTAGAAAGCGGATCCATAATGTACAGCTTCTTACCCTTTTGTTGTGTGACATCACTTGGTGGCACTTGAACCGAATTGCAATTGCGTCACGCTCGCCACAACTTCGAGCATAGGATCTTCGAATTGACCACATAGAATCTCATGATATACAACCTCGTTGGAAGGTCTTACGACCTCCTAGGACCTTTTACGACCGGTTAGAGTCGTTTACGACCTGTTAGAATCGTAAAATAAGAGGGCCAATATTGGATTTGTTTGGGTAAAAATTGTCTCCGCTTAGAGAGATAAATGAGAGAGACAGAAAATACCTTGCAAACTTTCCTTAAAAATGTAGAAACTTTCATGCATGAACTGTGAATTTCTTTTGAAGCAAACCTACAAAGACATTCTCCACTTGTAGGAATTTTTTATTGAATTCCTCTATTTTTTTCCTCTAAAATTCCTCTTGTTGTTCCAAACACCGCTCATGATTGATGAGGCGACGACATACACATGCAGATTAGTAATTCTACACTAAGCAGACCACAAATTACGTATTAGTATACTCAAATCACACGTAGTACATGTAGATATAGCCATGCATACAGATGTGTACACTCTTTCGCACAAGGCTAAAAATCAAGTAGAGATGTACTATACGTATGCACACAAACACGTGCACATCGCGGGGCTGAGCTACTATTCGACAAGGTTTGGCAGATGCCATACCTAAAATCTATAAAAATACTAAATATATATAGTATACCAAAGATATATACATGATATACATACGTCAAGACATGGGTCGATGGTGGGTGGTGAGCTCCGCTACACTGAAAATTATTTCGCCTCCGCCATCGAATATCGCTAATATAAGATTATTGTTGTGTACCACGCAATTAAGCAAGCTCTTTGCTATGTGCGTGCGCACGCACGTGTTGCTGCACGATACACGTATATATGATCGATCGGTCCATGGAGTAGCAGATATGCTTGAAGGCCTCGGACGTGGTCGACGCCGAGCGCCATGAACAGTCGACGCCGCCGCCGCGCGCGCGCACGACGGCACGAATAACATCAGCCCTCGACGGGCGTGTCCGGCGACAGAACGCGCACGGCGCCCACCGCCAAGTCGAGGTCGTGGAAGTGGAAACCGAGCCACCGTCAACCTCGTGTCCAGCGAACAACGTGCCGGGAGACGCCGCCGCCGACTCCAGCCTCCGCCGCCGCCTCCCGAAGTCCACGAACGATCGGATGTACTGCTGCCGACGCTGGCCACGGCGTCGCGGATGGCGCCGACTACCGCGGTAGCCGGAGGACGGAGGTCCTGCACCGCATCCCTGGAACGCCCACGCACCATGTTCCCGGAAGTTCATGGGCACCGCCGCTTTGCGCGGCCGCGCAGTTCACGGCGACCCTCACCTTCGTGATATCATCCGCGCCAGTCCCGCGCCGCGTGACCTTCTTCCACACATGCGCGAGGAGGCATCGAACGCGGCCGCAGCAAGACGCCGACGCGGCCTTGAGGTCGCGACGAACTCGTCCGAAGTGCACGACGAGGTTCCCGATCCGCCCAAGGGAACGGGGTAGGAGTGGCTCACCGTGGTCGCCCTTGAACTCGATGTTCGGTGGTCGAACGCCGCGCCGGCGGCTACGGCACGGCAGCGGGCGCGCTCGATTTAACGGCGACGGAAGGACGCACCGAGTTCGCGCGGACGGCGGTGGCCCACTCGTAGAAGACGCCATGGCTCGCCGTCGGCGACTTGGTGGTGGCGGCGGTGCCCATCACCAGCCCGCCGACGCGCATCGCGTGAGCCGCACTGAAAGAGCGCTCACCCACGCGTCCTCGCAATGCATCACATGCATGCGAGTGATCCGATCGCGCGCGGTGGGTCCGCTTGGGATCGCGAGTCGCGCGGGGGAGGTGGGGATCGCGAGTCCGCTTTGGATTTGGATCGTTGGATATGAGTGGGTAAGGAGAGAGAAAGGTGGGAATTGATCCTTGATCGTTGATTTCACTGGTTGGTTTTCCTGGAGACACGAATTGGTGTGGATGCAGGAAAACTCATGACTGTTGGAGGCATAATTTGGGGTGGTCGTAGGAAAGAACTGAACTGGTGGATTTTAGGGGTAGAGAAACGGTTGATACATGGCTTTTCTTGATCGGGGAGTGGCACCAGCGTCATTCAATTCTGACAAGGATCGCATCTTCACGAGCACTCGCCAGTTTAGCACGCATGTATGCACATGTTTAACCCTCCAGTAGCTTAAGGGCCGTTCTAAATGTCATTGGCTTCTAGGTTTCAGAAGTCATTGTATCGACTTTTATTTCAAAACTTTTTGTTTGTTTGTTTGTTTTGGATTTTTTTGTTTATTTTGTTTATTCTTTTATATTTTCACAAAATTTTTATTTTTACTTATATTGTTATTTATTTTGATTGAATGATTACTTATAGGGGTGAAAACGGGTCGGATTCGGACGGATATTGCTGTTACCATATCCTAACCCATATTTTTCTTCTGATTCGCACCAATCGGATTCGTGTCGGATCGGTCGATTAACCCATTTCGCTTGCACCCTACTTGTTGTAAGGAATGCATACAAGCAGTAAATAGAGTAGGACGACCGACTTGATGTTACTATTTAATAGCGATGTGGAAGATTTTATTTTACCATTGCAAAAGAAAATGAAACGTCAAATAGTAGCACTAACTGAAATCAAACTTGAAGATGTATCGATTGGACGGATATTCGATTCTGACGGATATTTGTTACCATATCCTAACCCATATTGTTTTCTCCGATTCAGTACTAGTCGGATTCGTACCAATCGGATTCGTGCGGATCGGTCGGGATTAACCCACCGTTTTCACCCCTAATTACTTATATTGTTATTTATTTTGATTGAATGATTTAGAAAAAAACTTATAATTTTAACTAAAAACCAGTCACCACAGCTGAAGGCCGGAATAACGCACATGAAAGGGGTCGAATCATGTCAAGTTGATCTCGCGTTGTACGTTCGTTCTTCAGCCATGTACTTGCATTTGATTTGAGGATTGCAAGCTTCAGTTAGCTGTTTTTTTAGAGAGAGAGAGAACAAGCCTCAGCTACTAGTACAGGCTTTGTTAACCTAGTATTCTGTGTCACGTTTGTTTTTCAGTAGCCATATTAGGGTGTATTTATGTTAGCTTTGGCTAATAATTTTTCGTTGCGATTTATGACTTTTGACTGAAACAAGTAGTTTTTAGAACTTAGAAGGATACGACGAGCGGTGAAAAAAGTTAGAGAGAAACATAGATGTGCCGGGAGTGAGAGAGGTGGGATGCGTGATACACCTGTGACCCCTACTTTTATCTTTAGAGTGAGATGGTAGTGAGAGGAGTGGAAAAGTTACATCGATAAAATCATAAAACAGGTATTCGTATTGGTTTTCATCTTTAATAAGCAAAAGTTAAAAATAGAAGTTAATATGAATAAGGCCGAGTTTTATGGTTAGGGCCCATTAAAACAGCTGATTCTTACGTGGGCCTACAATTACTAGGCCGTGAGCCCAATCAGGCGTGGGCCGTACGGCTGTTGCCTTGCCTCATTGCTGGGCCCGTATCCGTATCTATTACTCCATCGTACGTCGTTCGGATACTGACAGATGGCCCGTGTACGTATCTATAATAACTTCTCTATACGTACGCATTTACGCAATTACACAACCCACACTGCTTTTTTCCTCGCCAGATACCAACCGAAGCCGCCGCTGCCGCCGGCGGCCATGTCGGTGAGTGCCCTCCGGAACCCCAGCGTCCGGCCTCCGCTTCCCTCCTCCTCGCCCAGAACCTAGCTTTTTTTTTTTTTGACTCGGTTCCCCGTCTGGTCCGTGCGGTTCGCTCGATCGCGTCGTCCTCCTCAGATCTTCGAGTACAACGGGAGCGCCGTGGTGGCGATGGTGGGGAAGAATTGCTTCGCGATCGCCAGTGACCGCCGCCTCGGCGTGCAGCTGCAGACCGTCGCGACCGACTTCCAGAGGGTGTTCAAGGTCCACGACAAGCTCTACATCGGCCTCTCCGGCCTCGCCACCGACGTCCAGACGCTGTGGGTGTCGAGGATTCTTGATTGGTTTGGTTGCTTGGTTGGTCGCGCCTGATTTGGAGGCTTTAATCCGTTTAGGGTTTGGGTTTGACGTGTGTAGGTACCAACGGCTGGTGTTTAGGCACAAATTGTACCAGCTGCGGGAGGAGAGGGACATGAAGCCCCAGACATTTGCGAGCCTCGTCTCCGCCCTCCTCTACGAGAAAAGGTGAGAACTTTCACTCTCTTGATTTGCAGGCATGTTGCAACGTTGATGGTGTTTTGAGTATTGGTTCATGTGAAAAGATGAAGCATTGCGGAGTATAGGAAGTCAATTCGGGTCTAGTGGATTGTGCCGATCCTGTGGGAAGTCACGCTCTTCTGCCTGTTCTACTGGGTCAATCTTTACATATATTCCAGATAAGAAACTGAGAACAGCTGGTGCTGCAGATAGGCTGTTAGTAGAATTTATAAATGTGTTCCTTTGATCTGTAGGCCGAGATATTAGCTTTAATTCGCAGTAAGCAATGCTGAAGCAACTGTGCAATTCTCGTTTCTTGTTGCTATGCGTCCTTTCTTTGTCGTGTACTCATATCTGAGTCATGAATCCTATCTTTGAATAATTGAAATGTGTAGGATATTTATGTAAATATGGGATTGCTGTTATTGTTACTTAACAGATCCTTTGGTCTTAAAATGTTTCTCTCCATTTGCTGAATATGGAGCTGGCTAATGGAGTTATTTCATGATATAGGTTTGGACCATACTTATGCCAGCCAGTTATTGCTGGCCTAGAAGATAACAATGAGCCATTTATATGTACCATGGATTGCCTTGGTGCCAAGTATGTATCAATTATTCTTCCTGTTGTCTTTCTTGGGCTCTTTTACTCACTGCTGTTATTTTCTTATCTAAAGTCCAATTGATCTGAGCATTACCTTATGCAGTTCATGTGTATGAGTAAAGAATCTCACACGTTTGACTTAGTCAGAATTTTCAGACTTAATTTTCTTGGGTTAAGTTGGAGTATATTTACTGTTCTCTTTCATTTGCTCCCTTTCACCTTTTATGTAACAGCTATGTTTTTGGTTGTAGTATTTCAGTTAGATTTTACATTAGGAGCTGAACAAACTGCAAGGATAAGGGGTGGGATGTGCGGAAAGAACTTTTCCCCCTTCAGGGACAGCATGAATATAGATGTCCCATTGTGAAGTTCACAAAACCAAAACTAGTCATTGGTCTTTGGCACCAAAGCAAGCAAGAGATTGAAAACATTCATGTCCCGAGGGTTGCCTGCCTTGCAGTCTCTGATGAACCCAAAGTGGAAATTTTCATAGTAAATCGACTAGGGATAGCCTATTGATGTGAAGATTAACTTATAGCATCAGTACTTTTATTAATCCTCAAGGGGCGAATGGCGGATGGTCGGCAATGAAAAAAATAGCGGCAGCGAGACCCGCCCTGGTTGTAAAGCGAGCCGGATTTCTCCTGGTTTTAGTCACACACATCTTTTCCACCTAGGAAGGATGCCCCTACGATCATTCCACAGGTGCCGCTGCAATGAGAGCGTAAATTGCGGAGTTTTTTCTCAGAAGTTGCGGTATATAAGGTAGGGATCATCAAAACACCGAACCATCCAATGTAAAGACGTTTTTTGGTGCTAGTTATCCAGTTGCAGAAGCGCAGGAAGAGGTTTTCTAACCACGATAGAGTAAGTGTCAGTGTAGTAACAATCGTCCCTTGAGATATACGGGTACATATGGTTCCTAGCGATTTCCTCCTGCTTTGTGTGTGTGCCATTGACTCATTTAATAGGGTATAAAAAGTACTATGAACAAATAAATATTGGCCTACTATAACATAGGTGAGGAGTCCTTGAAAGTTATATCGTTAATTTATACAGTATGGCCAAATGTCATTCCTTACTGTACCTTTTTGTAATCACGCCATTCATGTTAAAGTCTCTTGATAACACATGATTCACTGATGGTTGCCTGTTCTTTCCTGTGCATCCTATGCTGACTTCCTGTACGCCTCTAACAGGTAATCTGATTAAAAGTATTTCCTTTATGCAGGGAACTAGCGAAAGATTTTGTGGTCTCTGGCACTGCTTCAGAAGCACTATATGGGGCTTGCGAATCCATGTATAAGCTAAACATGGTTAGTATCGTTAAATGGGAACTTTGTAGAGCATGATATGTGTAACCTCACACTAATTTTTTATGTAGTTTGTCGTGCAAATTGCTCTACTTGAGTAAATTTTCTTCTAGAAGGAATCAGTTGTCCTTTTATGGGGTTCTTGAGATCATTTTTTTATTACTCACCATAGTTGTAGGGAAGTTAGCTTTTCATGGATCCAACCGTTGCTGTTCAAAAGTAATTTCACATTTATACCTGAACTTTGAGATACTATCATTAAACTTGGCAAAGTTGCGGGTTTGTAAAGATGAGAGGGAAGTATGCCATCACTTGTGATTTCACGCAAAGATTTGCTTTCTGCTGTGTATAATACTTAGATTGATGTGTGTCTGTGTGTGTGTGTTTTAAATCATATGCTGTGAATCTGCTTTTGCACTGTAAAGATGGTAATTATGTACCACATTTTCTTTGGTAAAGGAACCTGAAGAATTATTTGAGACAATCTCAAGCATTGCTGGCTTCTGTTGATCGCGATTGCCTGAGTGGCTGGGGAG
The DNA here is from genome assembly GCA_036346575.1 of Dendrocalamus sinicus. Classification (NCBI taxonomy): domain Eukaryota; kingdom Viridiplantae; phylum Streptophyta; class Magnoliopsida; order Poales; family Poaceae; genus Dendrocalamus; species Dendrocalamus sinicus. Next base: position 15,974,527 of record CM070646.1, read on the forward strand.
GTCATGTTCTCCTTGTGTAAGTTCCACACGCCTTTCAAGCCTTTACATATTGTACCATATATGCATCTGCAGTCCACCTTTCCACGGATTGACAAGACTTATGCAATTTAATTGGATGCTTGGTGCTCAAAAGTGCACCCTGAAAATACTTATCCAGTAATCAAATGGCATGTTTGATATGGGAAATCATGATGTATTATTCAGATTAGACGATTTTTGCCCCTCTTCGTCATAACTCCATAAGTAGATTTTTTGAAGCAGCATGCATACACATCAGAGTTCAGCTGAAGATGGTTATTTTGCTCATGCCTTTGGAGTCTTCATCTCATTTTCTGAACTCGTTTTCCTGGTTGTAGCACACCCACTGAAGTTCAGGAGAGAGTGCTCAAGGGAAGGATGGACTGAGTTCTAACCTGCAGTCTTTAGATCACTTAGGAGTTAGGATATTGTTTCTTCATTCGACCTATCCTGTACCGCTCCGTACAGAATTTGGAAAACATGTGTGGTCTATTTGGACCTCTCAAAGAACATGGAGCATGAAAGATACAGTTGTTGCTTCCATCTGCTTCTGTTTTCGATCCCACAGCTTGGAGTTGAACGTGCACTGACATGAAAGTCATCTTTGGCTAATGTGCCTGAGTGATTGCCTTTATCATGTGTGGAATAAATGAGAATATCATCTATGAAGATAATCATGACTTTATTTCGGAATTTCATGAATATCTTGTTCATCAGATTTATTAATATTCTGTACATTGAACTTGTATGCGGTAAAGTTGAGAATATGTGGAATTTTATTCTTGTAATTAAGTTTTCTGTGCTTCGGACTTTTAATAGTTCTCATTTTATCCCAGTGTTGAATGTGTTAGTCATTAGTCTTTCTTATTTACATTTTAAAGTTCTTATGTATGAATCATTTCTAACTGCGTGTTTTTTATTAAGTTGATTTTGAGGGTTATCCCACAATGCTAGTTTCATCTCATTTCTTATTACGACCTGTTGGGATGTCTGGAAGCATTTCTAGTTATAGCGACCTCTTCCAATCGGTGATAGGATCACACGCTTGCACACCAATCAAGTCTCACCATATCCTAATCTCATGTACCCATCACTTGGCTTATCTCTGGACTTCTGCATATACGGAAAATGAAATCGCCCACACGAACGGCAATCTTTTGTTGCATCAGCCGACCAAAAATTTCTCCCATTGGAAGCAAAAGCATGCCAAGAAACTCATTTTAGCCACGTCTAGATGATTGATAATGTAGTGTACGTCTCTGTCATCTTACACAATCATACTCCTATCATTGGTTGTTCTTGCAAGGATAATTTTAGTAGCATCCGAAGCCTACGCGCGTGTGCACACTCGTATTGCATGGAAGAGGTGGGGAAGGGAGGGGGACAAGCCGGACGGCTAAGGATCGCGAGCGCCGGCCACCGTGGCATCGTCGGCGCGAGCCTTGTTGCGGCGTCGACGCTCCGGCCGGTCGAGCTGGACCTCATAGGCACGGTTGGTGCGGTGAACCAGGCCGTGGGCGCCACGGAGTTGCCTCTGCGGCTCGTCGACGTGCCGGGGGTGACGGTGGCGGAGGCCGAGCCGCGGCAGCTGTTCGCGTGCCGCTACTGCCGGCGCCAGTTCTACAGCTCGCAGGCGCTCGGAGGCCACCAGAACGCGCACAAGCGCGAGCGCACCCTCGCTAGGCGGCACGCCGGCGTGCCACCGCCGCTCGGCCACCATGTGCACAATTACGCGTTCGCCATCCACGGCGCGTTTATGGCGGCGACGGCGCCGAGAGAGGTGCCGGGGTGGATGCGTGCGTTGCACGGCCAGACGACGGTGGTGGCGGTGGCCGGCAACGGCGAGCGACGGTGGGGTGGTGGAACTGTTGACCGCCATGGGGATGGGGATGGAGATCAAGAGCTGCCTAAGCTTGACTTGACGCTGAAGCTATGACTGAATTTGCATGCAGGTAGGTATATATCTACATACTGGAAGATTGTTTTGTTGTTAAAATGACCTTTTTTCCACTCCCCTTTTGTCTTCTGTATTTCTAATGTTTTAATTGATGTATATAAACTCTATGATATTGGCTTCGGCCGATGGTTTCGACTGAAAATTAATAATAGTGACTGAAAAGAAGTAACTTTTAGAAGTAAGGATGGGCGGTGAGAAAAGTAACGAAGAGATACATACATGAGATGGGAGCGAGATAAGTGGGGTCGTGATGCACCCATGACCCTATGCCTTATCCTCAGAGTGAGACGAAAGTAAGAAAAGTGAAAAAACCATTTTGAAAGGTAAATATTCATGTTGGCTTTTGGCTTTTCTAAGTAGAACTTAGAAGCAGAAACTAATATAAACAAGCCAATAGATCCAATCTTCCAAATGCAAGGACCCTACATATGATATATTGATATCTGCATGATTTGCAACCTAGCTTGAGCTTCTGGGCATCCTATTTTTTTCATCATTTTTTCATTAGATTTATCGGGTTTATCTACAACTGATCTTCTGATATTTCAGAAAGATTGATCTTCTGATCGGACGGGCTACACCTTAGACATGCATGTGTTAATTACCTATGCATCTTAACCGTACGAATAACGCCATGCTAGTATGTTACTTATCTAGTGTGATTATTGATTCATGACAGTTGAAAATCGTATCCGTAACAGTTGCGGTGTGCATGCACTGGCACGCACAGGCAGATACTTTTCTGTCAATGGTTGAAAATTAAGAAGCCTATATATGAACATCAAAAACTAAGTTCCTCGCGAAAACAATACACAATAAACTAATTAAGTAGATGATCCATGTCAATCAGACGGAACACAGAAAAGCTCGTGCACATGCTTTGTTACGTACGTAGAGAAAGAGACGGTACGTTTTTTTCTTTCCTTCTTAGAGAGAGAGAGAGAGAGATGAGAGAGAGAGAGAGATGCACCGTTTCTTTTATTTAAGCTCCATAGACGAAACGAAGAGGGGCGACTTGATATAATTAAATGGATTAAGCAATATGCTATTCGTAGGTCGCCTGGTTAATTAGTGTGTGTCTATATGTATGTATGTATGTATGTATGTATGTATGTATGTATGTATGTATGTATGTTTTGTGCGTTCACAAGCAACTAACCAATGCTCGTGTTTGCCAGATCGAGCTACCTGATGACAGTGATGAGATCATGTAGTAGAAAAAAATGTCTAATTGGTAGTACGTTCTGTCTCTAGCTTTGGATTAATCCGTGCCATTTTTCCATTCTTGCAAGAAATCAACTCCTTCAAATGGCACAGCACAACAAATTAACAATTAACTAGGTAGAAGCCAAGCAACATGCTGGGATCTTTGTGCCATCATGTCAGATTTCGTTTGACATTTTTTGCGAGCGACATAATTCTATGTTAGTTTATCGGGGTCAGAGTGATGCAAGGGAAATTAAGCTCGGGCGGTGGTCATCTTACATATATAGTTGTTGCTATGTTTATATAGGGATAGAAAATTGATACTTAATTTTGTTACAGATTTTTCTTCTTTTCTTTTCAAATACATAGATGTGATCTTTTTTTTACACGTATAGTTTACCCCCCCCCCCCCCACCTCCTTCATTTTTTATTCCTCTAGTTAGCAAAGCGAAAAAGAGATAGCCATAGCCTTTATACTCCAGAGTTCAGACTTCAGAAAAAAGGGGGGGAAAGGCAGGAAAGTAATAAAAACCTCGAAGGCCCTTCGCACAGTAAACTGGCCCAATATAGAGGCCTCGTACGCTTCGACTTCACTTGTGGACCCAAGCAGGGCCGACCATCTGCGCTCGGGTGGCCCAGTTAATCAGCCGGGCAGAGCGAGCGAGTACACCATTCGGTTCTTCTTATTTTAGTCCCACACCGGACGGTGTAAGAGGAGGGAGGCGAGGTGTCCCACACCGGACGACATAAGGGAGGGGAGGCGAGGCGAGGCGAGGCGTGAAAAACAAAGGGTGTGTTTGGTTTACCTGTATAAGTGGATGCAGTCTGCATGAGCGGATGCAAAAATATGTTCTCATCCTGGATGGGTGGATACGCTCAAAATGAGCTTCACTGGTCATCCTGGATGGGTTGATGCAGTGTATCTTATGCGGTCCCACGTGTCGACCTCTCGTGTTTGGTAGATCGCATCCGCTCATACAGCAACCAAACAAAGATATCGCTTTTTTGCATCCGCTCATGCAACCTCACCAAACATCTTCTTTTTCTGAAATACGATTCCACTCAGCCTGCATCCACTCAGTCAAAATATACGATACAACCCCCATCCACGAACCAAACACACCTAAGGTTACATGGCTACCTGACAACTCGTATCTTTCTCTTCATTTTGGCTACAATCAAGTGTATCAGTTTTTATCGCTTTAGATATCAGTTTTTATCGGTTTAGATTTTGTTCTAAATGATTTTAGTTTCTATTTTTTGTTTTAAATTTATTTAAGTTAAAGTTTATATAGAATGGGTTGGTTTCTAATTCGGTTTGTTTTGACTTTTATTTTTAGTTTTTTTATTTTTTATTGTATGTGATGATATAGTAGTTTTTTTCTTATTTTTTGAATTCTTTTTTAATTGAATAAATTAAAAACTAATAGTTGTTATAGTATAATTTCAATTAACAGTTAAAGCTATATGTTAGAAGCGGCTTTAAGTTAGAATCTTAAATTTTTTGGAACGGCCTTTAAAATCTGTATCTGATATCTATATTCGGACCTATTGTGATATTAAATTTTTTTATGGGAAGGATCCACTATAGTGGCTAGCTTATGGATTTCTCGCCTGTCGCTCAACCGTTGCATGCACCGCAACCAAAACTATATTTCAAAGTTTGGCCCTTGTTTGTTCTCTGTGCATCGTAGGACGTTGAGGCCCTAATAATCTTAGCGCTGTGAAATGAGATGGAAGGGCTTAACGCAAGAAAAGGTTCTGAGGTTTATGTCAGGGGACTACTGAAATGAAACCATATCTCATTGGTTTTTTCTGTAAAAAAAACCATATCTCAGAGGTTTATGTCAGGGGACTGTTAGTTTTTTTTAGTCCAAAAAAAACATTACTATATATTTTAAGACAATGCAAAGAAATAAGAGAAAAAAACAAAAATACCAACAAAAAAAACTGAAATTAAGAAGCCAGTTCAAGTGGCTTCTGGTTTCTAAAAACCAGAAGTTGAAGATGTTTAGAGTGGTCGTACTTTGAATCAAAACTAGCATCTCTTGTCATATAAGTTTAGTAAGTGGTCTTCTATGATGATTTGAGTAGCTTTTTTGTTTGATTTGGACAGTCTTAAGTCTTTCCTGTACAATTTCTTAGAAATGTGCGTACGCTAATATGCTGCTGCAGAAATGGCCCCCTCAATATCATATTCGTTAAAAATGGCCACCTCAATATAGCACGGAAGTTAAGATTTCAAGCCCAACATTACACTTGATAATGAAAGTGCGAATTACATAGCACACAGGGTTTGGTTAGGTTTATATATTTGCATCACTACTCCTATGGTACAAATAACGATATGCACAAACCATAAACCCGAACTACAACTGAGATACATGTGCGTCTTTTTAAATCAAAAACACTTGATGGATGGAAAACAAGTCAGACTTATGGACATATGTCCTACACCCCCTTACGGGTGCAAGTCTTTGCCCTCCAAGCCTTAGCATAGTATCTTCTGCTTTGCCCTCCAACCCTTAGCATAGCTTACTATATACTGGAACTTCCCATCTATAGCATAATTATGGAGCATGTTGCATGGACTCTGACACGACGCATGTGTGCGGAATTACTATAGAGCATTTCTAATGGGTGTCCCACTAGGTTGGTATGCACACACTCTTCAAGGGCACCTCTATCTCACACCGAACGTCGAGAACCGCGTGTTAGATTTGACAACCTTGAACATCCTCCGATTGGACAATGCCTAGAATTTCACATCTTTCTCGCATCGCCTCCTTGCTTTTGTATATCGCTCCTTGCCTAACCTCATTCCACAGTACTCCCATGGCACACAGTCACCTTCATTCATGACAAGGTTGTCAAATTGATATGTGTTCCATTTTGACGGATCGCCTAATCACTTCCACCTTGCTTATCATCTGATCCTTCGTCGTTGGACAATGCCTTGTAATCATTATTTTCGGGCTCCATCAACTCCACTAAGGCTTTGATCTGCTCACCTCCATTTGCAACGCCCATAGCTTCCTAGGCCTTGCCCATGGAATGGTCTATGGGCTCAACTTCAACTGCATTAGTGCCAACTGCCCCATCTTGACTCATATAGTACTTGTCACAATGGCTGGACTATCCAACTTCTTTGGCATCACCAACAACTAGATCTTCTTATGTCACACAAACAGAAGAGACCTTCTCGTAGGCCTGTGCCAGCAAGACTATCTCCCATCCACACTCCTGTGCCAATCTCAAGTATGACCTCTACTAATTTGAGCCCTTTAACTCCACTAACTCTCATTATGTATGTTGTCATGCCCAGGTTGCAACACCATGCAACTTCAGGTCATGCAACGCATGGTTCAGCAAGAACACATGATACAATTACCGTATCACATTGCCTCTTTGTACGCTCCTTTGGATTTGACAGACAGACTGTCACAGATGGGAAATCACATAAATCAACTTCATCTACACCCATCTATGGAACACCTTCTCCATAGTATATTTTGAAAGATATTCGTTCAGTCAAACCTGTCGATCATTTTGACAAATAAGCTAGTGTTAATATTAGGTGCTCAAACAATTAAGCATCGTGAAATAGACCTATTAGTACACCTAATAATAAATCCACTATCCATATTTAAATATAAATATGAGGGTGTTTTCATCCCATCATAAACCGTAATAACATAGAAAAAACTATATACATCCTAAAAAGATAAAATTTATAAATAGTAAAAAAAAATAAGATAAAATCTAAACCGAGAAGTAGTTGGAAAGAAGTCGGCACGGCCGAGGTGGGGAGGGACGCGCTTTGGTCCTGGGAAGGCGTGCGGGTGAGTGCGGACGCCTCGCCGCTCCTTTTTGGCAAAGCAACGGCACCCCTTTCCGGTCCTTTTTAGGCACGTTTCCGCACCGACGGAACACGCCGCAGCCCGGCAGTTGTTCATCGCCCGCGAGGCGAGGCAGCCCTCGGCCCGCCGCCCGAGCCGGCGGAAAAGTTTTCGTGCTTACATACCTCAGCTCGGCTCCGCTGCCTTCGCTGCATGCAACGCAACGCAACGCAACAGAGAATAAGCCAATTGTCAAAGGACCCAACAAAGCTTGCTGTTATGCTAGTACTAGCACCGTATGGAAAGGATGGAAAAAAAGGGAGGAGGAAACTAAACTAAGGAGGGTGGAATGGGCGGTAATGCAGCTATACCGAAAGAAAGAATTGGCTTTACTGAAAGCGGTGCAACCATCCATCCATTCTATTGTGTTACTTTACCATGGGCGGTTCGGTTTTGTTTCCAGTGCAGAAACCACTTAAGTAGTTTCTATCTATGCCATATCATATAGACACTACTTTAGACACTATTGTCTCCAATGCACCATGTCTATTTATAACCCAAGCAATTAATTAAGCATCAAAATCTCTCTCTCCTCTCCACCAATCATAATTTTTCTCCATCTATCATGAAGATACCACCATCTCTCCAATGCAAAATTTGGTAGTGTATATTGCATTGGTTTTTCATAGAAACTAGGTCAGACCCAGTTTCTTCCTCTTTTTCTTCTCTCTCTTATTTAATATAGCGCCACATCATCTAAAACTCCTACATGACAATCTAATTAATGCCATAGACACTATCCTACGTGGAGCATTGGGACTGCCCTTATAGCTTATACTTTTATACTGTAGCTACAGTAGATTTTTTAAAAACAGTGTGTTTTTTGACAGGTTTAAAGGTTAATTGTAGTAAAAAGTATATTAAGTGCACATACGACTATTTTCAGCATGTGCCTTTTGGGTCAAGGGAAACGTTGCACCCAGAGTTGGTACTGCTTTAGACCTGCTCGAAACAGCCTCTGATTTTGGTTTCTGAACATGTTGGCTTTTAATTTTGTCTGTTTTGGTTTTTTGTGCTTTTTTATTTTTTTATTCCTTTGCATTACCTATGATGATATATCTTTTTTAGAATTTAATTACTTAGAAAACTAACAACCACTATAATAAAAAAAGCCAAAAAAACTCAGCTTAAAAACCGGTTGGAGAACTACCTCAATCTGTGACAGCTGTAATACTGTAGTATTTTTAGCTAATTTTACCATGCATGGTGGAGTATTCGAGAACTGTGGTACGTACTATACGAAACAAAGGATTGTTTGTCTACACATTAGACGTGCACATGTTGCATTTTGAGTTGCACTAGGATTCGTGCAACAAAACCTAGCTCTCATCTTTCCCCAAAATATGTAACGTTCCTGTTTTTAGGAACAGGGCCATCTATATCTCATAACAGTTTAGAAGTTCAGTTATGGACAAAAAGAATATCATGCCTGTTCATGAACATTTAAAAATAATTAATTTGGTTAAAATAAGACCTAACGGTTAACTTTAGGAATTTTAATAGGCATCCAAACTTAAAACTTAACTTAAAATTAGAAGAACCAAGAAAACTCACACATGAACGTTTGAGTGCAGTCATAACCATAACACGAATACTTACAACATTATTTCTTCTCCTGATTTCTGTGTTAGGGAAAATTAAGTAAGACTGAATACAACTAACCGTACTTAATAAGTCACATGAGAAAATACTATATAACTACTTGCCAGAATTTTCCAAGGGATAAAGATATATGTGTTTTATTAAGGTATTTGTGAATGCAATTTTATTTGTAAACATATTTAAACACAAAAGAATAATAACTTATCAAGGAATTATGGTTTCAAAACTTGATTACCTAACCTCAACATTTTTAAATCATTTCCAAATCTACTTATGCTTCGCAGTTGAAATCACCCATTAAACACAGCTTCATTTACCGAAAGCACGACGTATTTGAATACCATATATACTTGACTTTGCATAGTTGCCCAGCTTTACCCACAAGATCTCTTAACTCCCACGACAAAGTTAAGAAAACAAGAGTTTTCATTGCTCAATTCTTTATATAGCCTCTACATATAGGTGCTATTTCCTAATAAATTCGAGTGACCCATGGTCTCGCCCGATTTGAAATGGATCTACTATTGTATGGTTAACCCCCCCTCCCATACATACCTCCCTTCTCCCTCTTTTCATTTGTAGATATTCAATTGAATTTGAGCAACTACTAAATCAGGTTTGATGAATCAACGCTTATAGTTGAGTGATCATTATATTCTTTAATTGTCATAAGGTTCTTGTCCTTATATTTTCACTATGGCACCTTCCATCCACAAACCCTTATCTCAGTGCCCATGATTATTTAAATAGTATTTATAATAATACTAAGTCTTGTCAAGATAAATATGGCCATCAAATTAAACTGGGCTTTATCAAGTGGTAGGACATAACTAATATCATGCCATTCTAAATATTTATTGTACACAAAATATCAGTGTGCAAATAACATAATAAAAATATTGATAATTAAATAATTAAAGGAATGTAAGGTCAATATGATCAAAAACATGTGACTTACCTCTTTATCCATAGTCTCTGATTATCTTACTGTAGTCTTTAGATTGGATGTTCACTTCTTTAATTGATCCTGTAGCTCTTCTATTGACCAACTTGTTGGGTCCGAATACAAGCATGGAAAACGGATGTAAATGAGTTCCTGCTTTGCAGAATGCAAGCTGAGAACAAAATACAATAAAATAACCAAACAAATATAAAGAAAATAGGTTCTGGGTTAGGGTTTAGGCGGTATGTGATTTGGCTTATAGAATTGGGATTAGTTTAGATGGGGTTTGAGATGGTCAAAGAAGTATATAGGTGTTATATGGATTTCTGCGAATAACCATGGGTATGGACGGTGTTAGGTTTGGGGTCAGATATCATCTAGATGGTTTGGTGTTTTGTTAGAGTCTAAGATGGTGGAACGGAGCTGGAAAGGGTGTGGACAGGCTGAAGACAATCAAAATGGGTATATATGTTTTTTAGGTTTTTGATGAATAGTGACGGCTGACACAGTACCAGATACAGGTTCGGAATGGTATTTGGACTAGTTAGGGTTTCATCAGAGTGTATTTAGGCTAAGTAGAGTTGAAAGGGATTTCACGGCTCAAAATGGTTTATATAGGTAAATCTATACCTAAATGGTTTCGGTGAACGATAAGAGTCCAGACCGAATTAGGTTTAGGGTTTGGAATGGTGATTTAGTGGTTTTGAGTTTTATCAATGTCTGTTATAGGAAAACAAAGCTGGGAATAGGGTAGACGAACTCAAACAGTTGACATGGATATACTTTGTAATTTTTGGGTATGGGTGAATAGTAGTGGGTATTTTACTGTTCATCATGGGTTTTTACTGTTTACAATGAGTCTGGTTGGTACAGTTATTATCGGATTGTCGTCGCCGTACTCAGAGAATAGAGGAGTCTTGAGTACTCGGGTGAGTTTGCGTACGACTAACGAGGTCGGGCGGACAGTTGAGGTTCAACTTCGAGTGTGAAGTCAATAGAGATCGGACGACATCCGAGTAGCTATGGAGATCGGATGATGATCGAGTGGCTTAAGAGCATCGGACGACGTTCAAGCGTCTTGGGAGCTTCAGACGGTGTTCGAGCGAGGTTGCTTAGGACTCAAAACGGTACGACCGAACTTTCTTTGGACTACGAAGCGGTCAGGGATTCCAAGTGGAGGAGTGGTCGGAGATTGCAGGGCACGCAGCGGTCGAAGGATTCGTGGTCGAAGACGACAATTGGTGTCCATGGGTGTGTTCCTAGTGCTACAAGGATTCCATTTTTTGGCTCGAAAGTGGCTGGAAGTAAAGTGATCGTCAGCGAAGTTGTGGTCGAGGGCTCTATTGGGGTGTGAAGGGACTTGGGGGTTTAAATAGGATGAGGAATGAGGTTTGGCACAGTGTTCAGTTCATAGTGGCAATAGCACGTGGCAGAGTCGAGATGGCGTAGGGAGGCGCGGCAACGGAAAGATTAGGACATTGGCGATTTTTTGGTTCCTAAACAGTGTGCTCGTATAGAAAGGCTGAAGGGATGATATGGCACGGAAAACAGGGCATGGTTGGCTGGGATGAGTGCGGGATTAAGCCAAGATTCAAGAGAAATTAAAATCATATAAGAATTCAATTTTTTTAAATTTCGGTTTTATTTCAAAATATGTCTCCCTAGAGACCCCGAACTGGAGCGTGTATCCTGATATGTGATTGACGGTAAAAGAACTGTCTATCGAACAAAGGAATATTGACGGTTCTTGCTAATATGCTCGTGTATAACATGGTGAGTTAATATAGTCACCATCCTATCCAACGGCCAACGCCAATGCGTGTATCATGTGTAGCAAACGGAGTTGTTGGCAATCTTGCAGTTTGTGTGGTTGTCGTGATCTATTATAGGACCAAATATAAATTGGATAGTGTTTAAACTATATATATATATCTATATTTTTTTCAGATTCGAATACGGATCAAATAAACGTCGGGTATGAATACGGATCAGACAACTGTCGGATACGAATTCAAATCGAATATCTACTCAATTCGGTTAGATCCAGATATCCTTATAACTTATGTAGTATAAAGACATTAATAACATTTTATCCTTGTACAATCACGCTTAACCATTCTAATTCATTTACTTCAACTAACGAAACACAAATTCACGTTCAATTAAAAAACTTGTCCAACTAATTGGTCGTATTGTAATAAAATATGCAAATTGCTTCGTCGAATACAGATACGGATACATATAGTCTGCATAAAATAATATTTCAGATGGTAAAAATTCATACCATGTTCACATCTATATTTTTATACGAATTCAAATTCAAATATGATAAAAATCGTTAATTAGATAAAAAAATCTATACGTATTCATATCTTATCGAATACGGTAATTAAATAATATAGATAATTTATATTCACTTTTTACCCTATATACTAGTCGCACGGACTAGGAAAGCAGAGAAAGGAAACAGAAAATTACAGAAGTTGGTTGCCGTGCACTTTACCATCTCCATATTTTTTTTTCTCGTGTATCAGCAACTCCGACGTGGAGTGGAGATGCGTGCCCTGTAGCTCGGGATTTGTGGGGCCAAGGCTATGATGATTGTAACTGTGGGAACTTGTAGCTTCCCTGGAGGCTTCAGCGTAAGCTGCGTTCAAAAAGAGAATTGTAAATCATTGCGTCTTTTTTATTATTGGTAACCTTACCGTGACTACACGCTAGTGGCTATCTCAACTTCATTTTTTTTTTGTTTCCTCGAAACAAGGAGCAGTCTCAATTTACCAGCTACGAGTATTTTGTTTCAGACTTCGATTTTATTTTATTTTCTGTCCTACTGCTGTATCTTGGCATGTTACTCGTGTTAATCTCAAGAAAAACAACATGGTATTCATGTTATACATACCAGACTGCATATCGTAATAAGTTTGTCAACTAAAACTCAAGTTATATTAGTAGCAGTAAGTTATACAAGGACTTACACTGTTCATCGTAAATGCCCGCAAAAGAAGTCCCTTTGGTGGTGTTAGTATGTGGCGTCCATCATATAGCACCATACAGATTTATGTGGCAGCAAGGCGCAGAATTCGGTCCTGTTTTTTAGACTATAGGTGATGAAATTTGGTTACGACTGATGACTTTTATCTGTAATACTTGAGAAATCAGCGGACAACAGAGATGCCGACACCGACGATATATGGTTTTAAGCTCAGAAAACCTTTGAAAAATACGCTTCAAAAAACAATCCAATTTTAATGTTTAGTTTTTCGGTTTTCGAAGAAGAAAAAAACACCTCTTTTCTATCCAATTTGTGCAAGCATTTCTCCTCAACGTGCGCAAGTGGTAGTGCTTGTCCCAATTATGTGCCACTAGTGTTCCCGTGGTACAGCTCGAATAATTGTATGTTTGCTGGTGAAAAGTGGGGCACAGCAAGCACACGATCACCTGTTGATGTTTATGTGGTAGTCCAACATACGACGACCATATATGGTTGATCCGGCCCGCAAGATGGATGAAGATGAAGTCCACCATGATTGGTAAGGGGAAGCAAGCAATCACATGTACTACACAAAAAGAAAGCATTGAAAAGAGAAGAAAAAACACGTTATTTCTACAGTTAAGGGCATCTTCAATAGTATCATATCAGTCGTCAGTTAGCTATTTCACATCAGCAAAGTCATAGGTGGAGGTAAGAGAACGAGGAGAGAGAAGAGAGGTTATCGTTTCTGGGCGCGATAAGCACTTCGCGTGAACCAAAACCGAAGCGACGACACGTTTTGTTGTTGGGCCGGATCTGGCGACCACGACGGAGGACGACGATCGTGAGAGCTCCGTCGGTGGTGAGGAAGAAGGCAGAGGAACGTCGATGGCCATTGCTTTGCGTCGGCAGGCTGGATCCGACGGCCACCGGGCGTTGGCAGGTTGGATTCGGCCAGCATCGGTGGTGAGGACGTTGGATCTCTCTCTGTCGGTGGTGAGGAAAGTTGGCTCTCTTATAAAGAAGTGTTAGGTTCCGTGTTCAGGGACAAACTATTGGAGTTGTTGTCTTTTATATTATTAATAGATAACGTGGACTTGGTTAGCGATAATCTAAGAGACAAACTATTAAAACTACAGGCTTTAGCCTAGTGTGTTAGCCGTCTTTTCTATACCGAGGACATGACAAATAGGAGTATTATACACTCGTAAGTTGTAACCATGTTTAACTAGAGAATTCAGGTGCAACATAAAACATCTATTCTCAAACTAGATATTTCATTTTTCGCACGGACAAAAATTCTCGTGTTTCAAACGGCTCGTAAAGTAAACATTTCACAAAAGTTTCTCGTGTACGCATAGCGGTGAGGAAGTCTGTCTGGGGCCAATGGCTGGTGGAAACGTGGGCGCTGCGGAAAGGCGCTGCGGGTCCCACATGTCAAAGTACACGCGGTATTGAGTGCGGAATCTTCGCAGGGCTCGCCGGAATCCTTACCCCACTCAGCACCGCCTTGTCGCCTGGGCCCACACACTTGCAACCTGCAGCTGCTATTACAGTGCACAAAGTACAAACCGGAATTTGGTTTCTTGCATGGAGTGATAAGGGTCAGTGCTCCACTTTATCTGTACTAGTTATGCACAAAAATAAAATTTATTTTATATATATATATATATATATATATATATATATATATATATATATAGAATTATGTATAGAAGAAAGGTACTTTATCAATTGGAAAGTAGAGGATGGTAAAAAGTAGAAAAAAAAGGCGGTTAGACGAACCACTAACTTATTCTTTTATAATAGAAAAGACATACATGCTGAAGGTGTGGATTGTCTCAATTTCTATGTTTTGTTTTGGTGTTACTCCTACATGTCATTTCCCCCTGGTTTTTTAATGTTAATTCGGGGTGTGATGTTTTATGAACGCTTTAAGTCGAATTTTCTGACCGTTAGATCTCCTTGGAGATGCACGAGCTTTAGATATTGGATGTTGATCTAATTAATGGAAGTTTTACTTGTCCATAGAAAAAAGAGCCGTATGGCATATAGACTCCATTTATTTAACAACATGTAATTTCCGATGAAAGGAGATGCAAAACTATTGTAAAGGTCTTGCATATAGCTAGCTCGCAGAGCATGTGCAGTGTTGTTCCGATAGGGGTACCAGGGCTGAGAAGCGGAGAAGGTGGGAGTAACCGATGCCCTATGTTAGAGCAAACTTTCAAAGCGGTGCCATGCAAGATATCGAGGCCAACCGAGGAACCAGAGCTAGGCAAAAAAAATGGCCTGGCCCACCTGTCATTAATGAGGATGGAGCCACGCCGTCACCGTGAAACAAAACCAATTTTTAAAGAAATTTTGAATTCTATTTGAATTCGAATTCCTTTGATCCCTAGCCCAATTCCGCACGAATCTTAACCACCTAAGCCTCCCAATCCACGCCAGCCTTGCTTGAACGGAGAACTTGTGCGGCACTGTTCCCGGTCCGAAAATCTACTGTTGCCCCTATTTTTGCTGCCGCCGACCTCTCCTGCGCTTTCTGGCGCTCTCTCGCCGCTGCCACCCCTTCACCACCTGTTAGTGATCGTACGCCCGTCCTTAATTGTCTTGAGCCCATGTCAAGGCCGCCGTCCACGGCCGCCATCGCCGTGCCCACCTTTTTACCCCTCTGCTCTCTCAGCCCTCCCAGCCGACCTGACACCGCTGCTATCTTTTGATTGCCGCAATGCGTCACCTGAGGTAGCCAGTACACCCCTCTCTGCCAGTCGCACCGCGTCTCCCCGAGCTTTCCCGGCATTGTCACGCGCCGTCGCCTCTGCGGCTTAGGCACTGTGCCAAACCACCTCCACTGCCCTATTTAAACGCTCGAGCCCCTCCATTCGAAGCCATAAGTGTCCAGAGCCAGCCAAGCACCCCCGAAGCTGTGACCATCCTCCCCATTGCCGGCAATCGTAGGAAATCCCCAAGGCAAGCTCTAGCTCAATTTCACCTCTTTGATCCAACATTTTCCAATTAGCTCCATCAGTAGCTTCCTCACGCCCCCAGAAGTACCCTTGAACCGTTGCCCTAGCTCCACGAGCTTCCCTCTTCCTTGTCACCGAAGATCGTCGCTCGGCCAAAACACCTCGTTGTGGCCAACCCAACTCCGGCCACCACCGCCCAAGCCACTACCCCTCCGAGCCTACCAGTGCAATGGCCCAATTAGCCCTCCTATCACCCTGCACTATTCAAACCCCCCGCGGAAGAAGAAGCCTCACCGCCGGTGATCACCGACTTCCTCGTCCCTGCCGACCCCCAAAATGGAACCCTTAGGGCCCTAGTCCTAACCTACATAATCACACCGGCTCTCTTGATAACCTTCTTGGAGAGATCACAACGCCAACTCCTCCAAGCTGTCTAAGTGTTCGCAATAACTAAGAGTAATAAGCCAATGCCGCTTGCTTAAAGGTTTTCAAGTGTCACAAGTATTAACTAGATGATGTAATGCACCTGAATGCTCTAAACAACCTCAAAATATGAAATATGTAGTAGAGTTGATAAGAGGGATGCAAGAGCCTAACAGTATTCAACGAGCATTCAAGAGTGCTTGCTTGATGCGGTGGGGAGGTATTTATAGTGTCCACCCACTAAAATGACCGTTAGGGAAGAAATTCCCAAACATCAGGTGGAACGGCACTACCGCCATGTATCAGCGGGTACTATCGTACCCACAGTTCAACTACTACTTAAGGTTCACTAGATGCATAGAAACTAGCCATTAACATAAATATTTGTAGTACTGCACTCACAAAGACCGCTCGTACCAATTTTGTGATAGTACAACAATTTAGCTGCGATAGTACCAATTTGCAGATGAGAGAAAATCACCAAAAATTGTACATCTCTGGAAATTAGCTGCCACCAACTAAGTTGTGGTCATACTGCAATGCGGTAGTTCTGTTCAGGAGTTGCGGTAATACCAGTGTGGTACTACTAGCTAAGAACAACGGTAGTACCGTTTTAGGTGAAGTTCAAAATTGCACCTCTCTGAAAAAACGTAGCAGCATGAGAAGTCCCGTAGTACTGATGGAGCGGCACTACCGCTGACACAATGATGATCATACTGGTTTTTCAATAAAAGTCAAAGAGTGTTCTAAAATGAAATTCAAATGCATGCATATAATATAATTGATCAATGTGGCACAAGATTATCATTAAGCTACTAGTCATGACTCCCCTTAATAGTACGACATATAGCCTACCAATCCGGTCTTTATCCATCAAATGCAAAGACCGATAAAAAATATAAAGGAGATCCTTAGACTGAATTATACCTTTGCCTTGAGCCATGGCAATCCTTAGTCATCTTTACAAGCCTTTTCCATGATGCCATCAAAACCCGAGACTAACCAACCACGTTAGTCCCTTAAGCATTGTCAACATTAATTATCAAAATTATTTTAAGGGGCCTAGATGCTTCACACGAGTGTGCATGAAACCAAGAATGAAGTAGATGAATCTTGTAGAGGGTACCAAAATAATGACACTGAAACAATCATGATAAGAGAGAAAGATTGATGAAGTCGATCGCAAAATCCTTAAGCATGACCACAAAAGAGTACAATCGATTATCCCTCTCAAACTTTTAAGGACCCTGGGATTCTTGCCCTATACAAAAATCTAGTGTTAATGAATAACCTAGCCTCTAATCGTTTCGTGCACCTCTTGCCTTGGGTGAGTTGGTTTGTGGCTGATGTTCTCCATAACCACCCCTCATGGTTTTATATAATGATCTTAGTTCTCCTCTAAAGAGAAGTCAAAATCCAAACCCTGTTAGGATTCATATAGGAATTCTTATAGCACACCCCTCCAAATTCTAGTTGATTAGGATATGATTCACCATACTCAACACCACCTTGACTTTTATCTGTCGAAGTCATCACGCTCCTTCAAGAACCCGCTCCAAGTCGGCTCCAACTTTTTTCCTTTTTTATTTTTTCTTCCACTTTAGAGAGTGTCCATACCACAAGGGTTTATGCACATCACCGCACTGTGTGTATCGTGTCTGGGATTAACTGCTGGATCCTCCACCTAAGAGCTTATTTATTGTGTAGTTTGCTTAATCATACTTCCTGTTCATATAGTCCTCCATGTCAAAGGTTTGTATTGCCTTTGAACTCCACTTGCTCGTTGATACTATGTGGTTGGTCCCATCACATCTTCCTTCCAATAGCTCTCACCTACTTATTTGCACATGCTAGATTTTACAATCATCTTTATAGTTCTACACATAACTACAGATGAGATTTGAGTAGCTACCTTGATGACACAACTTCGTTCTCCTGATCAGGATTTTTTTATCAAACCTCTCATTGGTTGCTCTACCTTCAAGATTACCCTTTAATCAAAATCCTCCATTGCTTCAGATACTTTTTATGATTACCTTCCCTTTGCATTGCATGACTCTACCTTGAAATGATATATCACATCCTTTGAGTTCAAGTAACCTTACATATATTAGAATCTTCTTTAAGTCAGGAACATTTTGAACTCCCACCAATATATAATGTGCTTCACTATACATCTCCATTTTAACCATTCCCACCTTAGCAAGTGTATACTCTTTGCAATCTATTAGATGGACAATTCCATCCATCGGGCATAGAGATATTTCGTCAATCATCTCCCTTGCTGAACATATATAGAAGCAACAATCTGAATCAAATATCCATTCATAAGAAGTACCTGATTGACTGATGACAAGTGCGTTTGAATCATCTTTCACTACCGCCACTGAGTATGCACTCCTCATTTGCCTGCTATGATGATGGTAGAGATGATACCAATATGACGATTTTATCATTCTCTTCAATTTTCTTATCCACACTGGTGGTTATATGATAAGTTTATTGAAAACATTGAGATGATCAACGAACCGTTTACTTTCTTCCATGCGCAACCTATACAGTTGCTGCTTCAGGGTCCACCGGTTTGTCAACAACTTTGCCATATACAATTCTTCTAAGTCACTCTATAATTTCTTCAGTGAATTTTATCACCGAGTAATTTACCTCATCAGAGAGACATAGATAAATTGTACTAGCAGTCTTCTACTCCAATACCTTCCAGTCTTTATCGGATATCTTTTCTAGTTTGTCCCCTTCAAGAGCCTTGATTAATCCTTGCTAGACAAGGGCATCAGTTACCACATATTGCCATATGTTGAAATTTACTCTACTGTCAAACTTCTTTACTTGATTCCACATTGTTGACATCGATCTAGATTTGTACCACCTGACGCTTTGTCGACATTCTCACATATCAATTAATCTGGCATTAGCTTTGATATTACTTGTTATACTCTAATACTCTTTTTATGTGCAGCAGCACTTAGATCGGATTTAAGTTACAAGATATGACATGAGCGTGGATGGTACCAAGAATGAAGTAGATGAATCTTGTAGAAAGAACCAAAATAACGACACCAAAACATTACAACGAGAGAGAAAGATTGCAAAGCTGACCGCAAATTCTTTAAGCATAATCTCAAAAGAGTACAATGGATTTTCATCCTCTCACAACACTGTTGAACCTTTTAGGACTCTCGGATCCTTGCCCTATACAATAATCTAGTGCTAAAGAATAATGTAGTCTCTAATCCTCTTGTGCATCTCTTGCTTTGGATGAATTGGTTTATGGCTTATATTCTTCATGATCACCCTCTCATGGTTTAACATAGTGCCCCTAGTTCTCTTTCAAAGAGAAGTCGAAATCCAAATCCTATTAGGATTTATATAGAAATTCTTATAGCATACATCTTTAGAACTTAAGTTCTAATTGATCATTATATAAGTCACCATACTCAATGCATCTTATTTCCACCGTTTAGAAATGGAGCAACTCGTGTCAACACCTATCGGTTATAAAAGGTGGATCCTCGTTGTCGGAACCCAGAGTAACGACTCCTGGATCCTCTGTGTAAATCGCACTAGTCCAGGATCAGCTAGTGCACACAGTACAACAAAGATAAATACCAAGCACAAATGACTGATTATATTAAATAAAAGGGTGCGGTCTTATGGTCAAGTCTTACATCAACGCCCATTGGCAAAATAAATAAAGGAAATAACCGCAGAAGCAAACTGATAAATAGCGAAGCCCAAGCCTGCCCACAGGCAAACGACAGTAAGACGCGACCTATTCGTCCTGATCTTCACCGTAGTCGACGACTTCTTCCTCTGTATGGAGATTGCAAGGTGAGCACAAACTTGTACTCCGCAAATCACACGGACAAATGCATCATAATGATAAAGACTTCAATGGAAGGCTTATAGGGTTAGTTTGCATAAAACAGCATTTAAGAAATACAATAAATAGATTAAAATTGCTGAATTTAATACAGTAAGTAAAAACAGTAATTGTAGTTGAAAATATTACCGTCAGTGCAGGCTCCGACCATACACCAACCTATCCACGGGCATCCCACCCGGACCATCTTTTCCAAAAGATCACATATGGATTCCATTCATCCACACGTTTCCAATCACTCGTGGATTCTATCCATCCACAAGCTTCCAATCTCTCTCATGGGTTCCATCCACCCACAAGGTTTTCATTCTCTCATGGATTCCATCCATCCATAAGGTTTTCGAAAACATTTTTGAAAAACAAAGTCTAATCCATGAAAAACTTTTACTCAGCATGCCCATGACCGTAGGCACGGCTATCCAGGATAGATTATACACTCCACATAGGTTGTATAGCTTTACCCACAAGACACGATCATCCCTTTGTACCACTAGATTACACAGTTTCTTAGGTGTGCGATGGGGAGTCGTGACAAGGCCTTTACAATGCAAAGCCTTTAACCTAGCCAAACCAACTCTAGCCACACGGGTGCCACGCACGCCTCGGCCGCCACCTTGCCACCTTGCCCTCTTGAGCCTAGACGAGACTTCTCATGGTTTAACCACGCTCGCCCAAGTGAGACTTCACATGGCACCAACCACGTTCACTTTTAACCTACGACTTGACTCAGATTGGGACTTCACAAATTATTGATCAGGATGTCCCATACCACCATGTGGTAGTACGATTAGGGCTTTGCAACAAAGAGCTCACTGCATCGGTTCTTAATCGACTTAGGCCCAACCACACACACCCTGCACGACAGTACCAACCACTGCGTGCTCCAACCAACAGGGCATGCCTGCACCCACCACTCTAACCAATTGCCTAAGTCTAAACCAGTTTTATATTTGTTTTCAAAATAGTTTTATAAACCTCTCTGACTCACCAAAGTCAAGAGTACATATCAAAAGCATATCATTTTATGTAAACAGGGTTATCATTTTATGTGAAAGATACCCCAACCCAATATATCTAAGCAGGGCTAAGCATTTAATTTAAACTCTCTAGCCAACACTAATGTATTAACTAGAGTTTTAATCTAGGGTTACAAGGTATCAAGATAATTCATGGTCAATGGAGATATTAACAAGTAGGTAATAGCTAAATTCAAAATTGAATTGAAATAATTGAATAAACATATGCATGCAGAATAATTTAAAAATAACATAATTTTATTTTGAAATCTGGGGTCAACATGATCAAGGAGTGTGACTTGCCTTGCTCTTCAACTTAGTTTGAATCTTCGTCGAAGAATTTTCCCGAATCGTCGAAGTCTACACGTAAAAATAACCCACCAAATTCAAATAAATTCAAAATAAATTCAAATTGACTTCAAATATTTGAATTGAGGCTAGGAATGGATAGACGGGAATCTTTGATAAATTTAGAAATTTGAATGGGCCAAATCGGAGTTAAGACGAAGAAGAACGGGCTCTGGGAAGTTTGAAAAGAGAGAAAAATAGAAAATCAGAATTTTTGGAATTATTTTTCTACTGAAAAGGAATTTATAGCGTCAGCATTGCGTCAGCCCTGGGAATTTAATTTCGGCCGAATTATTTTTAAACAGGAAAGAGGGGGAGGGGCTGACATGTGGGCCTGGCCCATGTGAACCAAGTTCATGGACTTGGTCGGAGCCCGAGGTGGCAAGGTGGCGGCCGAGGCGTGCGTGGCACCCGTGTGGCGCTGACGGGGCGCCACTCGGCATCCACATGGGACGGCGGCGAGGTGGCCGGCCGGCGAGGAGGCGCCGAGTTTGGGGCTCGGCGGCGCTCCGGCGAGCGGCGCGAGGCGGCTACGGGGAGAGGAGGCGCGGGGAACCGGGGTGGGTGCGGCTTCTGGGATGGCCAGGTGGAGCGGCTCTTGGCGTCGGGGCGCTAGGGTGGCGGAGGGGGAGATTGGAGGGCGGCGGGAGATGGAATGGGAGGAGGCGAAGCTCGGGCGGGGGTTAAATAGGGGCGAGGGGGCGGGCGGTGGGCATCTCGCCGGAGCGGGCGGCGATTGCAGGCGCGAGACGGGGAATCGGGAGGTGGGCAACGGGGTGGGGATGTGGGCGCGGGGCACGGAGCGGAGCGCGTCGCGCGGGAGGGGAGGTGGGGCGAGAAGAGCGGGGCGGCGGTTGCGGTCGGGGTGGTTGCGGCGGCGGGGGCGTGCGCGAGGAAGGAGGAGGCGTGGTGGGGAAGATGGGCCTGACAGGCCGGGCCCACGCGCAGCGAGAGAGGGGGCGCGGGCGGCTGACGGGCGGGGCCTGCGGGGCAGAGAGGGGCGGAGGGAGGGAGTGGCTGCCGGGTGGGGCCGGGGAGGAAGAGAGAGGGGGAGCGGGGTGCGGACGGTGGGGATCGGGTGGGGGAGGCGGCGTGGCGCAATATGGGCCGTACGCGTGGCGCCCAAAGGGCAGGGGAAGGCGGGATCGGGCGGCGACGTGGGCGACAATCTGGCCGTCCACGTGGCGGCCAGAGGGGGAGGTTGAGTTTTTAATTTTTAGAAATTGATTGTGGTTTTCAGAAAAGCCCAGAAAATACATTAAGCGTCAGAAAAATATGAAATAAACTCCAAAAATTCCAGAACAATTTAGAGAACCTCCTGGATACTTTTGGACTAATTAAAAATATTTCCAACTAATGTTGATATTTAATTTTCATACTTAAAATACGTTTTATTTTCAAAATAGATTTTAAAACTCAGAAAATCCAAATAAAATCCAAATATTTAATTTGACATAAGATTTTTATAGAAAATCAAATATCATTTTATTTAATAATATTTTTAGGTTTTACTTGAAATACTTTTTAAATTAGGCTTTTTCAAAAACAGAAATTCAGGGCAAATCCAAATTTAAAATTTAGGCACAAAAATATTTATTTTAATTTTTATCTTAATTAATTAATTATTTTTTTAAGTAAAAATCTGGGCTGTTACACTCGTGTCAGAATGACCTTTTGTTTTAACACTTACTCCTTTTGTTTCGCAATATTAATCCAAATCCACGATATGAATAAACCAATAAAATTGCACAAAATCCAGTACCAATGAAGAGAGGAACCAAAGTTGCCTCTATCAAAATGAAAATTTTCACCGCTCAACATTTGCTCCATCAGCATTATAATTTTAATAAGTTTTATAAATATATTATAATAGCAATGAGTGGTCAAAGTCATATTTTAGAGACCGTGTCAATATCCAAAATGACTCCCTTCTGTAACTAGAGTGAGTACAACAGTGATCTAAACATTGTGATTCACAATGCAAATAGGGAAGAAACGGAGAGAATAATTTGATGTGAAACCCAAAAACTCAAATTTGGAAATGTAGGCTCCGCTCATTTGGGTTTGTGCTTCTGGCTTACGGTTAATTTTTACTATTCCTAAATTTCGTCTTGTTCTAACTTTTCGGTTTTTTGAGCTTTTTTGCTGGTTCTTTTTTCGTATTCATTTGTATTATACGTGATAGGTTAACATATTTTTCTATTTTTAATTTTTTAAATTTAATTATGATAAATAAACCACCATCAGTTATAATGTAATTTTAGTTGGCTACAGTGAAAATTCAGCCATAAACCACTAAATTTTGGTCCAACTGAGCACCCTGTTAGAACCCTAATTTTGGAAATTGGAACATGTCCTTGTAGTTCCTTAACACACCTCGGGCAAATAAAAGGGAAAGAAAAGAGAAGACCCAATGTAGGCATGCATAAGTGGACCGAGTTCTTTTTAATTTATGGCTTATAATTTTTCTTAAATAAACAAATGTATGAAACGGTTTTTTATCGTCATTTTGATGTGTCTTATTGAAACATCTTTCTAAAATGGCTTATCAGTTATTAGTATTCGATTCGTTCATATAAACATATATACTAAAATTAAAATCCATAAATAATGATCATATGTTATAATTCACAGCTAAAAAGATCAAGACTAGAAATGCTCGTAAATACGTGCATGACATGAGTCGCTTTTTCACCCTTTTGCTCTCTGGCCCTAGTAACTCCCGGTTCTTAACTCGCCTTAAATTAAAGCCAGGACAGCGTACCGAGTACTTACCAACACACGCAGACAGACACAGAGAGAGAGAGAGAGAGAGAGAGAGAGAGAGAGACGACGACGACGACGACGACGACGACGACGACGACGAGAGCGTAGTGCGTAGTGCGTACTGCAAGAAAGTTACAAAAGCTGCTCTGACAAGTAGAGTGGGCGCAGGAGCACAGAGATGCAGGACTCACGTCACGTCCTGGCCGATTCCCTCTCACACATATTCACGTATACGTACTCTACAATTTTGATTTTTTTGCACATTTAACACCGTTTGTAATTGTAATGATAAAAATGATTGTATAACTGCCGTATTAACAAAATAGCGTTTTTGCTACCGATGGCCGGATGGCAACACCATAGACCGACGTGTAGACCTTGTCGTCCCACCAGTGGATGGCAGCTGCCTGCCGTCTTGTCACCGGACGGCGGGTTCGCAATGGCAACGCCACCAACCCGCTCGCCCTAATTTCTTTATCTTATATATTTGAATTATTAAATATAGCAAATGGGTTCAAAAAATTACAAAATTTTATATGCAGCCTCTCGACACAACGTACTTGACTTTGTAATTTTTTTATAATTTTATCCACTCTGAATGTTGCTCAAAAAATCGTATCGTTTTGATATTTGTAGGAGATGTTATATACTAGACGAGATCGAAAAATTATGAAATTTTATGAAAAGCATCCCGGCACAGTCGACCTAATTGTGTAATTTTTAGGAATTTTATGTGTTCCAAATTTACCATGTTAATTCATGGTAATTTAATCATGAAATTAGCGATGCTCAGGTATCTTTTGCAGTGCGTGACCTCTATTGTTTTTTGAGAATTTTATACAATATGAATATTTGTAGAAGTACATATAATAGTACAAAAAGTATCTCATGGGATGTGATATGGCTCATCCATCTGAGCCATTGCCATCTCCTCGCCGCGTCTGCCTCCCCATGTGTGGCCTTATCTTCCGTTGAGCACAAACATGTCCTATAGGGTATGTCAGCCAGCTCAGAGGTTGTGTCTAGGTTGGGAGCAGGTATGGAGACCATTCTATTTTTGAGTGGCCGATGGTGGTCTATTAGGCAGAGGTACAACAGGCTAGGTTCGTTAAGCCGACTAATCGGCCGGCTTAATCACCTGTCGTCTGGCAATAGGATGGCAGGCAGCTGTCGCTTGCTTGTGGGCCGGTAGGCTATCTGCCGTCCGGTAACAGAGCGGCAGGTAGCCTGCCGTCCGCTGGCAGGATGACAGGGCCTACTGTCCACCCTATAGCGTTGTTGCCTCGGTCACCAAGCAATACGGCAGGTATATTACTATTTTGTAAATATGGATGCAAGTATGCAACTAGCGTAAAATATGCCAAAAATTCTAATGTTTTACCGCACACTGTACGTAGTAGGAAAGCATTTACTACAGTATTACTACTCGTGTTGCTTTCTTTTGCAGCTGAGTCTGAGAGGGGCGGGGGGGTGCTTTACTGTTTTACTGTGCGAGTAACTGCCCTACGAGCGTGCGCGCGTAGTACGTCCGTATGGTTGTTGCTTGAGCCGTCGTGAGATTCTTGATTCTTCACGGGCACAATAGAGAGTGAGACGGACACAGACATACGGCTACCTGAAACTTCAAGAGATGCAGTACGTACGTACGTAAGTACGAACGAACTACGCATTCTCTTCTTGAAAGAAGAAGGAAACGGTGGTGATCGGTTCGGCTGAAAAGCTCATAGCTTATGACTGAAAACATCAGAATTGAAAAAGCATCAGAATCGATACTGATCTTATTTAGCATAATTAAATTTAAAAAAATTTAAAAATATAAAAAATATGTTAGCCTATTACATATAATACAAACAAATACGGGAAAAAAGAACCGGAAAAAAAAACTCAACAAAAAGCCAAAAGTTCAGAAAAAGACGAAACTTATGAATAGTGAAAAATAAGCCAGAAGCCGAAGCCGAGTTGATCAGGACCAGCTACCTGAAACTTTAAAGAGACACAGTACGTACGAACTACACCACTCTCTTTCTGAAAGAAGGAAACAAAAGACTTTTGATTTTGTTTAGGAATAGTATAGTTTGTAAAAGGAAATATTTGTGTGTGAATTTTATCAATATAAATAGAATTATTATAACGTATACTATAAATAACTATATCATCTTAAAAAATAGTTTGTTTAAAAATTATGTACAATAGAAAAATCGCTTTTCGAATACGACAAGACCTAAGGTACTACTAGTACTTAAAAAGCAGCATTGCTTGCTAGTCTGATATGAACGTGGCCAAGTGAAGGCTTCCAATTACTCTCCCCAATAAATTCACTGTAAAAGAGAAGCCAATTCGAGTGGTATCAGGACATCAGGATGAGGAGATCTTGGCACTCAATGTAGCTTTTACAACAAAGCCGTAATTTTGCGTTCTGTCGCTACCTATTCTCGATCATTAGGGAGGTTTCAATGTTAGCATCATCTTAGCCTTTCGTAAGCGGTGGTGCTCATTTGGGCTTTTTTTGTGGTTTATGGCTGAAAAGTATTGTAGCTAACTGAAAAAACACTGTAGATGACAGATGCTTATTTAGCATAATTAAATTTTAAAAAAATAAAAAATATGTTAGCCCATTACATATAATACAAACAAATACGGGAAAAAAGAACCGGCAAAAAGCTCAACAAAAAGCCAAAAGTTTAGAAAAAGACGGAATTTATGAATAATGAAAAATAAGCTGGAGGTTAAAAGCTGAAACCAAAACGATCACAGCCTAAGATTAGTAATTACTAGAGTACTCCAGCTAGTATGTAGCTTACACGTAGTCGCTTCAGGGTCTTCCTCAACATTTTGCTTAGGACATTGCTGAAAGGAGTGACTATCAGCTAGGGGTGAAAACGGTCGTTAATCCGACCGATCCAAGACCGAATCCGATTGGTACGAATCCGACTAGTACCGAATCCGGAGAAAAAATATGGGTTAGGATATGGTAACAATAATATCCGTCCGAATCCGAATATCCGTCCGATCCGATACGTCTTCAAGTATGATTTGAGTTAGTGCTACTATTTGACGTTTCATTTTTGTAATGGTAAAATAAAATCTTCCACATCAGCTATTAAATAGTAACATCAAGTCGGTCGCCCTACTCCATTTATCGCATCAGTATGCATTCCTTACAAACAAGTAGAGGTGCAAACGAATTGGGTTAATCCACCGATCCGATCTGAATCCGATTGGTACCGAATCCGATTGATACCGAATCAAGAAAAATATGGGTTAGGATATGGTAACAGCAATATCCGTCCGAATCCGATCCGTTTTCACCCCTACTATCAGCAGGTGAGCTGAGCCCGGAGGAACGCTACAAGAATCGGCTGCATTTTAGTCCTACATCTGCCAATAGAAATGACTAAATATGTGTAACCTCGATTGAGACCTTTCATACATAATACTAGCTGCATATAAGCGCGGCGCACGCCGCGCTAGCTACCGTGTGGACCAAAGTAAAAGGGACGATAATTCGCAGGGAGTTTCATAAAAAAAATCAAGGACAAATGCGTAATTTCGGGAGAATCAAAGGGTTTTTTTGAAAAAAATGAGGACTTGTAAGGACCTGTACGTAAGTAAATAAGGACCTATACGTAATTTCGGAAACCCACCGGGCGCAATCCAAAAATTTTTTGCAAAGAAAAAACTTGCAGGGACCTTTTCGCGAGGAAAAAGGACCTTTACGTAATTTCCGGAAAACACAGGATATTGCCTCCCCGACCGTACCGATTTTCGGCGGCCGCAGCGCGCGCGCGGGCGACGTGGCCGCCCTCCCCGCCCGGGAATCCCCCGGAAAATGTTAGCGGTAGATTTATGAGCTTTTTGTGGGAAGTCCATTGTTAATTTATTTGGATATGTATGTATGTATGTATGTATGTATGTATGTATGAAGTCTTTTTCGTGCTCTCAGGAGTACATACTCACTTCAATGTACCCTTAAACGAATATTTTATATCTCTTTATCACTTTTGATATACTTAAATACCAATTCTAAGATACTCCAATGTGACTTGGTTGAAATAGTTTCATCAGAGTTTATTTTTGTTATATACACTTTTTTCATGTATAAAAGGAGTACATATAAAATAACAACTCAAAAAGGAGTACATTATGTTATAAAAAAGTGGATTTTGATGAAAATTTTCATAGAACATTCTTTAGAGTATCTTATAATTATATAAAAGGAGTACATTATGTTATAAAAAATGGATTTTGATGAAATTTTTTATAGAATCCACTTTAGAGTATCTTATAATAATTATTATTAGAGTATGCTCAAATAGATAAAGATGTATAATAATAGCATTAAAATGTATATTAGAAACAGAAGTGCATACTCACAGAAGTATAGATCATTTTCCTATATATACACATACGCGCGTGCACGCACACACGTACATGTTCAATTTCATTGCAAAAAGGTGTCTTTTCATGATGAAGACATAACAGCAGAAGGGGTGAGGCCATGCAATGTACACAAAGAGATGTCCATCACTCTTTTTTTGTTTGTTGAAATGCACCATAACTTTCTCATCACCATACTTATGTTGGCGTTGGAAGGAGAGGGCACACATGGGAGGGACCTATGATGCCACTTGGAATATACATCAGGACAAATATATGGGCTAGCTAGTATTAGATGTGACATTGGCCTAGCTACTTAGTTGTAGATGCACGGTAGGATGGAGCTTGGGGTTCAGCCGGTCTCTAGGATTCAGCAAATGAGGAGTAGATCAAAATGTGGTCATGGGTAAGAAACACAAAGAAATAAAAACATAAAAAAAAAAAATCAGGCCTCAAATGTGGGATGAGAGATCTGTCTTAATTGGCACTTTGTGTAGCACACTAGCCTTTGAGATTTTCCTCTTTGCATGTAGGGCTGGATATGTTGGGTTAGTGGGGGTCCTTAAAATATACCTTGGATTATTATAGGGTGCTGCAGGTGAAGTCTACTCCTATTATATTTTATTTATTTGTTCAAGACAACAAATGGAAATCCTTAATAATTATCCGTTGGATGTATGTACTTGTAAAATTATTTGGTTCTATTGTCATGAGCACACAAATTTCACCATAATTTTCTAGGAGGAAGCAGAATTTGCTGAGGACTACTAGTAATACACCTTATTCTAATAAAAGATTTTAATTCTATATTGTGTAATTCCAACTGTATTGCATGTGGCATTTTTTTATGCAAAGCTCCCTTAAATTATTACGTACTTATTACGTCACTTTGATCTCACACCTCCTTTTTCTCACGTACAATTTGCACGTTCTTGAATCTTGGCCAATCTGGCTCACTGTTCTGACAATGACATACAATTTTTTTTATGAGTTAAGCTTCTGTATTTACAGGAAAAGTAATCGAAAAAATTATGCAAAGTACTTTGTGGTTCTCCTCTTTTGGCCTAAGCTAATGGCTTTAGATACGATTGACGACTTTTATTTGTATTTTTTAAAATAATAATAAATAGAAATTGGACTTACGAAGAAATTAAAAAGCAAAAGTTAAAGGCGAAAAGCTCAACAGAAGGGCTATCTTCACGAGATTCCGTGAGGGCAAGTTGACGGGTACTGATACCTTAGAATATTGCCACATAATTCTTGTATAAAAAAAGGTAGGAAAAGAACACTATCACAAGTACGAATACAGGGTGTGAACTAATAATATACTGGTCGCTTAAGTACTTGGACAGTATTAAAAACAGCATCCATTTCATGCGCAAATTTAGTATGAGTTCTTGGGCGGCAGATTGGCACGCGCTAGCGTGCAACAATATGGGAGGTCATGCTTCAAATTTCAATTAGCAAATGAATTATGTGGCTTACGATGTATGAAGTGCTACAGAGAGTGAAGGAAATAATGGATGACTGACTAAAACAATCCTTGATTGCAACAGCAAAATGCTTTCCAGAGAGAGAGAGAGAGAGCATAGTCTATAGATCTGTGAATCTGTGATCCTGTCGTGCTGCCTAGCTAAAAGGAAGTGGAAAATAAACGGGGCTAATCCTGGAGATGGATGTAACACCTAGCTGTCGAGCATCACTAATTTTATCATGAGTCTGGTTTAATCAACTCAGAAACCAGCGAGCTTGGCCTGGCCAGCTTGACCCACATCAGCATCAACAATGGGCGAAAAAGAAATGCTTGGGCGATTAATTAAAGAGACAATGCCAAAGCTATTGCTATCCTGCCGCCAGTAGTTGTTGCATAATAGCACCTTTTTGTCGTCACAATTAGACCTGCTAATAGATTTAAACCTAATTTAAAATCAACCCAACTTATATGAGACAAAACTAACTTTCCATCTCACCCTAATTCACAAAAGATTTTTCACAACCCCACCAAACCCAAAACACTTTCTACTTAAATCCAGCCCAACCCAACCCGAATCCATGGATTCAACCCACTTCCCAACCCATTTACCAACCCACTTATTCGTAAAACTTCGGTATTTAGAATTTTAACCACACGTTCATATTTATAAAAATTTTACGAAATCAATTAAAATTTATTGCAAATGATTCTACTTGTAGGGGAGTTACTCTGTGCAAATTAGTAGGACTAGACGTACACGTGGTTTCACATGTTTTTATAGGAAGTTTTCGTAAAACTTTGGTATTTGAAATTTCAACCTCGCGTTCATACCATAAAAATTCTTAAAATCAATCAAATTTTATTGGAGATAATTCTGCGTATAGGGGAAATATTTTATGCAAATTGGTAGGGCTAGGTGCATGTGTGGACCCCACATGCTTTTATAGGAAGCTTTCATAAAACTTTGGTATTTAAAATTTCAATTTCACGTTTACACTACAAAAGTTTTACAAAATCGATTGAAATTTATTGTAAATGATTCTGCGTGAAGGGAAGCAACTCTGTGCAAATTGACAGGGCTAGGCATACACGTAGGTTCTACATGCTTTTTATTGGAAGTTTTCGTAAAACATCGGTATTTAGAATTTCAACTGTGTGTTTACACCACAAAAGTTTCTTAAAATCAATTAAAATTTATTGAAGATGATTCTACGTGTAGGGGAGCTACTATATACAGATTGGCAGGGCTAGGCGTACACGTGGGTCCATATGCTTTTATAGAAATTTTTCGTAAAACTTTATTATTTGGAATTTTAACATTGCGTTCACACTTCAAAAGTTTTACTAAATCAATTGAAGTTTGTTACAAACGATTCTGTGTATATGGAGCTACTATGTGGAAATTAGTAGGCACATGTGTACATGTGTCTCTCACATATTTTTGTAGAAAGTTATAATTGAGTATGGTAGTCTAAACCTATAGACAATCTAAGTGCCACCCCATTAGGCTACGCCATGAGTTAAACCCGATCTCAACATGAAATTTCTAAATCCACCCTAACCTAACCCTTTTTATGAGGTAATCTAACCCAATCTGTTCACTCGTCCAACTCGTTTCTATCCATCCAAAGCCAACCTAATTAAAAACTCACCTATTCAACTCGTTTGAACACAACCCATTAGCACCCTTGAATCACAATGGTCCAACAAATATATATTTATCAAAAACCGAGTTCTTACGTCTACATAGGAAATAGAAGGCAAAGTTATCGTTGTTCATTCCTTGGGGTCACACATAAATATGTAATGTATACCAATTTATTGAGCATCCATGGGTTAACTACGATGGACTCTTAGACTCTATTTATATTGACTTCTAAAAGCTATTTTTTTATAATAAATAACTTTTTTATAGTATCTAATTTTAAACGAAATATTTTTTTAAGACATAGTTTACTAGTTATTTGTAGTACACACTGCAACGATTTTATTTATATCAGGTAAAATCACACGTGAGTATATCTCTACAAGTTATTATTATTTATAAGGCAAAATCAAAAATTAATATCATAGCCAAATAGATACAAAATAGGAAAATAAAGGTGACTAGAAATTAGCCCCTAAGATGAAGAGGCTAGCTATTACACTCTATTTGAGTTAGATACTATTTGAAAATAGCTCGCCAAAAAAGTAGGGAGAAAATAGCGACTGATAAAAATGAAGAGGAGGATAAAAAAGGTGAGTCTAGAAATGAAGAGCGAGGATAAAGCCCTAAAAGGACACTAGAAATTAGCCTTAAGAATATCTAAGACGTACACACGCACAACATACCAAAGCCCTACCTATTTCGACGGATAGATAGGTGGTTTATTTTCGGCTGTATATGATGAATTATAGTTGTGATTAATGACTTTGTAGTTTTAGTGCGAGTATTTATATAAATAAATTGAATACCGATAAATTATTTTGAAAAGATAGTTCTAATAAGTTGTTTTGAAAAAACTATCGTTATATTTATTTGTTTAGAAAAATTATAATCTATAGATCAGAAAAAGAGGGCCAAAAAAGTTATGAATAAATGGCATGAAAGAAGGGAAGGAAACTTACAAGGAAAAGAAAGTAAGGGGAATAAAAATGGTTACCATCTTTGCACTACATGAATTCCAATCCAATCCATTCATCTGATCCGCGATTCACTCGCCTCTCTCCTTCCTCCTCTTATTATTGCATCGTCGCATCCTCTCTCCTCTTTTGCCTTGGTGCTACTCCGTCCCCTGCTTTGACCTTGTTGGCTTCATCTGCCTTTCCTTGCCGTTTCTTGGATTTTAGGATCCAAGAAACTCTATTGCGAGGTTGTGAAGGAGTTGTTGTCGGATTGCTGTGAGGTAGAGTTGGAGTCGTCAGGGCATTCGGTGATCCGGTGTGTGTTTCTTGATTGATTCCTCGGTGGTGGTGTTGGGTTCGTTGAGGAGCGGAAGATGACCGTGGAGGAGAGGCAAGGGAAGGTGAACGGGCATGGGAACAGGGACCAGTTCCCCGTCGGCATGCGCGTGCTCGCCGTCGACGACGACCCCACCTGCCTCAAGGTCCTGGAGAACCTCTTGCTTAGTTGCCAGTATCATGGTATAGTAACTTCTCTCTTATCTATCTCCCGTATTTTAGGATTTGTACTGCTCTGAACAAAATTGTTTGGTTGAGTGCTGTTCTACTATTGTGTTTCTCTCTTGATTTAATTTTCGTTGTTTGCGTGATGGTTATAGCAAGATTTGGTGTCTCAGTTTTGCATTCACAGAAGTAGTTTTGTGGGATTTGCGCTCCTTATTTTCTGGCGGTTTGGCGGTCTATTTTTTCATGTTATGTAATGTCAAATCAAGATTGGTTTTTGCGTTAAAAAGATTGATTTTCTCCTTTTCTCATACCTATTTACTTGGAACAACCTTGTTTTGTAATATCTGTGTTTTCCGTTGAATACTTCTATGGAAGATTGGACTTCGCCGATGTAATTACTGCACGTCTCTAATCTTGTGTTCCCTGTTATTTTTGTGGTCTATTTTTTCGTTTTCCGTGGTGACAAAATATGGTTGTATTTTCTTTCATCTCTTCATTGGAATGTTCTCCTGCCGTGTTTTTTTTTCCTTGAGTAATTCTTTCAAGATTTGACTTGTGTGTGTAATGTGTGGTTCTTGCCTTCGATCCAAGGCTAATAGTCTAATGTGTTTGGATTTGATTTGCTGCAGTGACAACAACCGGGCAGGCAGCCACTGCCCTGAAGCTACTCAGGGAGAAGAAGGATCAGTTTGACCTGGTGATCAGCGACGTCCACATGCCGGACATGGATGGCTTCAAGCTCCTCGAGCTCGTGGGCCTCGAGATGGACCTCCCGGTCATCAGTAAGTCTTGTTTGCTCAGTTCTGTTTCTCATTCTTGTAACCAATGCTCTGACAAATGGCATGGCCTGAAAATGATTTTGGGAATGATAGATTTAGTAAATCTACTTGTTTTTGGTTTTACCTCATTTGAACCGCCACTCTGCAGATATATGATTATGTCTAGCAGCTGAAAAAGTTCTCAGAAATGGCATACATGAAAAAAAAAAGGAAACTTTCTTGGTTCAAATCTATTTTTAGGCAGCCCTCTTCAGGTCTAGTGTTGGTTTGGTGCATAGGTCAGAAAAGCGATGAAAATTGCCTAATGCAAATATATTACAGATGGTTCTCACATGTGCTATTGCTATCAACCAGTTTATCAGTTTGAGAAATTGAGTTATCATGCAAACTGTCTGTGTTACATTATTGGCCAACATGTGTAACAACTGAAAAAGAAACGATCAAATGATAAAGGACGAAAGTCTGCAAGTGTAATGAAGGCCAATTACTTTCCCATAAAAATTTCAACTATTTTCTCCACTTCAAATATATAGTGAGTGTTGCATTTGCGTTTCTGTTAGATTATGTAAATGCAGTGTGAATAACATCAAGTTAATTGCATTTGTGAATTTTGCCTTGCATTCTGAAACTGACCATATCTGTCATGCAGTGTTGTCTGCAAACGGGGAGACACAAACGGTCATGAAGGGGATTACCCATGGGGCATGTGACTACCTGCTGAAGCCAGTACGTATTGAGCAGCTGAGGACGATATGGCAACATGTAGTTAGGCGGAGGAATTGTGACACCAGGAACCGTGGTAATGACAATGATGATGCTGGTCAGAGGGTGCAGAAAATGAACGATGAAGGCGAGAATGGTGGTGCTAACCGCAACAAGAGGAATTCGCGGAAGGGTAGAGATGAGAATGGAGATGATGCTGACGATTCTGATGAGAACAGCAATGAGAACGCAGACTCGTTGACCCAGAAGAAGCCAAGGGTTGTGTGGTCTGTTGAGCTGCACCGAAAGTTTGTGGCTGCTGTCAACCAGCTTGGCATTGACAGTAAGAACTCATGTTTCATAGCTTACTTATCAGGAATGTTGGCTATTTTTTTCTTGGTTCATGATGTCATTTGTAATAACATATCTCTGTGTTCATAATGCAGAGGCTGTTCCAAAGAAAATATTGGATCTCATGAATGTAGAGAACATCACCAGGGAGAATGTTGCTAGTCATTTGCAGGTTAATTTCTATCCTTATGTTTTACCTCAACATTGACGTTTCTATCAATTGTATTATGGGATATCTTTGGGCCAAATTTTTCACTACTATTATCACAATTATAACCGAAAGCATTCAACCCCGCTGAATTCTATCTAGTAGTAAGGGTGGAGACAACGTGTCTTCCCTCAGTTTGATGGGTTCATTGCAAAACATAGCTACTTGAGAGGATGTGGTTTTGAATTTTGATAAGCGTTAAATGAACTTTTCCTTTGAAAGTATGTCACAACCTGACATACTTCTAAAATCATAATTGTACATGTCCTATATTTTTTTGAGACGATTTTTCTGCCTTTCGTAGAGATACTGAAGCTAAACAACTTATGTTTTCGTGTTTATTTCCTAATATTTCCAAAAAAGGGTGATTTTTGTCAGCAAATTTGTTAAGCTGTTCAGTTTAGTTCCTTGCAAACCTATTTGTTTCTTATAGCTTTCTTTCCTTTTGTTTGTATTCATAAGCACACTTATTAATTCTTCTCGTTTTCTGTTTCATTGATTCTTCTCGTTTTCTGTCATTCCAGAAGTATCGACTGTACCTGAAAAGGCTGAGTACCGATGCAAGCAGGCAGGCTAACCTAGCTGCTGCATTTGGAGGAAGGAACCCTGCTTACATCAACATGAATTCACTGGAAACCTTCAGGCACTACAATGCATATGGGAGATACCGACCAGTCCCAACTACCCCCCATTCCCAGCCAAATAACCTTCTTGCAAGGATGAATTCCCTTCTGCATTTGGAGTGCATGGATTGCTGCCTTCGCAGCCACTTCAGCTTGGTCATGCCCAAAATAATCTGGGCACTTCCTCAACGATTTAGGAGGGGTCAATAATGGTAACCTGATCAGGGGTGCACATATGTCAACAATGGTAACCGGTCCTTCTGGCAACTCATTTACGAGCATATCAAATGGCGCACCATTGGCTCCTGCAAATAATTCAGTACAAACTCTTGAATTGAGCAATCAGCAACACCTTGGTCGGATGCATTCATCTTCTGCACACCCACTTAGCACACTTGTTGGCGAGTCTCCCCAGTTTCCAGATCTTGGAAGAAGCAGTAACACTTGGCAACCTGCAGTTCTGTCCAACATTCAGGAACTTGGTCACAACGACAGCATTTCCCAAGCAACCCCACATGTGAATGGCCCCAGGATCGAGCCTGTATCAAGCTTTACAGCTCCATCCAATCAGAATCCATTGCTGGGAAATGAAATGCAGAGCCAAGTACTATCACTAGCTAGCAATGCCCTTCCAATGGCATTCAATCAGGAGACTGTGCCATTCACCTATGGAAGCAGCACAAACTCAAGAGAGATGCTGAATAACAACCTTGCATTCAGCAATTCAGGCATCAACACTTCATTGCCCAACCTTCGCATAGACAATTCGGTTTTGCCAAGGCAGACACTAGATGGCAGGAATGCAGGCGGTCTTCCCCCTCTGCAAGATGGCAGGATTGATCAACAAGCTGTCAGCAATCAGCCAAATTACCATAATGATCTCATGGGGACAAGTAGGCTGCAAAGGGGACTAAGTGGTGGTTTGGATGACATTGTTGTTGACATGTTTAGGCCGGTATGATCCTTTCTTGTGTTCCTTTTTTCAGCAGAATATCTGCTAATGTTAGTATGCTGTTTCATGTTTCCATTACATGCCGTCAGTGCTCAAACAATAGCAACATGTCGAAAATAAATCTTAATCTTTACCTACATAATATTCTGGACAAAGTAAATTCTCATTGGCTCACTTTTTCTATGTTGCAATACTCATTTCACTGAAACAGTCCATGCATCTCTTTTTCATGCGTACTCCGCGAGCTTGTATGTTGCTTTCGATTCCTTCAGGCTATATCATAGGAAATAACAACATATGTAATGAACTGCTTTTATATTCTTTGCAATGATATCGCTGAATATGTAAATACATTAAACTTACACTTCCATGGTTTACTTAATCTTTATGTGATCTGCCATGTTTGGAACTTCCAATAATGACTTTCTTTCTGAAAACTAGGTTTGAATATCTAACCATGTCAGCTTCCTCGATGCAGGACCGTGAAGATGGTGGTGTTCCTTTCATCGATGGGGACTGGGAGGTCTAGCAAGTCTCCATTCCCTACATCAGTCCGCGTGTCAGATTTTCCGCATTTGTGGCGGCGGTTGCTGATTGTTCCATGCTAATTGCCTGCTCAAAGTTGTTTATAGTAGCAAATCTTCATCACAAATGCCTTTTGCATTTGTTTTTTCAGTTTAGCTATGTGTCTCTTGGGTTAGTCAGTCAGTCATGCGGAGTTATGCTGAATAATAACTATGTGGTTTGGGATCGTAACTCGTACAATGTTAATTCGGGTATAACTGGTTATCATGATAATATAGTATGCTTGGTAAGCAAATGAATGTTTCGTGCTAATGGTTGGAATTGCTATTTCCCTTTGTTATTCTTTTTCGCAACAGCGATTAGGTAGCTGAAATGTCAGTACATTATGACTATTTCAGCAGATTGCTTCTGTTTGGAAATGCATTTGTTTTGGTTATTTGCATGATAGCTTGTAGCCCTAATGGAAGATGTGCATTTTTAGAACAAAGGCAGATGACTCAGATTTATTAGACGAGTAGAATGTCTGAAGATATGTAGTTCACGCTGCTGTTATTCACATTGCAACACTGCATTTTCTACACACTTATTTGCTGCAAAAATCTGAGTCAGGCAATTGTGGTTAGCTTTTCCTGGAGCATCCTTGACCAGGGCAATTGGAGTTCGGAGTATATTGAATAGCAGTGTTAAGCTTAGGGAACTGTGTGCTTGCTAAGCAACAGGGTGAGGGGTCCATTTAGACAAGACCACTAACAGCTTGCTATGCTTATGGCCTTTTTGAAAGTATGATTGATGGATGTATTTGCACAAGCGACAACAACAAATGCACTGTGAGCGTAAATCCTTGTATGGAAAAAGAATACACCTGTTAGGAAACGAAATCAAGCCATGAAGAAATTGTGGAAGCTCAGAACCCTATGAAAAATAGATTATCCTGGTGACTGGTTAGCAAGAATTACATCCAGACTAAGTATAATGTACTTGGAAGAGGATGGCATGACGATGACAAATGTGATATAATGTTCTTTAGAGTACTTAGAAGAGGATGACATGATGATGACAAATACCAGATAATGTTCTTTAGAGAGCAAGATGCGCAAATCATGGAAAGAACTGACGGCAAAATCGTCTGCGGTTTACTCGCTTGGACCACACGTGGAGTCAAAGCAAGGTTGCAATTGCCAAATCATGGAAAGAACTGACTGCAAAATCGTCTGCTCCCATGTGGAGTCAAAGCGAGGTTGCAATTGTGGAGCTTTATATGGCTCAAGGAGGGTCATGGCCCCCTCTTAATTCAAAACCCTTAGTACAATATTGATATTTCATTGAATTAACACTTATCAAGCAATAAATTACTTCTCCATACAAAGTATTAATATTGATATTTTCTTGTTTATGGATCTCCATTGGATCCATTTAAAGGATTAATGCACAATCTATTGAATTAGCTCCTTCTTACTTTTTGTTCAAGCTCCGCAATTGGATCGGTTGATATCTTCATCTTATACAAACCTGAAATAAACCATACATATCCGACACAAACTAACTTGAGACATCGATAGAGATGGGAGAGTGCAACATAGGATTAGCTAGTCCATGATCTATCGAACAATAATTCCAAGACGAAGGACGGTGAAAGAACTATCCATCTAGCAAACGCCATTACTGTCGCAGCTTTAAATCTTGGACAACTGTTTATCACACATACGTGAAAACCATCTTCAATGGCGACGGTGATGCCGGATACGCGCATACTGCATCGAATGCCAACGCTGCTTTGATATGTAAACAATCAACTGGAAGCACTAAAATAAGTTTCAGGAAGTCAACGCAATGATTTATTAAAGGATAGGTGTCGCCTTTGCTTACCCCCATCTCCAATGGCAAATACACGAACAGCCCGACCGACTTCGTAAACGACGTCGAACCAGAAGTGCATATATTTGTAGCACGGCCGGTACAAAAACTCCAACAAAAACTACAAAATCGCTAAACTGAAAACCAAATGTAAAAGGCATTTGTGGATCGTTGCATGTAATGACTTGTGGTATGCGCAGAGCATCGATTTTGCAGTTCATACATGAAGCTCTACCGGTAGCTTAATCTCTCTCTTTTTATTAATTTTCTGTGACCAAACAGATAACGCCAGGGGAATTAACTGAGATGGCCTAGGAGGGGGTTGTCGATGCAGCAAGATCGTCGAAACAACAGATGGTGGAATCAGAGCACCTGATGAAAGCTCTTCTGGGGCAGAAGGATGGGTTAGCATGCAGAATATTTTCAAAAGCTGGAAAAGACAGCACATCGGTCCTTCAAGCTACTGATGCGTTTATTTCTAGACTGCCGAAGGTACTAGCTCACTTTCAAAAGCTGGAAAAGACAACACATCGGTCCTTTAAGGAACGGGCTCAGTGCAGGGCCCTGCACTTAGCGCCGTGCAGGGTGCCCAGCAACCCGACACGTGTTCCAAAAATAAAAAATCCGAAAATTTCAAAAAGATACTTAAAAAAGCAGAAAAATTGTAAAAAGTATTTTTTAAAAATACTTTTATTAAGAAGTATTTTTTAAGTACTTAAAAATACTTTTTTAATAAAAAGTAAAAATAAAAAATTAAGTACTTAAAAATACTTTTTATACTTTAAAAGTACTTTTACAATTTTTATGATTTTTGAGTATTTTGTAAAATTTTTTTGAATTTTTTTGAATTTTTAGGGACACATATCGGGTTGCTGGGCACCCCTGCACGGCGCTAAGTGCAGGGGCCTGCACCTGAGCCCGTTCCGTCCTGCAAGCTACTGATACGTTTACTTCTAGACAGCCGAAGGGAATAGCTCTAGTATTATCTGTTGTAACTAGTTTTTAATTAGTATATTTTTTAAGATAAAATTAATAAAAAGATTATAGTAAAAGTATCCATTCAAAGTCGCATGTAATTATTTTTGCAAACAGCCAGAATTTAAATATTTAAACCATAAATCACAAGTCATCAGCTAAAAGCCTGTTTTTTCTTAGGCCCATAGTTTTTAGCTTCGGTATGTGGTTTTTAATTTCGGTTGATGAATAGTAATAGTTTATAGAAAAGTTGTTATATTTTTTTGGCTGTTAGCTTATGACTCTTTCCTGATTAAGCTGAATTACGGAGAAATGCAATAACGGAAATGAGAATTTGTAGGTGAATTAAAGTATTTCGAAATGTAGAACAGTTTGTACAGAAGGGAAGAAGAAATGAACGTGGGCAACCAATGGAACGCTCAGACGGATGCATGGCTTCCTCCCCTAAGGAGCATTGCCCCCTTTGTAACGCATGCTGACTTAGTGATCCGACCGACCCCTTAAGTTGTAAAATAGTACCATTAGTGATCCGGCCGACCGCTCAAGTTGTAAAATAGTACGAGTACGAGTCGAAGTAATAACAATACGAGTGGAAACTAGGGAATTTTAGGCACATATAGTACTATTTGAATCTATATTTATAAAAATATCAGTAAACGTACGAGAATAGCAAAAATGATACTTTTTTCGTACGGTGACCGAGCGGTAGTGATGTGGAGCTGATTCGTGGCGTCTGGAGCCTCGCCACCGTACGGTAGGAGGCCATCCGCCCAGTCACCAGGCGGTCGTGTGCCTCCCAACATGTTGCCTGGCCACCATGCGGCAGTAATTAAGCCAACTTAATTACTTGCCTTAATTAGTATTTTATATTAATACTTTGATTTTGCAAATATAGCAAATGAGCTCAAAAAAATTACAAAATTTTACGTGCAGGCTCCCGACATAACGTACTTCATTGTATAATTTTTCTATAATTTTATCTAGAGTGAATGTTGCTCAAAAATTCATACGATTATGATATTTGTAGGAATTGTTATATATAGAAAATGAGCTCTAAAAATATGAAATTTTATGTGTAGCTTTTTGACATAGTCATCATAATTGTATACTTTTTCAGGAATTTTATGCATTATGAATTTTGCTTGACTGATGCTGGCGTGCCCGGATCCCACGCGGGTGGAGCGTCGTAACGATAACAAAACAAACAGTTGACCTGACAAGGGGGTGATATGGCATGCAGGCTAATGAACTAAAGATGGTACACATATGGGCGAAGAGGGTCGAACTACTACGTTAACTGTGGTCATTTGCTTTTCCTCGCGAGGTCGGCGTTGTAGTCCTTGCTGGCCGCATTGGCTTTGGCCGCCAGTTCGCGCTTTTTCTCATACTTCTCGCGAGCCTCACGCTCTCTGTGCCTACATGCCTCTAGGTGAGCTTCGTTCTCCGTCTATATGGCCGAAATGCAGGCACGGAGAGGGCGCAATCATGCAGGTCTTGGAGAGGGGCAATGAGAAGGTCGTCAACATAGAAAGTTCCTATGATCTCACGTGCTACTGTGTGAACCCTAGTTACAACGTGCCACTACAACGACGGCCTCCACGTCCGAGGCGTCCCCTTTGCAACACTCCATGTGGGTAGCGTCAGGCACATTATACTAGTAGGCACGCCTGGAGATGCTTGTACCACGGTTCTCCCCTGTTGTACGCGGTTATTTTCAATCTCCTAAAATATGTAACTAAATAGTTGACACATCGTTGCGGTTGGCATAAATAATCACATGCGATAATAGATTACGGAGTTAATCATTTAAGTAATAAATTGATTAATTGCCAATTACCACCACATAGAATAGTACATCTTGAATTGCTACAAATATGAATTAATTCGATAAACAAAAAGATACATGAAATCAGGTACCGAATGGCAATCAGACGAGCTCAGTCTGTTAGGGCAATCCTTCGTTGAGTGCTTGAAGGTCTTGCTATCCTGCACTTTACTGTATGGCTAATGCTAGTACGTTGATTGATATCTATGTCGTTCTGGAAGTGCCGCGACTGCCAATGTCCCTTTGCAGTTATCTTCATGTCCTTGTTGGGGGCCATCACATCATATATGGCCAAAGACCCCTGTAGTTCATGTCCAAACCGTACGAGTGAAACTTTGCATGGACACATTGACAAATGTGCGAAGGAAATAGGGAAAAGGGGGAAGCAGCAATGGGCCGTCATATGTGCGAAGGAGAAAGGTCACACACTACAAAAGATGGCGCTAATTAAATGAATATCGCATATCGTTAATTTACGATTAATTGAATATGAATTAACATGGCAAATTCAAAGCACATAAAATTCCTAAAAAATTAGACAATCATATATGCAGCCGAACCTACCACAGCGATTTTTTGTAGTAGATTCATGAAGTTGAAAGCTTTAATAGCGGATTCATGTAATTGAACTCTAAGTTTCATGAGGTTTAATAAAGTTTTGGAAGGTTTTGTGACTAAGTTTCATGAGATTTCATTA
This sequence comes from Dendrocalamus sinicus, assembly GCA_036346575.1. Taxonomy (NCBI): domain Eukaryota; kingdom Viridiplantae; phylum Streptophyta; class Magnoliopsida; order Poales; family Poaceae; genus Dendrocalamus; species Dendrocalamus sinicus. The sequence goes on from CM070646.1 coordinate 16,016,999, forward strand.
CTAAATTTCATGGTATTTCATTAAGGTTCATGCGATTTCATTACTAAGTTTTATGGTGTTTTATTAAGTTTCATAGAGTTTCAGGTGGTTTTTCCGTCTAAGTTGACTTAGTTTTATAAGATTTTATATCTAAATTTCATGGTGTTTCATGAGATTTTATGAAACCTCAAGAGGTTTTATGGCTAAGTTGACTAAGTTTCAAGAGGTTCTATAACTAAATTTTATGATGTTTTCAAGAGATTCCATAACTAGATTTTATGATATTTTTAAGCGGATTCATGACTAAGTTTAATGAAGATTCATAAGATTTAAAAAACTAAAGTTTGTATCAAAAAGTTTCATGAAATTTCAAAACTAAAACATAAAGTTTCGTAAGGTTTCAAAACTGAAACTTCAAGTTTTACGAAGTTTCAAAACTAAAACTTGAGGTTTCAAAAGTGCATCTTGTGGTTTCAAAACCAAAACTTCAAGTTTCATGAGATTTCATAACTGAAGCTCATCGTTTCAAAAAGTTTCAAGTAGAAGTCCCAACAAATATCACACATGTTTAAAGATGTCTCAATAACGTTTATATAATTTCATAGAAGTTTTAAGATGTTTCAATAATATTTTTACACAATTTTACATAAAGCTTAAGATATACATCTAATTGATGAAACTTATCATTTTGTGGAAGCAAAAAGCTAACTACTTGAGCTTATAATTCCGTAAGGAGGAAGATCACAATCATTATCCATGACCAAAACCCCCCTGCATAGAAACCATGTGGAGGAATTAGCAACTGTCTACGGATCATACACTAGGAACATATTCTTTATAGAAATGAATCTAAATGTTTTCTGCTCCAAAATAGGTGCAAGCATTTCACCACATTATTCTAAAAGCCACATGAGTATATATAAAACGAAAACTTCATGAATAAACCATCCATGCATTTTATCAAACACATGTGCAATAACCATGAAACTGTAGCTAGGCCTAGCAAGCAAAACTTAGAGGACTAACAAGTTTTAGTACCACGAACGGCCAGAGATGAGGGTTCTAACTTCTCATGTGAAAAAGGACAGTGATGAGGGTTATAAGTGATCTTTGCATGTGATGCCGGTGGACAATGAAGTGAGCATGCAGAGAATGAAGGCAGTGAGGTTTCGCGTGTGATGGAGGACGGTGATGAGGTCCGCAAGCGGAAGAGGCTGGAGATGTGGTGTTTTCTGCACACACGGAGTGTACCAGAGGAGGCGGGCGATGTCTAACCTGCTACCATGTGCGCAACCAACACTAGTGTGGAGGTTGACGAAATGCATGAATCGAGGGGGGGGGGGGGGGGATGTTGATGAGGATGATTCACGTGATGAGTTTGGCAAATCATCCGATTAATGAGGAATCGTTGACACACGTGATGTGATGGACCTGGCAAGTTGTCCGTGGAGGTCCGTAACCATCAGTGAACATTCGTTCTTCTCATAACGTCAAATGCGTAAAAAAAGATGCTACACCTTGGATTAGTAGCACTTCGAATGCAAAACCGTTGGATGGCTGTCTTTCTGGTCCATTCCAACGAGACAGGTAAATCAACAGCAAAGAAAGAGAAATATGTACAAGCTCGGTAAAAATCCATGAACTGATATTAATATTTTTTATACATCAGTCGATCCTCTGTGGCTGACATACGGATAATAGTTTTCAGGAAACAAGCATCGAACTTCAAGGCCACTGGTCCACCCAAAGATGCACCAAGGAATCAGAGATACCTAAACAGTAGAAAATCAAACTCTCATCCTTGATAATGGGATGATGCCTGTCGCTGGAAATACTGATAATACATCATCTGGCTATTCAGCCCTTCAATGAGTATTTCTTTCCCGTGAACGCTGCAAATTTCGGTTCTTCTTTCTTGGGGTCCTCCTTTGCTTCCTTTTCAGGTACCTACATTGATGGACAAAATGTTACGGTGAACAAGCGTGATAACCCAATCAAAGCTGGAAGGAAGCCTGGAAGGCAGTGGTTCCATGTATCTCACATGATTTTCATATTATGAGCCCAGAAAATAATGCAGTTACTCATTGAATTTTCAAAAAAGTTGCCAGGTGGTGCATATGTTGCAAAGTACTAGCCTTATCTGTTTCCTTTGATGAGCGACTCCCACCGCCAAAGACAAGCTTTCCCGTGGTTTTACGTGACGAATTGCTCTGTGATGTGGAGGCTGTCGAGGGCTGCACGCTGTTGGCTGCATTAGCTTGCTGCTTTGCAGGGGGTGAGGCTGACGCATCCTGATCTTTAGAAGGCTTTCCATTCAGACGCCTTCCAGAACCAGTGAAAGGGATGAACTTTGGTTCCTCTTCAACTGCAGCCTCTGCAACAGGAGCATGTGGATCCTTTGTTACTAATGAATGGCAAGAGAATTTGAGGAACGCTAACCATAATTACTAATTAGGCATAAACCAAGAAAGCTACCTGCAGTAGGTGCTGTGCTAGGAGGAACAGCAGGTTTTGGTGGCTCAGGTTCTTTATAGTCAAGTGGTGGGGCAAAGTCAACCTCACAATCAGTCTCAATGATACTTATAGCACTGGAAGGCTTTGTTTCCACTATGTCAATGTAGTATTTCTTGTTATTATACGCTACCATGATGCTGTCACCAGTGGTTAGACAGGAGTAGTTCCGCAAAGTTTTCTCCAAGCTACAAGAATGACAAACTGGTCATTAGTGTTCTTCAGGGATCTCATTACTCGTACCATGAAGCTCCAGTCACGATACCAGAGTCATAGGAAGTGAAAGCCAAAAAAAAAAAAGTTTCACACGGAAAAGAAAATAGTTAATCAAACCAATACTAACATTGCTTTGGGGTTTGAAATATCTAAAAAGTCAGTTGTATGAGGCTGCAGCTTCACATATGTGCCCTTTGGAAGGTTGGCATTTTTTATGAACACCATATCTCCCTCTTGCAGAAGAAGATTTTGCATCATCTGGTGAGTAGCTGAAGTTAGCTTGATTGACATGATGATATTGCATAAAAGTGTAACAATATCCTAAACCTGGCCCTACCCAATATGGCATGTAGATCATGCCTTCTTCTGCAATGAACTCAAGGACGCCACAGTGTGAAGTCCGTTCTGCTGCTGCATTGTGGACTTCAAATAGCATAGGATATTCAATATGCAGAGATGCTGCAGAGAACAGAACAGGTTTGAGAACTTACTGTGAAAAGAGAGAATGGAAAAGTTGCTAAAAACAAGTACGGTGAGTTATCAGCATGCATGTATTCAGAAAAGAGAAGTTGTCTAACGCCCCTAACTTACCGAGACGATCAAGTGCTGAAGGTGGCATGATAACTGAAAAGAAACAAAGTAATAATCACTTCAACCACCAAAAGTAACTTAAATAGACAAGCAACATGGTGAGCAGAGAGCATACTTTTATCACCAGTTTCAAGCTGTGGCTGCAAAAAAGAGTAAAAGAGATCTTTCAAAATAAATTTCCAAAATATTCAAGAAAATCACAACATTGCCAGCTATATTAATGAGGCAAGAGCGAATGAAAACATGCTGACAGGCAACAAGTTACTAGTTATTCAGAATTTAATTTTTTAGTTGTCTCAATCTAGATTAAAGGTGGACAATCTAGATTAAAGGTGGACATTCAAATTCAAGTTAATGAAAGATCAAAGAACATGTGGACATATGCTACTGCTAGCCCTTGCTTAGGAGGACAAAAGCAATGCCGCAAAACAACTAGGACGTAAACAGGGAATCGGATGTAGTGCTTCATGGAAAATATCCATCTCATATGATCCATGAAAGTGGGTAAAGCATGAAGACTGATACATCATTACTTGAGCAAAGTTGTATTGGTATTGGTACTGACTTCAACTAGAAAATAAAGATACATACCAATAGGATTGCTATTCCAACATTATATCACTAGAGTAACCCAAAGAAGGTTTACATACCTTGTCAATGAAAGATGCAGGGTAACAGCGATATGTCTGCTCAAATGTACTTCCACGGTAACCATAGCCTTCGAAATACTGTTTACAACAAAGAATTGTATTAAGCCTGTACGGTGTGGTTCAGCAATAGACAGAAGCTATAGAAAATTATGGACAAACTATACGTGGCAAAAGTGCTAATATGTTCAAAATATACAAAATGAACGAAGTTCTAGAAACTGATTTTACCAAATGCAATGCAAATATGCAAATTGCAAAAGAAGACAGGTACTAGCAAAAAGTAATCCCCAAAAATATACCAGGTTTGCACATCAACAGCATATATGATACATAAATGATTTAGATATGTAACCCAGTGCTATGAAATTAGCTGAAGCTATGACAACAAGTGTCAAGTAAGGAATTTGTAAGTCTGAATTTCCCTGCTGTGCACCTGATGGTAACATAGATCTAAAGAGTTGGTAGTAAGATCAATTTTCAGCTAAAGAACTTACCATATTTGCGAACAGAAGGTTAACCCCTTTTGCTCCCTGGCATATGAGAAACAAGAACATGCGAATTAAAGCAAAGAAGAAAAGCAGAGAGAACAATACCACACACTCGCAAATAAATTACAACTGGAAAACGAATTTCACTAAAACTGGTAATGATTTGCGACGACCAAGAAAGGATATCCAAGACCCATTCTAAATTGCAGGCATGCATTTGCGGGACGCTCAGTACTGCTAAGTCATAACGGTTTCTCAGGATTTTTCCTGAAAAAACCTATGCAATGGTGTAGTCAAGTCAAACAATTTTAAGTCGATCAGACTATATGGGGTACGACGATAACCATTTTCGGGGGGTAAAGCCACACTCAGGCTCCAAATAATCAGGTACTACATGCTACTAGATTTATAGATCCCACTAAGAACTCATAGGTTCTGTAGTTGTATCAAGATGACATAGGCCTGCCCTTGGGTTATTGGAGGATAAGCGAGGGATACTGGCAACAAACACCTCTACAGCATGCAGACTCGAATTAAACGCAACCAATTCAGTTCAGAGATGAGTGCAGCATGCGCGCGGAACGAAAATTCACCACTTTACTTGAACAAAAGGTGCCAGCACAAGAGGTTTTCACTTATCAAACACATAAAAATGCTTCCTTTTTGCCTACTTGGGGGACGAACCGGTAGGGCACGGGCGCGTGTGTCTCTTTGCGTAAGCGAGAGGAGATTCGGTAAGTGCGTATGTCTTTGCGTAAGCGAGAGGAGATTCGATTGCCGATGTGATCATCCATCCGAGCACGACGGACGCGAGCACGCGGGAATCGGGCGGAAGTACGGGAGAGATCGATCGGCCACCGCCGCGGATTAGGGGAAGCGAAGCTGAGTCGAGGCTTACCGAGGAATAATCGAGCCGGATCTCCCAGCAACCGGCCGGCGCGGCGGCGGAGTAGAGCCCTCCTCGGTTTCGTCGGATGAGGTCGAGCTCAAGCGGTTGGTGGAGAGAGAGAGATGGGTTGGCTTGGATCGGAAGAAAGGAAGGAGAAGAAGCGAGGAAGAGAGGAGGAGGAGCCGAGTGTTGGGTTGGGTCGAGACGGCGGCCCACAGCGATCCCGTACACGCCGCGTGTTGGTCCACGAATGGGCCAAATATATTCTGGGCCCTGCTAGTGTACGTGAACTAGAGCGAACTGGGCTGCCGAACTGTGAGCTTCCTGCCACCAATCCACGGCCGAACCGGAGGCTCGCAGGGGAGTAAATGGACCAACCGAAGACTCGAGCAGTAAATACAGAAAGAGTAAACAGATATATGAGACTATCTATGTTTAGCTTTGATTTTTTTAAAAAATAAAATAAGATACAGATGAATGATATCTATTTGTATATATATGTATGTCAAATAATATGAAAAAGTATATTATGATCTTACTTAGAAACAAAATAACATATGACAGATTGCTATATCTAAATAGGTAGGGAATATTAAGTACTCTTCTTTCTATATCTCGGTGATTAGTCTCTATGTGTTTGTCTTGGCTGTACTCTACTATCTAATATCCTGTGTAAAGAAATGGATAATTTTCGTCTGATCGATAGGCTTATGGAATGAAGAAATGAGTACTCTGCATTATCCGTATATGACTCTAACTATGAGAAAAAAGTTAGAATAAGATGTAGAATAACTATAATTGTTCGTATCCGCTCCGATAGCGTCCGACTGCTCGTGCTTAGGCGGCGCCCGGCAGCACCCGCGCGAACACACGACACGACGGGGCCCTGACCCTGGCCGCGCGCGCCTGCTTGCTGCTACACGCACGTACGACGCTGCTCGCCCGCTAGTTCTTCCCCTCCTCGCGACCCCATCTCTTACCAACGACGTCGGCCCTCCGCCGGCTGGCACAAAGCGAGAAACGATCGAACGACTGGCTTTCCTGATGCTATAACCTGATCCACCGAACACACACACCCCATCGATGCCCCGACCTTTCGTGCAAATTTTTTCCGACGACAGTAATCACAGGGGATTAAGGTGTCAGTGTGTCTGTCACACATCAACATCATATCGTACACCCATGTTAGCTAAGCTTGTATCACATCCAAAATGGAGCATGTGCTCAAGTAGCAGCAGCCTTCCTTCCTTCACTGTGTATTCCACATACGTACATAATAGATCAGGTGCCTTTCACAGCCAGCCTTGAAGATCGAAGATCCATCTAATCTCTACTCTTCTTGCAGGGTCCTAGTCGGTCGGTGGTCCCGTCAGTCCCCTGTGCCTTTTTTTTCCCATGCAAACCGGTGGCTTCTGCACATCACGTACAAGCACCGAAATTTCCTCAGTCCTCACCTGGAACTGAAATGCTAAGTACTAAGCGCCAAGGAAGGAACAAAATGTACTGCGAGGCTGACGCAGCAGCGTACGGTCGATATTGGTCACTGCCCGTCACGCGGCTGCAGCGCGAGCTTGGCCGTGTCCTGCCACAGCCGCGCCTCCATCTCCTTCTCTACGAGCTTCTTCTCCGCGCGCCGCAGCGCCGACTCCAGCTGCTCGATCCGCTCCCGGTTCCTCTCGTGCAGGAGCTGGTGCAGCCTCCTCTCCAGCTCCAGGGCGGGCACTCCGTCCTCGTACCGCGCGCCGTGCTCCTCGTCTTGATCCTCAAGACCTCGCCTCAGATTGCCGCCGGCGCTGAATCCTCCCTCCAGCTCGATGAACTCGTCGTCTGACGACTGACATCAATCGTATGCAAAGTTGCAAACACAGTTACGCAATGTATATATCCAGAATCAATCTTTCCTATGTGTGCAGAGATACCTCGGAAGTTTCTTGCTCGGTGTTGCAGTTGAGCTGAAATTGCTCTTCACCCGGCTCATCCATTCTTGCAGAGCCCTCGTCATCAGACGGCTTCTCACTCTCGCTGTTCACCATCTCCATGGCAGATGAGGAAGTTGCATGGCCATTCGTATCCGTATCCGAAGCTCGGCTCGATGAAGCGGTCGACGGCTGAGGATTGCAGGTTCTTGGTACGACGACATGATCCGTGGCTTGGTCCCTCATCTCCTTCAGGAGCACCTCCATCTGAGAGCGCACCTCGGCCATCTTGTTGAGCTCGACGCAGGTCTTGGCGAGGAGGAACAGCAGGCTTAGCCCTATGCCGGCCTCGGTCGACGCGCTGCTGCCGCTGCTCCCCGCCTTCCATCCTGAACGCAATGGCCGGCAAAGCTCTTGAAGATCGATCGCACAAACAGAGGCCAGTAAGGAAACCGAGACCAAGTACGTACGTACCTGGGGAATCCACCGACGCAGCCTCGTTCTTCTCGGCGGTGACCTCCTTCCGGCCGCCGCCCTTTCTGCCAAGCTTGACAAACCGAAGCCGGGCGCAGGTGAACCTCGGGAGGCGCAGCCAGGGCGTCTCTGGGGAAGGCGACGAGGCCGCGGCGGCCTCCTCGTCGGCGCCATCGCTGTCGCCGAGGCAATCGGAGATTCTCTTCTTCTTGGTCGTCGTCTCGGCTTCGTCAATGGCGTCTCCGGCGGATGCCATCGCGCGCGCGCGCGAGAGAGAGAGTGAGACTGAGAGAGAGCAGGGATGGGCAGGGCGGCGTCGCGTGTGGAGAAAAGAAGCGAGGCAGGGCGGCAACGGAGGTGGCGTTGGTACGGTAGGGACGCGGGACACGTCGCCGTGCATCTGTTGCCGAACAGTGGCAACTGCCCGGGGAAACAACGTTCCTTTACAAAAATCATGGGTGCTCGCCCTGTGATGTATCAGAATAAAACTCTCTAAAAAATAGATGGCAAGCAATGGCGAAGTCAAGATAAAAATAAGAGTTAAAAATAAATAGTGGACTCAAGCCTCACAGGACTAACAATCAACATAGTATTTTACTTTTGTGAGTTCTAAATTTATACATGAATAGAAAAAAAGCAAAGTAAACAGATTTAGAAATACAACGAAATTATCTTCGTAATAGAAAGCGCATCCTAAAAATATATGAATATGGTTCCAGTGAGTAGAGATATGTCATCTGTGTATCAAAATAGCAAAATTAGTGATACAACAACAGATTGTAAATTATCATGAACATCCAAAATAAACAAAATATACCACTAAAGTGCTAGCTTAAATCACAAGGTAAATTTATTCTATGCGAGTTTATGCTTTGGAAGTGTCCTATGATTCTATCATCATCAATGCTTATAAATATCTCTCGCTCGGTATAGCATACCACCAAGTCATTGAGCCACTCATCAGCTACTTTGTTGCATAAATCTGTTTTGATAATATTCATTACGAAAAATATTCTCTCAACAAATGACATTGCCATTAGAATGATCAATATCAATTTTGTATGTAATTTTGGCCTTCTTAGAGTAACTACTCATTTTACTAGACACACTTGATTGTTGATTCTTAAAATCATCACACTCACCCGTTGTAATGTTATGGATGCTATTTGGACCACCAGCATATTTATTAAAAGCATCTGTCTTCCAATGAGAGAACCTAACGTTTGTAAATACACAACTTCCAAATATTTTGGGTTATGCCGGTTTGTTGAAAAAAACAATAAAAACAAAATACGGTATCCTTTTTCACACTATATTTCAACTAATCAAACTTATTAAACCATGATTCTTGAAAGAATCTTCACACTTTACCATTTAATATCTTTGGAAAAGCATACCCAATTGTCCAAGTTGGTTCATTCAATAAATATGTCTTTCTCACTTGATCTCTAATTTCATTAGCATAATCTTCTATTGGCGTGGCATGCATCGGATCAGCAATAATTTTATTATGATTAAATTCTAGTCAAAGCCTCTTTGGTTGAGTTGTGCTCTCATTAGATGGAGACTACCGCTAGAATTGCTTGTGAAATAGTTATACAAATTTTGTTTCTCTATTATTGTAAATCTATTTACAAAATGTAAAATTCGTTACTATACAAATATAAGTAGATACAAGTTCATACATTATAACTACATCGAGTCATCATAATTCATAAGTAGTAATTGGAATTTGGAGTGGAAACCATAAGTACATGATATTGAATAATAATACACTAAATCTAAATTTGCTATTAGAATTTACTATTCATTAGTAGAGTACTAGTACTAGTAGTCACTGGCTCATACACTCAGTAGTCAGTCCCTCCCTCATTCCCTAATCCCTCTCCTCCTCGTGGCCCCGCGTGGCTTGCCCTCTACTCGCCTTCTCACCGGATCTCCTTCCTGCGACCCTGCTGACTTCCCTTGCTTATCCCCGGCTGGCTGCCGAGCTTCCCCTACTCCACGCCTCCCTGGCCGGCCGCCAAGCTACCAATGGTAGTGCTGCCTCTGCCGAGCCACCTAGCGCGGTGGTGCCTATGGCCATCGAGCCTCCTCCCCTAAGCTGTCAATCCCTCAGATATCGGTTCTCTCCTTGTCTCTGGTCTCCTCAAGGCCCAAGCAGCCTCCACTCCTCACTGGTCCAGCTGACCGGTCACCCAGCCGATCGATCTGGCTAGGAGTGAAAATGGATACGGATATTATTCGGATATCCGGCTACTAAATCCTAATATCCGGATTTAGCTGATATAATAGCAGCAACTTACTAATACATATCTTTTGCATTTGACCTCCAAATTGGGCATATTATATGTGCATTTTGATCATCTCGATGAGCCCGTCATCATGGTGGGTTTTAATTTGGTATTTCATATTATTTATTTTTGCATATCCCCCAATAAAACTTTTTTGTATGCTCTTTTTAATTAAATTTGATATGTTTATAACTGATTTATTTGTAATATATCTAGAATTAGTTAGGATTAGTGACAAAATGGTAGTAATGATCAATTATTATGTGATAACTAGAGGAAAAGGGGCATAAATATTAGTATAAAATCGATATTGATTTGTTAAACTTCATGTGTCATAGGATATGAAACTATCATCAAAAGCTGCATTATACAAATACATGATATGAATGGTTTATTTGTTATTGTTAACATTTAATGCACAGTTACATGTTAGAGTCATTGAGTCAGTTATTTATCAATTTAAAATATTAAAATAATTTGGTGCCATGTTTTAAATAGGAGAGACCACGAATAATTATTGGAATTCAAAAAAATAGTTGAATCTAATCCGATTTTGAGTATAATCTGATCCAAATTTGTATCTGACATTTGTCCGGTCCATATTCGTATCCGATGTTTGTCTGATTCGCATTTGAATCCAAGAAAAAATATATGCGAATATGGTTTGAACACTATCCGATCCGTATTCACCCCTAGATCTAGCTCAGGCTGTTGGCTTCCTCTTCCTCGGGCTGCTGCCCACCCATCGTCGGTTTCCTCTTAGTCACCACTGGCTGTTGCTCCTTAAGACTCAAGTGCGTGCTCGGCACTCAGTGCTCTGGCTCTTGTAGTCTCGCTCGATCCTTCTTTGCATTTGGTCTCTAGGGTAGGGTGTATGTGAGGGTGGATCTGCTGTTACCTGAGTCAGCCCATCTTGCTTGGGGGGAGAGGTTGGGATGGGCCAGAGGATAGGTTAAAACCTGATGAAACCTATTTGACAGATCCATCCCTGATGGCAAGACTTTTGTATGAGTTGCTCCATTGTACCAGCAAGCAAGGAATTTTCATCCGTCTAGTCCTTGAGATGTGATGTTTCTAAATTCTAAATTTTGTAGGTGTTAGATTCGAACAAATGTGTTCATTCTCACGCTGATTGGATGGTACCATTTCTTGTTTTAACGTGAGTGGTCACATGGTATGCTCCATATCCAAGGATATCAAAGTTCCATACATCACCGCAAGCGCCGTGTAGGTTATCCGTTATCGCGATTATTTATAAAAACGAAGGTAATAGTTTAGGCCTATCAGGATTCTTTTTACACCTTGAGATGATCAAATCCTACTATTGCAAAAGAATATAGCAGATCCAACATGGGCCCCTCTCATGTGGCACATCTGGGGCCCACAAACAACTATTCCATTCTCCAATCATTGATCGCTGATGCGGGTGCTAGAGACTGCTCTCAAAATAACCCATCTGATTGGATGTACGGCCATCGGCGACGCAAAATGTCATGCTCCCATGGCCCTCCGAGCACAGAAACCCCAGGACAACAAACTCAACGCAAGCTAGCCTCCAAGAACGGTAGGATCCGTTCTCCTATTGTTCATCGCTGGCGAAGCTAGATGTGGATATTCCTAGCATTATGGTATTCTCTTTATTATTAATAGCTAAGAGGTCTAATGATCGGATGAACTCGTTTCTTAATTAATATAGTTTTGATTTAGAAGAGGATGGTATACTACTATGACGACCCGCATTTTTACTATGCGGGTAAATACGCTATTCAACAGATTATCATTTGTTTTAACTAATAGAGCATCGCTTTAACGAATAGTAAACCTATCAGAGTGTTCACTTCTACAAAACGGTTAATACTAGATGTTTTATCACAGACGATTGACCAAAACCGTCAGTATTAAATATAATCACAGACGGTTTTGGTTTAAAGACCATTTGTATTGCCACCAGCACTAAAAACCATCTGTGAAGAGATAATATCACAGACGGTTCATAATGAACACCATTTGTGAAGTATCATAGACGGTTTAATATTGTTAAGAACCGTCTGTGATATTGCCAAATATCACATACGATTTTTTTATTTAAACCGTCTATGATACTTCAAAGACGGTTTGTATTAAAAACCGTCTATGATAATTAACTTATCACAGATGGTTTGTATTAAAAACCGTCTATGATGATTTCACTTATTAATTGGAGACCCGTCGATCCTCACAGATCTGTCTTAAATTGCATATTAGTTTCTCATAGGCTGCTGCTTTGGGGAGGCGGGGTTTTGACGCCATTTGGTGAAAAGAGACCACGGATCGATTTGGCAAGACTGATTGTATATCCATTTGTTCTTGACTATCTATGGTTAATAATTTGTTCCTAATTGCATTATATTTTAGATCTAGCTTTTGGTAAAAGAAAAATTAAATATGGTTTAGATTTAGGTTAATGTAGAGAGAAGATTATTTACATCTAGTATGGTTTAGGGTTTAGCCAATTTGTAGTCTATTTCTACTTAATTCAATTTAAGTAATTATTCTTACTATATATAGCTACTTTAGATCATATATATAGTTAGTATACTAATTAATTAATTCAATATTTAATACTAAATTGTTATAGGGAGATTGGATCATATACCCTCCCTTTAGTTGGAAAATTGAGGATTTACCCTCCACATCTCAATGACACGTGGGGTCATCATAAGTCACTGACACGTGGGCCAAGAGGGTAAATCCTCAATTTCCATCTAAATGGAGGGTATATGATCAATTTTTTCATTGTTATATGTGTAATGTTGGATTGAAGCTGGATGTATGCTAAGAACCGTATGAGTGCAGAGTACATTAATGGCGTGTCTGCTTTTACAAAAGCTACCGAGGAGGATATGTTGAATAAGAGAGTAGAATATATGTACTGCCCATGCATTGATTGCGAGAATCTGAAGATGTTTAAGAACCGAGCGTAGATTGAAGCACACTTGATTTGAAGAGATTTCAAAAAGGGGTATGCACGTTGGACTAGTCTTGGTGAAGAGCAGATTATACAGAAAGATAGTAATGATGACATCACCGATGAAGTAAACAATATGCCGCCGGATGATATCGATTGTGGTTTCGATTCAAATAAGCTACAAGATGACAATGTGGATCAGATGCTTCACGATACATAAGGGAACTGTGATGAGAGAGAGTTTGTTAAATTTCAAGGCTTGATGGAGGACTTAGAAACATTCTCATACTGCAAGTCAAAGTACATGAGGTTGCCGTGTATGAATTGTGCTAAAATTGAAGGCAAGCAACAGTTGGTCCGACAAGAGTTTCATGGTGCTACTTGGTCTCTTAGCAGATATGCTTTTGGAGGGGAACAAGTTGCCTAAAACCACCTACAAAGCCAAGAAGGTTCTTTGCATAAAACCACTACTATAAACCATCTATGATATTCAAATATCACAAACGATTTGTAGTTGAAATTATCTATGATATATCAAATATCACATATAGTTTCTACTATAAACCGTCTGTGATAGTCAAGTATCATAGACAGTTATGAGTTAATAACCATATGTGATAGTATGTATCAGAGGCAGTTCAAAAACCGTCGGTGATGACCTCATATCATTACTGACTCATAAGCTCAGACGGCTCACTAAACCGTGTATGATGATGTATTTGAATTTCTGTGATGACCTTTGCTATAGTAGTGATTTCAGCAGAACAATAATTAAAGACAGTACATATCATTCAATCCAAATAGCCACGTAGGGCTAAAGACTCATACAACCATTCTAGCTAATTTATTATAGTACCAGAAATGAAGTCTAGTCTAGAATCTAATTATACAAGAAGAGCTGAATATAAATACAATACTCTAATATCACTAACACCCTAGGGGTTGAGACTGTGCCGCTCCTAGAGTCGTAGTCATCCTAGGTCTTGTATAAGGCGTCACCCTCATACACTTGGTCTCAGTACCATCTCCCTCCATTCGAGGTAGGGCTCGTCCGCATAGGCCTCATTCACCCTAATTATGGATCCTACCTGGCTATCCTTTAAACAAAGAAAATAATAAGGGTGAGTACGAAGTACTCAACAAGCTTACACTACTACAAAACAAGCTATACTGGACGTCTCATCACAAACAGTTCATGTGGAGCCATATGTGCTTTGATTATTATAGACAGTTCATGGCTAAAACCGTCTCTGAAACTATCACAGACGGTTAGGTTTAAAAGCTGTCTGACATATACGTAATATCACAGATGGTTTTGAATTAAAACTGTCTATGAAACTATCACAAATGGTTCGTATAACAAACGTCTCTGATATGTGCATTATCATAGACGGTTTGTATAACAAACCATCTCTGATAATGACACGTCACCGATCCATGGCGTATCCCCCAGGATTTCGATCTCACCCGTCCATTCTCTCCACATCGAATGGCAGTCATTGGTTCTTCCCATCGCTCGGCCCCTATTAATTACTCCCCATCTACCTTCCACCGACAGTCACGCACAAGTTCATCCACTATATAGCTTCCTGCATCCTCCCCTCAACGACGCTGACTACCACTGTCAGCTAATGCCTCCGTTATGACACCATAGTAGACTTCACAACACATTCTTGTCGTGAGTGTCGTAAGAGTGTCTTCTGCAGTCTCACCGTCGTGCCACAAAGGTGGTGCTCCTGCCATCCGCTGCATCTAGCTTATTCCTCGACGATGCCGACTACCGCCGTGAGCTAGCGTCTCCGTTGTGACACCACGGTAGACTGCATAACACACTCTTGTCGTACGTGTAGTAAGAGTGTCTTATGTAGTCTCATCGTCGTGCTACAAAGGTGGCGCTACTGCCATCCGATGCATCCAGCTTGTTCCTCGACGACACCGACTACTTCCGTGAGCTAGCGCCTCTGTTGTGACACCACGGTTGACTACACAACATACTCTTGTCGTAAGTGTCACCGTTGTGCCACAGAGGTGGCGCTACCGCCGCCTCTCCATTGCCGGTGATATTCGGCCACCATCTGATGCATCTAGCTTCTATTATCTGCTAGGATCTCTGCTTCTTATATATTCTTGCTGTAATGGTGGATTCTAATCTTAATGGAAATAGAATGTTCTATTGTGTTTTCCACTGTATTTGCTTGTTTTCAATGGGCATAGGTAACATTATTTCTTGAGGCTACCCAAAAAGCAGAAACAATTTTAGGTATAGAATGAACTAACACAGACGGTTTGTGCTATAAACTATCTATGAAGGACTATCACAGATGGTTCTATATACTAACCGTCTATGATACGCGCCAATCAGAGACAGTTGGTAACTAGAACTGTTTGTGATGCGTGTTGGTATAGAATGAACTAACATAGACGGTTTTTGGTTTGAGCCATCTGTAATAGTTTTCTTCATAGACGGTTCTAGTTACAAACCGTCTGTGTTGTTTTTATCACAGACGGCTCACAAACTGTCTGTGATAACCTTCGATTATCACTGACATATAAATACAGGTGATCCAGAAAACCGTTTGTGATGACCCTTTTTGTAGTAGTGTTATCTAGCAATTATGCACTGGTTGCTCCTGTTCTATCTCTTTTGATGCATCTCATTATCATGCTTATCCTCATTCTCAGACTATATAGAAAATAATTGTTTTTAGTTATAAAAGATTTTAGATTTATTAGCTTTAGAAAACTATTGAACACTCGTATAAATAGCTAAAAATCTCTAATGGTTTTTGTAGCTTCCAATCTAGGAGACATGCATGAATTCATGCTTTGTATAGCATTGCACAGGCCTGTATCACTTTTCCCATTGTCATTCTGATTCTTGTAGCAAATGGATCTCTGTATTTTCTTATATTCGATGCCCAAACCATAGTACAAAACTTTTACATCTATTTCGGATATTATATCTCCATCCAATTATTCTCACTGGCGACCTAGGGTGATCTCTCACCCTCACCCGACGCCTACCGATTTTGACATAATTGTTGGTTGGGGCGGTCTAACCATCACCCAACACTCCACTACATAATATATCGCCTCTGCGTACCCCGCTTCTGGTTTCTGTACCAGTCCTAGGTTCTTGTGGTCTGCACCCCCCACTTCTAGCCTATGTACCAATTCTGAGTTCCTACTGCTGTGGATTCCCCACTCCCAGCTTCTCTATTCGGCTCTGGGTTCCTTCTCTAATAATATGTTAACCCATGTGGAGAATATAATAACCTTGATAGAGCTATTGATCCTACCCGCCCTTTAGACCCATGTGGAGAATATAATAACTTTGATAGAGCTACTAATTCTGCCCGCCTTTTAGACAAAATAATTGTTGATACGATTAATACGGTCCATTACACAAGTAAAGTTTGTAAGTCCTATATTCTATTCTTATGCAGAGATCCCAATCCTACCCTTCTATCACCTGCCAGGGCAACCTCTGCCCACCCTTTTATTTAACCTTACTTGTTAACTGCTATTATTTCTCTTTCCTTTCTTATACCATTTATCTGATTTAAATATGGTTTTCAATTTTTTATGCAAGATGATAATAATTTAATAAAGAAATACTTATTTTTTTACGAAAGATACTCTGCTTGAATGTTCAAAGATATGTTTGCCTGAGTTTAGATAAAAGCTCTAGGTCCCAAAGTCACTCTGATAAAATCCACTCTCCAATCTTGGTTCCTCTCCTGCAATTAGTACGCGTGCTACAGTTTCATTTATTGGTACTAAAGAAAATTACATGAATATCAAATAATTAAATAAAATATACCCAAACATTCCTAGGCTATCCCCAAATTTTATCCTAGCCATTTGCATATTTTTATGACTCAATTGCTATTTTAATCTTTGAGTTAAAGTTTAATCGTTGCGCGTAATTTTAGTTAGTCACGTACGGTCTTTTTTTGTCATCTAATAGCAACTTATTTATTCTAATAGTCTTGACTAACTATTTATGGGTGACTATAAATTATCTGTGACTAACCAAAAATAACTGGGTATTTAGATATGCACAAGCGTTCTAGACGGCAATGCATCAATTTAATTTGAACGTGTGAGGTTTTAATCTATTGACATTACTTAATTTATTTTTAGTAATAATAAACACTAATTTGTGGTGTTCTATAATTTAACATGACTAGCACAATTTTATTAAGTAATTTTAACTTGCGACAAACTGCTCAGGGTTAAATAATCGTGAAGAAATTTTCTATTACGTGCGCTTCTCCTATTTTTTGTACGGATAATCCATTTTTTATTCGAAATTACATAAATATACCCGCGGGAAATTTTTTTGCAAAAATAGGCTCCAGTCGCCTAATGGTTGGGCGACTGGAGACTTCCTTAACCAACCGCGACACAATATATCTCATTTGACGTAGAGCGACTACATTAAGTCGCTCTTCCGTTCGCGACTTAACGGTAGTCGCTATCCCGTTAGCGACTAGCATGCGATCGCCATCCGTTAAGCGTCGCATGTAGCCCCGTGATTGTTTTAAATTTTGTGAATTTTGTAACGTTGAACCGGTAAAAATACGGTGAAGTTGTAATAAAAGTTTATATTCATTGTATATTGTAGGTATGTAAAAGTTTTTAAATTTTTTATGAAAGATTGAGTAGAAAACGATCGATACATACAACTGTTAAGTGAGATAGTTTATGTGCGGAGAGAGATGATAGACTATGTAAATTTAAATAAACCTCATAATATAATCGAGAGTAACATGCCGCATGTTTTTCATTACATGCATAACATATATAGCATCGCAACACGCCTCACTGGTCACCTGGTGTGCCCGTCACCGCGCCGCGTCCTCCCATACGGCCTCGCTTGGCCCTCCTCCGGTGCAACGGGTTAGGACGATCCGAAAAGTAAAGCGAGCGGAGGGTGTCTATCCCGCCCCTGCGGTGGTGGAGTCAGTGCACCTCTGGTGTGTGCCCTCCGGTGCACCGGGAGGGCATCGCGAAAGAACCTCCGTGCTGCGTCGGAGAACTGCCGGACCACTCGCATGGCCGGTCCACATCGTCCGGGCACGGGAGACGCCGTCTTCTTTGTAAGCACCGCAATATTAATATCGTTAGTTCGTTGCATGTTGTCTTCGGATAAACACGATATAAGACCCTCTGCGTACCGCAGCGGCGCCATCGAGGTGGGAAAGACGGGGGTGTGCGAGGGGCGTGAAGTGAATCGGTGTAGGAGGCCCGCCGTGCTGAACCCCGGCTGCTCGGGTGAGGCGGTGGAGGGCGTGTCCATGTCGGTGCACGAGTAGTGCCACGCTGGTCGGGTGGCGGTGGACGAGCGAGCGGAGCGGTGGGCGTGGAGACCGCCGGTAGCCTCGTGCGGGACGATGAGGCTAACAATACATCTACACCCATCGTGCATCCGACGCGCAAAGCCGGCGCCCTCGTCATGGGTCACCGCCCACCACCGTGAGCCTCTCAAATCATTGTGGCGAGTCGGCACATAGGACGAACCGACGTCGGCTGAACACAAAGACATGAAATGAAATGGTCGATTATCGAAACGACATTACCATTCGGGAATCTTTGAAATGACATTTAACGCATCGCGAGGTGGCGTCGTCGCGAAGGCGCGCGGGTGCGTGTCCGTCGGAGCGGCGGCGTGTGTGGCGACGGGTCTACCACATATACGAGCACGGTGCGGTGCGTGGCTGGTACCGGCGAAGGTACTCCGCGTACTCCGTCTTTGTCGACGGGCGGTCCTCCTCCACGCGATCGTCGAGCGCACCCTCCCACCGCCGACCAGGATGCATCTTCAGCGACCGGTCCGTCCCTCTTTTCACTCCTTCGCGCGTACTGCGTATAGAACCATTACGTAATGTGAGATACTTGCGAACGCAGATGGTAAGTATGTACATATTTACCACAAACGATCACTCACCCGCACGTGCCGCGAAGCGATGGTCCGACGATGCGAGAACCGGCCGCCGAGCGAAGCGCCTCATCACCGTGGGTGCGTAGTCCTCCACGTAGATGAGGTACACGAGCTTCCGGCGGGTGAGCGTAAAGCTCATCACGCCCGGCAAAGTGAGGACAGACCGGCAGAGCACGGGCTGAAGCGCCGTATCGACGTCGGCTCCAGCGCCGACGTCGTCGGATGTGATGCGGTCGAGTTGCTCCACAAAGACCCGAGACGCCGCGTGACACGCACGCTGCGCGAACGTACACGCAAGAAAGACAAGTTGTTTAGATTGACGATCGTCAGTACGAAAGAAATAGTAGACTGTGATAACACTTACTCGACGATGGCACCAGATAGAACCCATCGTCGGCCGGTCGACGTCTCCCCCTCCCCCTGGATACATCTCGGGCCCGTACGGACCCATGGCGTCCAGCATAGGTCGTCCGACGCTTAAGCGCTCGAACGACCACAACTGCAGTAGAAGGGGACAGCCCGTGAGGATCGAGTTTGCCTTGACCCTCGTGCACGCATCGCACAGCGCGCGGTACGTCGCGGCAAGTACGGTCGATCCCCAGCTGACCTGGTGGGGCTCGCCGTCAGCGATCGCCCTCGCATAAGCGATGAGGCGCGCATCCACCGAGTTGCCGTGGCTGGTGGTGAAAAGCACCCAACCAAACAACCACAGCACGTACGCCTCCAGGTGCCGTGAGACATGCTGATCGTCTGCCTGTGGAATCATGCGCTCCACCTGAATGCAAAAAAGTTGTTATTAGTACGTAATACCACAAATAAGAGCTTCGAAGACACGATCGATTTTATATACCACGTACCCGGTACTGTCTGAGCCACCTCAGTGTCGGCCCATGGGTCTGCTCCTCTCCGAACACGTGGTGGTCATCGGCCGGTGGAACGACACCACGGAATCGGCGGCGGTCAGCGCGCCCGATGGCGGGCCTCGGTAGGAAAGCGGCGTCTCCGCGATCGGAAGCCCAAGGAGCGAGGACACATCCTGCAAGGTCGGCGTCATCTCCCGAATGGGAGGTGGAAAGTGTGCGTCTCGGCCGCCAACGGTCCACCAAAGTCGTCGGCGAGGAGCGGTCGAGCGGAAGCGTCGTGATCGCTCCCCCGCCTCGCCCCCGCCCTCGTCCCGCCGGCGCGCCAGCGCCTCCATCCTCGTCCGTGGCCTGCACCATCCGGGCAAGAGGAGTAGCCCGGCATCCCGCACCGCAAACAAAGTGAAGGTCAGACGGAGCGAACTTACGGCCGCACTAAACGCGTAGTAGTGCAAACTCGGCGGTCCAACGAGGTCGAGTCCCGTGCCACGCGAGGTGTGCGTGTCGGACCACTCCCACCGAGGCGGGTCGTCCGTGCTCGGTGGCGGGACTAGACGGAAGCGCGATGAGAGCGGTCCACGTGCTCGTCCAACAATATGAACCGCCACTCCGAGTCACGTCCAGCACAAGCCATACCTGGAAAATTTGTACAATAATTTCAACATTCAATGTTCTACATCTAAATTTTCTACATCTAAATTTCAACACTACATTTTCGATATCTAAATTTGTACAATAATTTCAACATTACATTTTCTACATGTAAATTTCAACACTAAATTTTCTACATCTAAATTTGTACAATAATTGCAAAATTAAATTTTGTACATGTACATTTAAATACTATTTTTTGTACAATAATGCATTATAAATGGTATACAAAATTTAGTTTATACATTTTGTAAACTAAATTTCTAAACTGTATTTACTAAACAAAATTTGAAAATTAAATTTGTAAACTAAATTTCTAAACTACATTTTCTAAACTATATTTCTAAACTAATTTTCTAGACTACATTTTCTAAACTAATTTTCTAAACTATATTTCTAAACTAATTTTCTATACTACATTTTGTAAACTAATTTTCTAGACTATATTTTCTAAACTAATTTTCTAGACTATATTTTCTAAACTATTTTTTCTACACTAACAAAAAAATATAACACAAAAACTTACCTGAAAAACGCGCACTCCTCCTCCTTCCCCTTCTCTTCTCCTCTCCCTCTTTCCCCTCTCTTCTTTGCGCTGGCCGAACGGAAGAACAGTCCGGCGCTGCGTCGTCGCCTTATATCCACCTTCAGTCGCCCAACCGTTGGGCGACTGAATCACAGTCGCCGAACTGTTTGGCGACTACATTGAAGGCGCCCAACGGTTGGGCGAATGCAATTAATCGCCCAACCGTTCGTAGACTCTCCAGCTGTCGCGGTCTGGTTGGGCGAAAGTCTCCAGTCGCCCAACCATTAGGCGACTGGAGCCTATTTTTGCAAAAAATTTTCCCGCGGGTATATTTATGTAATTTCGAATAAAAAATGGATTATCCGTACAAAAAATTCTGCGCTTCTCCTCTCTCTTCTCTCTCCCTCCGTCTTGTCTTTCTCTCCCTCTCTCTCCTCCCTTTCTTTTCCCCATCTGGCCAATGTTGGGACTGAATCACTCAATCCTCTCTCTTGTCACTCTGATAAACACACACAGAGGGAGACTAATATAATTTTGGGATTGAATCACTCAATCTTTTCTCATTTTTCAACTCACTACACTTAACAGCATTTACACAGCTTAAATAAGCCTCATGCATATACACACAAACACCCACGCACCCACTAACTTGGGTCTATTCTCATATCTCCTGGGGTCTCTCCACGATCTACATGAGGCCGCTTCTCATGGCTACGATCGCTTCACACGACCGCTTCACATGGCTACGACTGCTTCTCACAGTTACAACTTCCCTTGGCATTCGAGAGCTCTGACTGCACTCGGCTGCATTTGACTTCCGACCACAATACGCACTCGGACGCTTCTGACTGCTACAGTGCTCTTTCGACTACAACAGTGTTCTTCCAACTATGACTTACTACTATGGTGCCTTACGACCATGGTGCCTTATGACCACGGCTGCCTTACGACTATGGTGTCTTACGACCACAGCTGCCTTACAACCATGGTGCCTTCAATCATGGTGCATTATCTCGATGCTATGACCACGAATGCCTTACGACCACATTGCCACAACCACGTCCGAGCATCGATCGGGTTCTCAAACTTTCGACTGCTGCTTCGACCATGGCACATCATCTCAATGCTATGACACGGTACATCAACTCGAAGCTTCGACCATGGCTTCTTGTGTACTCGGAGTCTTCGACTAACTTTGTGCTCAATGTCTTCATCTGCCTCATACTCGGAGCTACTCGGTGTACGTACTCGTAGTATAGTACTCGGAGATACAGTGCTCGGAGCCTCCGACTTCGACTTCTGCAGTTTTGGCTGCTGCTTCGGGTATGGCTTCGATGTCGGACCCGGATTTTTCAATCCAAATCCACTGTGATTTTACTGCACTATTCCCTGGATCAGTAGATAGTGCTCACAGTTACAGCTCTGAATATCAAAGTACATATCATGCACAAGCGTAAATTTATAATAGTAGACTTACTCATGGGCCGATTAGGCCGAACTCAATAAATTGCAGCAGCGGAAGAACGAAGCACACAGGTGGGACCTTCAGGACATGCCCACGGGCAGCCAACTGGAGGTTCGCGACCTAGCCCTTGACATCTTCATCTTCTCGGCCAGCTTGTCCAATCTTGTTGCTGAGGCGAGGTGATTTGATTCCTGATTCTGAATTTTGTCGCAAAAGCGAGTATGAGCACTCCAACCCCGTGCTCCGCAAGCCAACACACAGAATGCAAATATATAACATGCATGGCTTGTCAATGGAAAGGCATAGGGCTACTTTGTTTGCCAAAGAGTGCTTTTGAATACAATTACTTAAAATTCCCTAAGACCGAGCAGGTTTGAAATCACATTTTAAACCATTCATTGTAATAATCCATGTAATCATGTTGGCATCATACCAACTAACCTTATGGCATCGCACCATAAGTTACCTCTTGGCATTACACCAAGGGCTGCATATGACATCGCACCATATGCTCATTGTTGGCATCACACCAACTAACCTTATGGCATCGCACCATAAGTTACCTCTTGGCATCGCACCAAGGGCGGCGTATGACATCACACCATACGCTAATTGTCAGCATCGCACCAACAATACATATGGCATCGCACCATATGTGGCTTATGGCATTACACCATAAGTTTCCCATCATATTCATAATAGTTTGAAGGGTATTCCTTGGGGCATTAGTGTCACCCCAAGTAGCTAGCATTCCTAAGCATGCCATATAAATAAGGACTTAATTTGTGAAATCATATGTTAATTCTTACTATGGCGACAAGGTTCACATTTCAAGTATGGCAAGGAGAATAATTCACAATAGCAATAATAGGGTATATCTAACTTGCTGAAATCAAACTAACATATATCATGAAATAAGAGCATGCAAGTTGATAATTGAAAAGGAAATAGCTTTGAAATGCTGGGCTCAATATGATCAAAGTGTTGACTCGCCTGGCGCGGTTTACCGCGATCTTGAGTTCACACAATGCTTCCTCTTGGGTTTCTGGTCTTTATCTCCGATTCGCTCTGGATCACGCCTGATCCTTTGATTCTTCAAGATTCCCATATCTAATTACGTGCTAAATGACTAAATACAAATAAAGGCAAATAACTCAAAAGATCCAAATAAATCCAAGCAAACTCATTTTAGGTTCATTATGAGCTAATAGGTGATTCGGGTGATTTGAGACAGGGTCGGTGGAAGGATATAATGGTTCGATCTTTCTATTGATCACCTCTTTTATTATTTTTGTATTTATCAAGGAAGTTTCATGAGTTAGGTTAGACCTATGTATCGAAGTGCGAGTCTGGCTGGGTATGTATTCCTTGTAACTTAGGTTATGGTAAAGGCAAACTAGACTGATGGATGAGATCTGTACTTATTCTATAAATCTTTTAGTCGAAGGTATTATAACATTTGGATATCTTTATTAAGTTTTTAGAATAATCTCTGATATAGGCTTTTACTTATTAATTAGATTAAGATAAATAGCAAGGGCTCAATATTTATTCTTATATGGTATTTAACTAGAATTTAAATCCCATTATCATATTTTATGTATCTTCATTCATATAGCCAGGCTAAATTTAAGTTGAATTAGGATCCACTCATATGGGTCCTAACTTGTTATATGTACAATTATGCTTAATACTATTATGTACTAAAGCTAGTGTCAAGATTTAATTAGTGGTACCATTATCATTTTATTTGCACCTTTGTTATTATTAAGCTTAGCTTTATTTCTAATTTTAGTTTAGACTTAGTTATGTAGGCAGAGCTTAGTGTATAAGGTCATATTTCAATATCTGCTAATTAGCAAAACCTACCATAAAAATATATTTAATGGAGGCATGTTGAGTAGTGGGCATTAATTATAACTAAGGGTAGTCCTTAATTTCATTTCTAAACATAATATCCAAACCTGTAGCTTTATTTATAATTTCTCTTCAATTATGATCTTTACTAAATTTGGTTATTTAACCGAAGCCACTTTTTACTATCAATGCCCTTAATTAATATTTAGAGGCCTAGACAAGTATTTAAAGTACCTTGA
This sequence comes from Dendrocalamus sinicus, assembly GCA_036346575.1. Taxonomy (NCBI): domain Eukaryota; kingdom Viridiplantae; phylum Streptophyta; class Magnoliopsida; order Poales; family Poaceae; genus Dendrocalamus; species Dendrocalamus sinicus. The sequence continues at coordinate 16,041,499 of CM070646.1, forward strand.
TTGCTCACATATGATAACTAATATATTATTAAATTTTTAACATTCATATATATATATATATATATATTGCTAATCAAGTCTATTGGCTTCCCTTACTTTATTTGGCGACATATTTTTAGTTTACATCATCATTTGCTAGGGTTAAAGACAATAATTTATAGCTTATCTTTGCAATGGTTAATTTCTTTATTATTTTTCTAATGTGCCATGGTTCATTATTCATTATTTTGAACAACCTTTATTTTGTAGACTATCATAAGAGCATAAGTCTTCACCATATTCTTAAGTCATATCTCGTTTTGTTTTCAACTTGTATTTCATAAGTTGTAACATAGAGAGTCCAAGGGCACCTAAGTTACTAACATGTAAAAAAATATTAATCCAGGATTAAAGTCTTGTTGAGCTCATTTACCCTCTAATTAATCTCACTCCCTTTTGTGAATTTAACTCCCCACTTCTTCACTGGTCACTGTTCAGCCTAGAAAAAGAGCAAAAAAAATCCTACTCTAATACCGCGCGAGAGAGGGGAATCGAACCCAGGCCGGTAACTCGGGCGGGGGCGCTATTAACCAGTCGGACTTTCGGTGCTTATCGACTTACCAGAGGGGAGGAAGGTATATGAGCCGAGGTTGTGTCGTCCAGGAACAGAGGAGCTCGGGTTGGGTACGGCCGGTGGCGCCGCCGGTAAGGGAGAGTCGGGGAGGTTCCGGCGGTAGGCAAAATGGGTCTTTGGCGTCGCGTGGAAGCCGCTGGGGGTGTCGGTGGGAATCGAGGAAGGCCGGAGCTAGGCCGGCAACGTGCGGCGGCGGCGGCGTGGAAGGAAGCTCGGTGCCGGCGACGGAGAGGCGGCAGGGAGCTCAGTAGAGGGCGTGGTCGGCTTCACGGTGTCCTGGGGGAGGTGTAGGAGCGAGGAATTGGAGTATGATGGCTTGGCTCGGTAGATTGCTCGGCGGCCGGTCCTGGGGAAGATGAGGGGCGCCGGCGAGCTACGGGCGGCGGAGGTTCGATTCGGCTCTGTGGGAGGGTGCAGAGGGTATAGCGATGCGAACGGAGGGGCGTACGGGTCTTATAGGCGGCGGGGCGAGGCTGGCAACGGGCGAGCGGCCGTGCGGACACTGTAGGCGGTGGCGTGGTTTTCACGGGCGCGACAGCCGAGGTGAAATGACAGCACAGTGGGGCTATGGGCGAGACGCTGTTGTCTGCAAGCGGTGGCACTTGATGGCTCACGGGGTGTGGCGACAGAGGGAGCGGCGATGGCGGAAGGGAGCTTCGGCTCTGTGCCTCTGCCGAAGCAGAGAAAAGTAGAAGGTGGGCCGGGGTGAGGCGATGGGACGACGCAGGGTGGCGACGGGGCAGGCGCGGCGCATGGCCGCCACGGGAGTGTGAGAGCACGAGAGCAGAGCGAAGCGCGCGCGATGCAGCGCACGCGAGAGAAGAGAGAAGCGCGCGCGCACAGGGGAGAGAGAAAGGGCCCAGCGGCCAGAGAAGGATAAAGCGGGAGGAGAGGTGGAGCTGGGCCGGGCCGGGGGTGGTGGCCGGCCGGCTGCATTTTTTATTATCTTTTTGTTTATTGTATACATTTGCATATGTATTTACAGATATATACATGTATATATATTTGCATATAATTTATATATTTATTTTTGTTGCCCTTTTATACTATTATTTTCAAAATGAAATTTTATATTTTAGTTCAAGTTTCTCCCTCCTTTTTCTGGATCATCTTTTCAGATTCGGATTTTAAATTTCAATTCTCTATTATTGGCATATTCCTTTTTATGACTTCACTGGTGTTAATCTCTTTACAATACCTCAAATTTTATTGGAACCTCAACCAAATTTTCAGAAAAATTTACCATAAACTCCGAATTCAAATAAAATATATTGCAAAAATAATTCAAAAGCTTTATATTTTCAAATTTCAAATTTTGGGGATGTTACATTCGACCACTGCTTCGACTGAGGATTTGACCATAGCTTCGAGTGTGGCTTCGCCCACAGCTTCTACGACTACTTATAACTTATCAAGATTAAATCTAACAGCCAAAGCTCTTTGGCCATCCGCCCCTTCTTCACACACCTTATCCTCTTCCTCTACTCCTCATCCCTCCTCTCCTTCTTCCCCATATCTCCTGTACGGCGTGGCCCTTGCTCCGGTTGGTCATCCCACTGTTGTTGACTACCCCATGTGGCCAGCCACCCTACCTAGTTCCAGCCCCGTGCACTGCCATCCTTGGGTTCAGCTCCCTACGGCACCGCCCATGGGTTTGGTTCCTAGCACCGCCGCCTGTGCGTTCGACTCCTAGCATTGCCTCCTCCTTAGTCAGCTTCCTCCGTGTGCCACCCCGATGGTAACCCTAGGCCGGTCCTTGGGTCGGCTACTCAACACTAGCATCAGCTCCTTCTGTGGCTTCTCTCCCTTCACCTCTCTCTACTCTCACTCCCCCTAATCCCTCCTATTCTTGATTTACTTAGGCTCATTTTTACACTTTGCATTGCATTTTAATTTGAACCTACTAAGGGTAGTGATCTGTGGTGGGGGCTCGAAGCTCGTGCATACACCAGGGGAGTGTGGATGGGCTGTCGAGCGCGAGTAGTGGCCCGACACTATGGTGGCTCACCCCTCGGTATACTCCCTCTCCTTCCTATCTTCTTATTGCTCTATGCCATGGCTTGTGATGGATGGTGAAGCTACTGTGATGCTCTGTGATACTATGTGGGGCATGCTTGTTGGGTGTTTTGTGCTTGCTGTGTGGTCCCAAGAAAGCGATGAAAATGCTAAAAAAGGTTTCGTGGGCTACCTTTGTAAGATGCTTGCCGGTTAGATTTGGGGAAGGGATTCATTGTAGGCTATGGTTGTCGCTTTCCTTGGCTCGGGGTGCCACGGTGGCTTGTGGCAGTTGGTGGTTGTCCCCTCCTAGGGCTTGGCCTCCTGCTTCCTTGCTACTTGCTCTTTGTTGGCCGAATGGAAAATGGCGATGGGAGGGTGGATCTGGTGGGGAATGAAGGAGGGGAAGAACTGGAGTGTTGGTCCCTGGAGTTTGCTTCGATCAAGCATTTTCTCTCTCTTACAAGCTAGCTCAGCTTTGCCTTATCTTTTGGCTATGCTCGGCTGTGCCCTCATTGTGTTTACTATGCTGAGAGGGGAGGCACTGAGATATTTGTTTGGGTGGACTAAAAAATCGACTCCTGAAATAAACTCAAGTTTGTTTTAATGCCAAATGATGACCGTACGGCTACGAGAGGTGCCACCCGGATGGTCTAGTATCCCGATGAGCAGAATGCCTATCTCGAAATTAAATTCTAGGGCTCTGACAACACTCTTTTCTTTCTATTTTCTTCATTTGTTTGGTATTTTTTTGTGTCCTTAAATTTGCTCTTTTCTTAATTGAAACTACGGTTCTTTTGGGTCGTTCGGTAATGCACAAATGTTGTAAGAAATGAGATGCATGTAAGTTACACTTTCCCTAGCTCCTGAGTAAATCTGAATGTATGACATGACTCTAATGTACTTTAATTTCTATACTCGATGTACTGATGACACCTAGAATGTAATACCACTGAATTCAATGTGTGATGCAATTTATATTCATTTACTTTATTGTCTTGTGTTCGATTAAAGTTTCTGTGCGATGGTTTGAATTTGAACTAAGTAATCCATGTCACCAATTAGACGGTTAAGTACTGTTGTTAACCCACAATTCAACGCTTGACTTAGTTCTAAAAACATAGGGCGTTACAACTACTTAATTTAAGTATTTTCTTTGTTATTAGATTTGAAAGGCAAGAACTGTTGGATATCAAACGGAGTCATGATTGAGTTCACCAAAGCATCAACATGCACGGCTAGTGGGAGTCGAGGGAGGAATGGTGCCACAAGGATATCCGTGAAAGGCACACAATGCAAGGAGGTGCTCATGTGGCGAAGAGAATCATGCGGTGCTGGTTCATGTGTTCACGCAGGAGCAAGCGCATGCATGGAAAAGGAGGAAGAAAAAGAGAAAGAAGAGAAGAGAGGCCTAAGAATCCAAAGCCTAAGTTTTGGACACGATTTCCAAGTCTAATTCGGATCCAACTCAAATCCATCTAACTTCACATTTAGAATCAAGTCTAAAATCAATTCGGAATACCCAGCAGGCCTGCAATAAAAAGCAACTTCCATAAACAAAGTATGATTTGAGTACTCTTGTACTTGTTGGAAAGTTTATTCTAAGACCCACGCAATGGATAAGGTCTCAGGTTTAGAAATGTTACAGATCGGCTGCTATCTCCAAAACAAAGTGGCGGCTAAAAATTCATCTTTTCGTTTTGTGTCGTATTCGAATCCAAATCTGGTTAGATATCTTAGAAGTGCTATAAAGTTAAGGGGGTGTGCCCCATGTAATGATTGGACATTAATTATTCAAATTGATCAAATACTCTTGATTTTAAGGTTTGACCTACAATGCCCTATTAGAATATTGAGTTCCAATCTGTCGTGCTATTTCATTGTTCTTGTTATTTCCTTTGATTATTATAGGAGCATGTCTACTTCTTTGTGTGGTGAGTAGAGAAAAATCAACTCATGTTGTTGGGCAAATCGAAGTGTAGTAGGTTTTGGTTAACCATATCGTTGTTGACGGTATCACCGTTCGTCATGTTTCACAAATTCTCACAAGCAGTTGTATCTTACCAATATCGTTGATCCTACATCGCAAAAATCGGACGTCCCATATCAAAACTACAAATAAACTCGACATAATCAGACCACCGTTAATGGGAAAAGCGGCCGCCGACGAAGCAGAAACGATTTATTCAGCTACCGCCGCCGGTCGATTACGTGCTCGATGCAGGCCGGCGACGCGTCGGCGTCGATGCATCGGCGACCCAGCTGCCGGGAACTGCAACGAACTGTGCTGCTGTCACTTGTCACGCGTGAGGTGGCCAGCGACACGACGGCAGGAAAGGACTTGGCCATGGTGGTGATTTGACGGCCGTATCTCTTGGGTGCATGCTGTAGACGGATTAGATCCCGATGATTGAGGGATTGGTCGCTGACGAGTCTCCGGAACCATGTAGTAGCACTGATTGATCGATCGATCGATTGGTAGTTCGGATCTTGTCGTGTTAGATTGGTAGGGTACAGCATAATTAAAACCGGTGAACGGTGTTAACGTAAATGGCACTGCACTGTAGCTTCTTTCAAAAAATTTTGATTCCTAAATATCTGCTTTTACAAATTTAGTTTCTATTGAAATGCGATGAATACTGCTGAGTCATCGGAGCTCGACATTTCTTGCCGAGCTACAAGTGCTCGACAATAGGAGCTGCCGAGTCCCCCACAATGATAGCAAAAGCTGCCGACCTCCTCCACTGCAGCACTCCAGCAGAAAAATTAGTGACCATGATTAGTGTTAATTAAATATGATTAATACTAATTAAATATAATTAGCACTAATTAAGTATACACACTAATTAGTGGCAGGCGGCCGGCGAATTGCCGAGTTAGAGAAGCTCGATAGGTCTAAAGAGGATGCTAGATTTACAAAGTGAATGTCTGATGCTAAATTAAAAAAAAACTGCCGCGTAATTTTTGTGAATAGTGATTTCACGTCAAGCAGGAAGATGTGCATGCTGCGGCATCCGTTTGATGAAGCTTCCAGTTCTTCTTTTCTTTGATTCTTTCGTCCTTGTACAAGATGTCACACAGGAGAATAGACGTTAATTGATGGAGAAGGCACGAAAATAATACTATTTATCGAGCGACGCCGTGAAGGGGGGCAACGGAATGAATCCAGCACGCACGGAGTTGACCTGATAGAGAGCGAGTACACGCGAATTATATTCCTTTCCTTTTTCCCTCCACGTTCCGTTCATTTTTATTTACTAGTTAAATATCTATCCGTTACTATCATATATCTCATATTATATTCTCCATCAATTAATGTAGATATCATATATCTCAGTTCGATTCGAATGTGACATATAAGTATATATCTCAGCAGATATCAATAAGATATTGTACAAAAACAATCTGATTGTTTCTTCCTATTCGCATATCTCACTTTTTGGTCATCGGTAACAATGCAATGGTCACTGTCCGAGCATTAACGATACTTTATAGTATTAACGATAACCCTTTTATCATATTAGAAGAATAGCTCCAGTTGTATTCACTAAACAGTGAGCACTTCTAGCTGTATTGACTGCTACTCATTTGGAATATTTGCCACTTCTATTAAGTTTAGTATCCATATTTTTATGTCAAAACATTGAGAATGCACATACATGAATAAAAAATTCTTCTTATTGCAATCAGCTGATTAGAAAGTACAATTAGAATTATACAACCGAGCTCAAGAAAAATTCAAATTATTGAAAGCTAAAACCTCTTTCAACTGTCCATTAAAAAAATTATCAGCTTTTAAGAAAAAACTATATTCCAATTATAATAATGGAAAAGCATGGGAAGTCATGCCCACCTTTTTCATCTGTCTATTCTCATGCATCCTCCTCTTTACACAGCTTTGCTGAACCTGCAAAAATCCAAAATGACACAATGGCCTATGCGTACATAGCTATAGATTATATATCGAATAAAAGCAGCAATTGAGAAGGATATATGGTACGTTGGAGCTAGTAGCCCCTAATCTTAATTCTCAAGTTCTTAATTGATCTCAATCTTTAAACGAATAGAATCATAAAGGTTCACTGAGAACAACAATAATTACCTATAGAGCAGAGATTTCCAGATTGGAATAAGCCGTGAGACAAAGTTTCACCAAGAACGACAATGATTACCTATAGAGCAGAGATTTCCAGATTGTAATAAGCCGTGAGACTATCATCTTTAGCCTCTTTTTCCCCATTGAAGTCAGTAAGGTGATTAGACCCCTGAAGCAGCTATAAAGAATTAACGCATCCATTTCTCCTCCAAACAAATAACATATTGTTAGCTACCTGGTCGTAATTCATACGCAAATGGCTACAACTGCCGCAATCAGACCAACACCACCATGCATATGAACTGACAAGGAAAATGATGATCCAGATACTAACCTACATGCCCAGGAGGATGAAACCCTGCCACCCAACCGTACAATAAACATATAGCGTTCTAAAGCTCCAAATCCACCATAGCCCCTGCAAGCAAACTGAATGATGCAACAGCCACATCCATCGAAATGCAACGCATTCTTCTTACAGTTCATTCATCAAGCAATTAGACATGAGCATCAAAATGAATTTTGACCAATTAGCATCATTTCTATCAATCAACATGCATAAGAATTTTTTCACTGGCAAATGAAACATTCTATTTACCTTAGCAAGCTAGATGAAGCTAAGCTTGGCAAAACGATTAAAGGCTCTCTTGCAACCAAACAATGTAAGTTAGGACAAATCATTGAATTCAGCAGGAAAGGGAGCAGAATGGGAAAACAAAAACCATCTAGAAAGGAAAACGAGCAAGATTAAAATAATTTACAACATGATACACTGCTATATCTGTCCTAATTCCAAAAGAATGCATACTAATAAATGCGTAACAAAAACAAATTAGGGGTAAGGTTAGAGCAAAAGAAGTTGGGGATATGATTGAGATCGGACAAAGTTATAGAGAAGAAGGAGAGAGAATGGGGGAGGCTAGGAAGTTGGAGCAGCACATCAACGACCGTGACCACATCTCTCCTCTACGCAGAAGCAGCAAGCAACCTCGGTACAATCACCACATCTCAGGTGTTCAGTTGAACACCGTTAAATCACATTGGGTTCACCCATAGTTAACCATCTAATCATCCTAACCTTACTCATTGAAGACTTTACTTATTGAAGCCAAGTGTTCTGGAGTTAAAATTTGGAAAATATGAGTGTTGTGGTGTGATCTCTTGTCCTCCAGGCCAGTGGGGTGGCTGTAAAATTTTTATTCTTAAGTAGCAATATATCAACTTTATTCATTTATCATATATCTCTTTTGTTTTGTTTGATTTGCTCTTGTTTTGGTTAGTTTTGATCTTATCTCTTCCACTTTTTGATCTTGCTGGATGCGGAGGATGAGTAAGTGATGGAGATATACCTTAAAAATTAATTCTATCCATCTAGGCATCAGGTTTGGTAAGTTTTTAAAGTTATTCGGTTTTTGCTTGATTTGGTCTCTTCGAGTAATTTCTTGATCCAGTTATATTTGTCTCAATTCCTTGGGTATTATATCTTACTGTGATATATGAAAATACATTTAGAGTTATCTTGACTATCATTCATCCATGAGAAGTCATATTCACCTTGTTTGTTTTTATCCGATTTTAGTGCAATATTCCTTCAAACAGAAAAAGATTGAAACTTTGGTAACGAATTTTTTGATCATTGATTGAAATAGGTTTATGATATCCTAAAAAATGTGCATGTCAAATTTCAAGTAATTTAGAGTTTTGATTTGAGAGTTGGCTTAATTTGTGGTTTTGAGAGTAATTTTGTGCAGCAGAGATCCATGAACCAAAATATGTTAATTCTCTTAGTTTCTTTTAATTTTTTTGTCATAATAGTTTTTTAAAGTTATGATCTAGTCTTAATTCAAGTTTTAAGTATTTTAGATCTACAGATCAAAAGTTATATGATTTTTATTTGAAATAGTGTTGTTTTTACTGTTCAGCGAGCTATTTTTACTGTAACAAAGCGAATATTAGAAATTTTGGTTTATTGATTTTCATAACTTCTCATAGTTATTGGTGTAAAGAATTAACGAATACCTAAAAGAAAATTTAAAGGCAATATTGACTCTCTTTATTATCGTACCGGTGCCACACATCACTGGTGGAATCGAGCTGCACACATGAGACGAAGCATGGAGGTTCACTCGTTGCTGGGTTGTGCGGGCTGGACATCGACTCCTACAATACCGGCAGCCATGTCAAACTCCTAGGACCATCGCTCGAACATGAAAAGCGTTGGGGGTAATTCGCGGCAAGATTAACTGAAGGAGATGCGATTCTTGTGAATTGGGCAGAAAATGTTGGAAAATGTTGTAGCATTTGGCTTTTGCCCCTTTTGTTGTTGACTGCGATCTGGTTGTATTGGGATTTTGTTGAACTGATGTAGACTGTGCTGCTAATCG